>CM042145.1:22789106-22806606 GCA_023376005.1 Doryteuthis pealeii | reverse complement strand
ATATATATATATATATATATATATATATATATATATTTGTGTGTGTGTGTGTGAGAGAGAGAGAATGGGAAATGAATCCGACAATATCAGGAATAAATGAGTAAGGAAAAGAAATGTAGATGGATAAAAATGAATTTTATCGATATCACTTTTAATCGATATCACTTACACATGTGTTTCGGTCTGTTTATCAAAATGTATATGGATTTACGTTTTTTGAAATTCTATTCTTGTCTCCAACTCAAAAAATAAAAATACTACTCTGATGAAGGTCGGCAAAATATGTGTACGGAACATTTTATGCATTTTTCCTATTATTATTATCATCATCATTTCAACTCCATCTGATTATTTTAATAATAATAATAACGTAAATCCGTATACATTTTGATAAACAGACCGAAACACATGTGTAAGTGATATCGATTAAAAGTGATATCGATAAAATTCATTTTTATCCATCTACTTTTCTTTTCTTTACTCATTTTCTCCTCATATATATATATATATATATATATATATATATATATATATATTATTATTATTATTATTATTATTATTATTTATATTTTTGCTTGAAGACAATTACAATGCGTATATCGCATAAAATTCGATAATTATAGAAGATAATAATGACAAGCGAATTTCGGTAAAGAATTATTCGGTGTGTAGAACATCATACAGACTGTTTCAACTTTATTAAGTCTCATTAGCGATGTATAGTAACGATTTCCCTCCAACAGAAACCGGGACTTCAGCAGGATAGTCAGAAACCATACTGTTGCGGCCACGATACAGCACGGAACAATCCTTGCGAAATTAACCTGTCAATGATACTGGTACGTCTCTACCATATGAGGTAAGGGGACGTTGAGTGAATAATAACAAACCCGGGCCTTATGCTCTTCGGCGAAGGAAATAAGATTTTTGTATGTTTTTTTTTTTTAGAAGCATTGTTGATAATGTATATATTATTATTTATATTTTTGCTGATATATTATATATATATATATATATATATATTATAGAGGCCACTCCGTTGATTTTATTTACTTTTACTACTATTTAGTGAGGAGATGATGATAGGTTTGGCGCTCCAGAATTATACGCAAAAACATTCTCCCCGTCTAGCGCTAGTGAAAAGGGGATTGGCTCCATTGCTGGCTTGCTGGTACCGACAATAATCAACTCCCCAATAATCGAATCAACTCATCAGCAGAGTTATAGACAAGGAGCGGCTTTGTGCATGATTCGAACCCCAAGCGGCTCCTTGATCTTGTGTCACATTCTGTACATCTAGAGGGATTGGTATCTATCAATCACTCACTCTCTCTCTCTCTCTCTCTCTCTCTCTCTCTCTATATATATATATATATATATATATATATATATATATATAATGGAGATTGTGGGTTTGTCTGTCTGTAACCGAAACTATATTACTATACAAGTCACAATTCCTTTAGTTATTTACATCATATTCTCCATGATTTTATTTTTATTTAAACCTCAATTATTAATAAAATTGTTTTACATTACTTACACTGTTGACCATATCTACATACTAATAACATGCAATTGTATTTATATATACAACAAAATAGAGGTTTACAGTATGAATGGGAAGGCTAATTTGCATATTGATCTTAAAAATTTGATTTTAATAAATATATGCTTAGTATTATTGATTCAAATTGTTTGGTTTTATCTTATTGAATATGAGCAAAAATCTCTTCAATAAATCTGAAAAGAAATCCATTAACAAGAAGAAATAACTGTAATATTATTCTTTACTTCCTATTTTAACTAAACAGTTAAATTAGGAAAATTTACCAATGAAAGACGGGAGTAAGGGAAAATGATGGAAGTTAGTTTCAAAGTTGTTCTATTTTTCAATCATACCCACTCTGTTCAAAATCTTTTTATCTACATTTTTATTCAGTTTCATTAGCCTTTCTAATTTAATATGATATTTTATTATAAAATTTAACTAAAATACTTGCACCCGGAGGGTGCATATATTTGCTAGTATATATAAATCCCCCTACATAATTTTTACTATTACATTTTTTTTATTAATATAATAAAGTGATGATGTCTAGACGTCTCGACTCTAGACGAGTCAATTTTATGGGCCACCAGCTTGGAAATATCAAATTCCACACACATATCTCAAAGTTTTTTTATTTTTCAAGAATGAACGCTCAAATGCCCGAAACAACATAAGGCAACATTTCAAGCGTTGAAATTTTGATTCAAGATGAATCGGCAAAAAAACTTGGTGATATGGCTGTGGAACGTGATCTTGTGAAGTCGGTATGACATAAAATCGTCCATTAGAATTCGGAATAACATCTCGTTTGTCTCGAAAGCAATTGACTGAAAGACAATTGGTTTGACGTCACGTTCTTCGGGAGGGTATGTATGAACCAATGGAACGAGGGCGTCAGTTTTGATCACCTCAAACGCTAAAAAACATTCTCCCATATAAACTTTTCAAAAAAGGTCTGAGTTATTGTTGTACCGGCCGTTCCTACAGTGGAGAATATACACCGGTTCTCACTATAAATAGTGAGACACCGAGTGAAAAGGTGTACTGTTACCGTACTGTTACCGTTTAGCGGCAAGCTAGCCGTTCTTGTACCTTATTGTAAATACACTTGTCTCTTTTTACCCTACCTCGACTTGACTTCTTTTTTTACTGTTGAACTAACATCACAACAGTTATACTGATTAAAAATGATGTTTTGTTTGTTTTGTTTTATTTTACGGCATATCAACCTCAGTGGGTTATTTAATGCCGATAAAGTTTTGAAATAAATCAATTCTTAATGGATAATACAATTTTTTATAAATACATTTTTCTATTTAACCCATAGATGGGACCCTAACAGGTACTACCACTCCGGGCCAGAGTGGACCAGGGAGCAATGGTAATGAAGGGGTGCTCCACATTCCCCAAACCTCCAAAACTGGAACCTCACCATCAGATAGAGTTTAACGTCATTCCCAGGATATGTAAACCCGCAGCCACCGCCTTCTAGCACCCATATGATAAAGAGGGGTTGGGGCTTGCCATAAGGGCAATAGGGTTGGGGCAATCATATAGGTGCTAGGGCTTGACATGACAAGCCGATTGATCGGAGGGGGCCTCTCCGACCGCCCGTCAAGCCCAAGATAGGGCCAATGTGTATTGCAAGTCATGAACTGCTCATCCACCTGGGTTCTATCCTTAAGCATCACGGGTCGCCACCCACGGCCAACAGGTGGCCCCAATGGGGGAGTCTTACCCCTCTGCAGAGATGCAGTCGGTGCATTCTAACGCCCCAGCCGACAGGGCGGTGATTAAAAATGGATATATTTTATTCAAAATATATGATATAGGCAGCAGTCAGTGATTTTTTCAATATTAGCAGCAGTAGCCATGCTACGGTTATCGCAAATCCTTTGATTTTTTTTTAATTAATTAATTATATCCCTTAATCAGTAGAAATCAATAACCAAATTTGGTGTGTTTCTTAGTTATAGGGTTATTAAGTTATATGCAAGATTTCGAATCTGAGTGACATCTCTTTTTTTAGTTTTAAGTCGCAACGTACATACCAAACTTTCTTTTATACATATAGATATATATACACTGATGCTGATAGCTTTTCGATTTAGTGTATCCTGAGACGCACATATTTGTTTTGAATGAGTCCACGTGAAAGTTTATGGGTCCCAAATAAAGCCATCTAGCTTCTACCTTGTAACCTATCATGTGTAATTCGTTTCTAATAAACTATTGAAATGTATTTACAGTTAGCTTGAAATGGTGGGGAAGGAAAAAGAAAAACACTGGGAAGCACGATTTACAGCGTCTTTTTAGACTTTTTGCGAATCTCTGTATATATATATATATATTATAATATATATATTTGGGAGAATATATGCTTAATTGAAGTCGTACCTAATTTTGAAAGTTAATTAATTAATAATTAATTAATTAGGCGGGCATACCTATTCAAATGTAAGGCTAAACAAATCGAAAAAAATCAATCTCTGTATGTACATTTCGGCCTATTAGGCCTCATCAGCAGAGCTATAGATAGGAAGACCGCCTTGTGCGTGATTCGAACCCTGACAGTCAAGCTGACAGGCGAAGACCGTAACCAACCGGACTTTCTTAGATTTTTCGTTTTCTTTAGAAGTAGGTTTTTATTCCTCTTATAGTGACTTTTTCTACACGACAGTATGAGAAGTAAATACACAAACGATGTGTTTTTGATATGGCTTGTTTTAGCCGACAATTTTCGGGAGAATATCTGCTTAATTGAAGTCGTACCTAATTTTGAAAGTTAATTAATTCATAATTAATTAATTAGGCGGGCATACCTATTCAAAATTGTCGGCTAAAAAGCCATATCAAAAACACATCGTTTGTGTATTTACTTCTCATATATATATATATATATATATATATATATATATATATATATATATATATATATGTTGTCTAAGGGTCTTAGTATGCTTCTCGTACGTATATATATATTTGTGTTTATTTAGGTATATGTATCCGTTTGTGGGAGGTACATATATCAAGTTTGGGCATTAGAATGAAGCATTAAAGAATTAAATATCAGAAACTCGGTTGTTTTGGAGTAGAGTTTCGTTTATTTATTTTATTTTCGGGATTTTTACAAACTCCCTTCTTCTATATATATATATATATATATATATATATATATATATATATATATATATATATATATATATAGTCATCCACAGACACCATGTTTCGATGTTTCACGTCTCTTCAGTGTGGCTAGACCCAGCAACTACTTATAATATCTTTTCAGCTAGTATATTAGGTCTGAGACCTGTCAGCTGTTCCTTGCAAATATTCATTTTAAATCCACTGAATATTTAATGTCATTCCACAGATTATCCAACCTTGCCTTGAAGGAGTTTAGAGATGGGGCATTCACTACTGATGAAGGTAGTTTATTCCATGTATTCACCACTCTGTAGCTAAAATAATTTTGTCTTGCGTTTGCTTTACAAGATTTTTTTAAGGAGTTTTAATTTATGTCCCCTTGTATAGGTATTTTGAGCAATGTTTAGTAGGTCAGAGTTCGCTGAATAGAAACCATGCACGTATTTGTAGGCTTCGATCATATCCCCTCTCATACGTCATACTTCATATATAATTGTTCCCGTTTTTATCATTCTCGGTATTTTAGGAATAGAGATTGGAAAAAATAATTTGGTAGGTATCAATGTATCGAAATCAAACTATATTTATGAGGTATGTCCATTTCAAAAGTCGACAGGGAATACAGTTGAATTGTGTGATCGATATTCGATTATTGTTCAACTCTTTGATGTGTTATTTTATAGTCTCAGGCCAGAGTAATTCCTTGTTTCGTTTTGATTCTCAAATAAATATCTGTTCACCGACACCAAACACAGAACCCTAATCGAAATCATATTATGTGTTCCATATCAGAAATAACCAACATTTTGTTTTTGTTGGTTTTTTTTTTTTTTCATTTTTTTTTTTTTTTTACAAAATTTCCCGCACCTAGGAAAACTTACGCTCAGTGCAGAATTTACGATCCCTGATTAGCGACAGGAGTTTCCAAACTGCATCATTGACACTGGTTTTCTATTTTTTTCTTTTTTAGAAATTGATATAAACTAAAATAGATAGCGGGTTAGCTCAGTCGGTAGAGCGTTCGGCTAGAAACCACAAGGTTCCTAGTTCGATACCGGTCCCCGCCAACTCAGCGTATGAGTAGCACAGGGATCTGTGCGGTAAAGTAAGGAGCTGATGGTAGGTGTGGCGCTCCACCTCAGATGCTAAAACAATCTCCTTGGTCTAGCGCTATTGAAAAGAGGATAGACTCCCTCGCTGAATGGCTGATACCGACTTTAGGCCGCCCCGTCGACTTTACTTTTACTTACTTTATATATATATATATTATATATATATATATATATGTAAAAATGGAAATTGAATCCGACACTATGAGGAAAAATGAGTAAAGAAAAGAAAAGTAAATGGATAAAATGAATTTAATCGATATCACATTAATCGATATCACTTACACATGTGTTTCGGTCAGTTTATGTGTGTGAAAATATTTCGCACACATACAAGAATCGACCTTCATCAGAGTGATAAAAATAAATGTTCACTCTGATGAAGGTCGATAAATTTTATTTTTAATTTTTAAAAAATCAGAAGCATTATAGTTTATAGAAAAACTCAAAAGAGTTTGTTGTAAAAAATTAAAAATAAAATTTATTTTATTTTTAAAACAGAACTGCATTTTTCAAAAATTTCAGCGGTTGAACCCAGCGTTCGTTTCTGTAAACAGTCTTTTTTAACGGATATCTTCTCTTCCCATCTATGTCGCTCTTTGATGAAGACCAACTTATCGATTTGGTCGAAACAGGCCTGTCAGCAATCACATAACAAACATCATATGTTTTTTCATAATGTTAAATTTCATACTGTCGGATTAATTTCCATCTATTTTTCATATATATATATATATATATATATATATATATATATATATATATATATAAGATGGACTCTCCCGTCGATCGACGTATGAGTGTTCATACAATGAACAACCAACACAGTGATTTGTTTATAGTGGTGAAGGCTTGTGTTGGAACATCCACATTTTTTAGCACAGTCGATAGGAAAGAATTGGTGCACAAGCAGGGATTCTAACCATTAAACTATTTGGTTTTTCCAGGGTTCGAATCACACACAGAGTAGTCTTCCTCTCTATAACTCTGCTGATGAGGCATAATAGGCGTAAGAATCTTAATGGGGCATCCTGCGAGAAACCAACTCGGGATTCAGTAATAAAGGATCTGCGAAATTAACTTTGCCCCCCCCCCAACTCCACCTCTACTCAGGCGACGCTGGGTAGCTGTTCCTAGTATAAGATAAACGTATATACAATTCGTATGATTAGTCTGGCGCAGACACTATCATTCACACCTACACACACCCATAGAGATACATACGCAGACAGATACACATAGATGCACACGCACGCATGCATAGAGCCTCTCTTATATACCTACATATGCGTACAATTACACAGGCACAGACACGGTCAGCCACACACACACACACACACAGAGAGAGAGAGAGAGAGAGAGAGAGAGACTTACACAAATCGATACACGCAGAGACACACACATGCACACATACAGCAACGCAGGTAATCTGAACATTAGCTACATAAATGAGAGTTACATCCCCTTGTTTATTTCACTTTGAGGAAGCCATATGTTTAGGTCGGCAATTTTCTTTTCACCGTAAATCTACACTGAACATACGGTTTTGTTCGAATCAATACAACTGCATGTTTTAACACGAAAATATAAAATGTGTTCTTGATTGTGCTTACGCATTATTTAAAATGAACTTAATTGTTATTAAGAACCCATTTCATGATATTTTCATGTTAAAACATGCAGTTCTATTGATTACGGTGAAATGAAAATGGCCGACCAAAACATATGGCTTCCTCAAAGTGAAATAAACAAGTGGAGACTACTCTCATTTATGTAGCTAATGTTCAGATTACCGCATCGCATATATAAACCTATATAATCTTACAATTACTCAGGAACAGACACGGTCGGTCAGACTATGCCCATGCTGCCGTATGCAGCTACTTATATGGGTATATGCATATGGAAGCGCGTGGTGTAATGGTTAAAGTCATGGGAAATGGACTCGTCGCCCCGAGTTCAAATCCTGGACATGGTAATTGCATTTCACTTAGTGCTAATGCCCTTGGGAAAGGTATGAATCCTACTCTCCCTCCAGCTATGGGTAAATAGCAGGGCAGACTGGGTTCTTTAACCATGGCTAGGTAACCAGTCTAGGAGAAGGGAAACTCTGAATTCAAACCTGTTAAACTCCGCTTAAGAAATTGACCTTGTGTCACATCCTGCTCGTGCGGAGGGGTTGGTAAATATATATATGGGTATATACAGTGTCGCATACATAAATACTGAGGAACAGACAGAGTCAGTCACACCTACACACACCCCACACGGATACATATGCATTTGCACGCACATGTATACACACTTGCGGGTAATTTTCACCTTTAGTTGTTAAAATTCCTAGCATAAAATTGTGCGTGCGCATTATCTGAAATGAACTTAATTGTTATTAAGAACACATTTTATGATATTTTTGTGTTAAAGCATGCAGTTGTATTGTTTCGAAACGATTCTAAGATTTGTATATTTCGCACGGACAGATTCAAAATGGCTAGCATCTTGATTCAAAGTAAAAGTCAGTTGGCTAAATTCCTAGCATAAAATCATCTGAAATGAACTTGATTGTTATTGAGAACACATTATATTATATTTTTTGGATTAAAGCATGTAGTTGTTTTTGAAAAAGTTTCAAGATTTGTTTATTTCGCATGGAGACTTTCAAAATAGCTACCGGCTTGGCTCAAAGTGAAAGTCAAGGAAGGTTACTCTAATTGCCTTATTTGCTAGGAATTTTAACAACTAAAGGTGATAATTACCCACTTGTGTATATATACTTATACACATACATTTACGCACACGCAACGATAATAAAATTCAAAATAGGAATAAAAACCTATATATATAGATATTTACCAACCCCTCCGCACGAGCTGGATGCCACACAGGGTCAATTTCTTGAGCGGAGATTAACAGGTTTGAATTCAGAGTTTTGCTTCTCTTAGACCGGTTGCCTAACCAAGGTTAAAGAGCTAAATCTGTCCTACTATTTATCCATTGCTGGAGGAAGAGTAGGATTCATACCTTTTCCAAGGATATTGGCGCTAAGTGAAATGCAAATTACCACATCCAGGATTTGAACTCGGGGCGACGAGTCCATTTCCCATGACTTTAACCATTACACCACGCTGATAAAAACCTATATAATCTTACAATTACTCAAGAACAGACACGGTAAGTCACACTATTCTCATGATCACATATACACCCACATATACACGTGTATACAGCGTCGTATACAGTCAGTCACGCCTACACACACCCACACGGATACATATACTTTCGCATGCTCATGTATACACACTTGTGTATATATACTAACACGCATACATTTACGCACACGCAACGATAATAAATTTCAAAATGGAAATGAAAAAATAAAAAAAACGGCTGACGAAAAATCGACAAATAAAAAAAGAAATAAAAAGAAAAGAAAAAAAAAAGAAAAAAGAAAATGAAAAAGAAAAAGAAAAGAAAGAAGTTAAATCAAACAGTTTCCCGCCAATTCCCAGCCGATTGTCATCAAGTCATTCATCAAAAGAATGGCGACCCAATCCTTAATCTAACCGCCATTTGTCATCACGCCCGCTTCCCGTTAGTAAAGATGTCTGCCCTCCGTTTTTATAGCGACATTGGTCGCATGCAGACCTCAATCGATCAAGATAAAGGTCAAAGTGTTGACATTTCGCAGACATCAAGAGGTCTGCGGGGGTAGAGAATGGCAAAAACGCTGACTTCTCTTGCCCAGGAATACCCGGGGCTCCCAGAAGAAAGCTGGGAGTGGGCAATGAAGGACAATTGGATTAGAGAACGGTAAACGTTGTACGGACGAAAGCCGTCCGTAGATGTAGGTGGTCATACCACAACCAAACCTGTTGCTATATTTTTTCTCCCCTTCTCTTTTAAGCTACGGGAAATAACATTAAAAAAGTGTCGGTAAAAAATGAGGCTGCTCGGCGTCACGATCCGATTCTTTTGTAATGTGCAAATCTACTAAAATATTTCAACTATTTTTTTTAGCGAGTTGCTCTCTACTAACTTATCATACAGTAGGTGTTTTGGGGATGAGGCCGAATCCACAAAGACCTACTGTATGATGAGTTAGTAGAGGGTACCCGACCGGTAGGGAGACCACGCCTGCGCTTTAAAGATATCTGCGAGAGGGATATGAATGTTATATAGCCTTCTTTACCGGCACTACATATCTATATGTTATATACTTCTTTACTCTTACTCTGTCGTATATTCTTCTGGCCGGCTTTGCTTCTTCTATCTAAGTCTGGTCTTGTCGTGTGTTTCTTGGGGACTTCGGGTCTGGTTTCTGTGGGGGATCATTCCTTATCAGAAGCCCTGTGTCATTGTTGGTTTTTAGTAATAAACACAAGACTTCGATTTACGATGATGTTACTTTATTCGTAGACCCCCCCAGACCAGACAATCATGCAGTGAGACTCACATCTTGCTAGCTTGGCTTCTAACTTCTAACTCTAACTGACTGCGTTGCTTATACCTTAAACTGGGAGGGGCTTTCTATCGGGGTTCCGTTTCTCACGGTTCTCCCCAGAACGCAAGGTGAGAGTGAGGTCAAACGCCGTCACTCACTCTCAAGGCCATCAGCTGCACTAATATGATTTCTACACTATTGTCATAATCATTAGGTATCTAATGATTATGTAACATGAAGACATGCCACATTAACACCAACACATGGGAGGCTTGTGCAGAAGATCGTGTGACCTGGCGCCTCCTCGTCAAACAAGGAACGAAAAGTGAGTAAAAAAGAGAGGAAAGAAGCCGCCACAGAAAAGAGAGCCAGAAGGGAGGAGAAACAACAGCATCTCCAGCAAGCATCACCGTTTGTTTGCAATCACTGCACCAGAGATTGCCATTGAAAAATTGGTCTGTTCAGCCACTCACGCAGTTGCAGATAAAAAAAAGTCGACACTACGTCATCGTCTTTAGTAGACGGAAGGATACCAAGAACTATTTAGCGAGTAATTTTTATCTTTACAAAAGAATTTTGTCAACCAAACCGGGTATATTAGGATTTCATTATGTAAGTGTTCATATTTAGTCACATTTTTATACATCTGGGAGTGTATTTAATTAAACAAAACCATTAAGCAAACTTTAAAAAATCTGGATTTGGTAAATGAAAATATTCAAGTCGAACTCGAAAAAAAGATATTCGTTACTATTTGGTTTTATTTGATTAAACCCACACCTAGATAGACTCAAATATTTACTAAATATGAAAATTTACATAAATCCTGTTCTTGATATATTTTTCCCCTTAATCTAGAACATTTTGTATCGCTTTGTTTTCATTGGAAAGCCGTTTATTAGTATTTAGCTATTTTAATTGTTACATTGTTGGCCATCCATAGCAACAAAATATATCGCTGGTGCACTCCTATGAATTTTCGTCCTTGAATTCACAATATACCTCAAACTGAATATACCATAAAGACCGCAATACGGGTTACTTCTCAGTCAGTAGAGCGTTCGGCTAGGTTCCTGGTTCGATACCAGCCTTCGCCAATTCAGCGTATGAGTAGCACAGGGATCTGTGCGGTAAGGTGAGGAGCTGATGGTAGGTGTGGCGCTATACCTCAGACGCAAAACCATCTCCTTGGTCTTGCGCTAGTTAAAAGGGGATAGAATCCCTGGCTGTCTGGCTGATACTGACATTAGGCCGCCCCGAGGACTTTATAAGGAAGATCGTTTTAGTTCATTAATAGGTTCCATTGTCTTTTGTGATTCACAGAGGACCAGCTTCATTTTGATGTATGATATATGTTACTGTGTTGGTAATTATACTTGTCCTAAACAAAATGGCCTTACTTTTAGACTCACCTATGTGGAGAAGTAGTGATGCGATCCACAGAGGACCAGCTTCATTTTGATATATGATACATGTTACTGTGTTGGTAATTATACCTGTCCTAAACAAAATGGCATTACTTTTTGATTCACGTATGTGGAGAAGTAGGGAGGTGATCCACAGAGGACCAGCTTCATTTTGATATATGATACATGTTACTGTGTTGGTAATTATACCTGTCCTAAACGAAATGGCATTAATTTTTGATACACCTATGTGGAGCAGTAGGGATGTGATCCACAGAGAACCCAGCTTCATTTTGATGTATGATACATGTTTCTGTGTTGGTAATTATATCTGTCCTAAACAAAATGGCATTAATTTTTGTCTCACCTAAGTGGAGAAGTAGGGATGTGATCCACAGAGGACCAGCTTCATTTTGATGTATGATACATGTTTCTGTGTTTATAATTATACCTGTCCTAAACAAAATGGCATTACTTTTAGACTCACCTATGTGGACAAATAGGGATGTGATCCAGTGAGAACCAGTTTCATTTTGATGTATGATACATGTTCCGGTGTTGGTAATTATACCTGTCCTAAACAAAATGGTATTACTTTTAGACTCACCTATGTCGAGCAGTAGGAATGTGATCCACAGAGAACCAGCTTGATTTTGATGTATGATACATGTTCCTGTGTTGGTAATTATACCTGTCCTAAAAAAATGGCATTACTTTTTGATACACCTATGTGGAGCAGTAGAGACGTGATCCACTGAGAACTAGTTTCATTTTGATGTATGATACATGTTACTGTATTGATAATTATACCTGTCCTAAAAAATGGCATTACTTTTTGATACACCTATGTGGAGAAGTAGGGATGTGATACACAGTTGACCAGCTTCATTTTGATGTATGATGCATATTTCTGTGTTGGTAATTATACCTTTCCTAAACAAAATGGCATTACTTTTTGATACACCTATGTGGAGCAGTAGGGATGTGATCCACAGAGAACCAGTTTCATTTTGATGTATGATACATGTTTCTGTGTTGGTAATTATACATGTCCTAAACAATATGGCATTACTTTTTGACTCGCCCTCGTAAAAAGAAAAAAATGATAGGAGGCTATGTAAACAGCATGTCAGAGTATACCGATGAAACCTGCTTCTTAAATGAAGACAACCAACAAAAAAAAGGAAAATATTTGGCTAATGGTAGAATTGTATTGTTTCAGATATATCATAATTTGCTGAATAATGAGTTTGGAGATTGGCCAGTAAAATAAAAAAAGGTTTTCTTTGAACCACTTGCATATTATTATGAAATATTTCCGGTATTTGGTTATATTGTGTGGAGGAATTTAGATTAGAAGTCGTTTACAATTTTTAAAGTGAGACGTCAGTGGAAAATCGGTTAAGAAATATACAAGGTGTGTCAAAAAAGTATCGAGATTTTTTTCTACTTTTTGGCACACCTATTAACGTTTCATTCATTGTTCATTTTTATCTTGGTAGCTTCAAGCTCGATACTTTTATGACACACCTTGTATTCTGAAAAAATAATGTTTCAATCATTGTTCATTTCTATCTTGGTTAATACAGCTTCAATCTCGATACTTTTATGACACACCTCGTATTCTGAAAAAAAAAATTAACGTTCCATTCATTGTTCTTTCTATCTTGGTAAATACAGCTTCAATCTCGATACTTTTATGACACACCTTGTATTCTGAAAAAAAAATTAACGTTCCATTCATTGTTCATTTCTATCTTGGTAAATACAGCTTCAAGCTCGATACTTTTATGACACACTTGTATTCTGAAAAAAAAATTAACGTTCCATTCATTGTTCATTTCTATCTTGGTAATACAGCTTCAAGCTCGATACTTTTATGACACACCTTGTATTCTGAAAAATTAACGTTCCATTCATTGTTCATTTCTATCTTGTTAAATACAGCTTCAAACTCGATACTTTTATGACACACCTTGTATTCTGAAAAAAAAGTTCCATTCATTGTTCATTTCTATTTTGGTATATACAACTTCAATCTCGATACTTTTATGACACACCTTGTATTCGGAAAAAAATTAACGTTCCATTCATTGTTCATTTCTATTTTGGTAAATACAACTTCAATCTCGATACTTTTATGACACACCTTGTATTCTGAAAAAAAAAGTTCCATTCATTGTTCATTTCTATTTTGGTAAATACAGCTTCAATCTCGATACTTTAATGACACACCTTGTATTCTGAAAAAATTAACGTTCCATTCATTGTTCATTTCTATCTTGGTAAATACAGCTTCAAACTCGATACTTTTATGACACACCTTGTATTCGGAAAAAAATTAACGTTCCATTCATTGTTCATTTCTATCTTGGTAAATACAGCTTCAAACTCGATACTTTTATGACAAACCTTGTATTCTGGAAAAAAATTAACGTTCCATTCATTGTACATTTCTATCTTGTTAAATACAGCTTCAATCTCGATACTTTTATGACACACCTTGTATTCTGAAAAAATAACGTTCCATCCATTGTTCATTTCTATCTTGGTAAATACAGCTTCAATCTCGATACTTTTATGACACACCTTGTAAACATGCATTTTTGAAGAAGGAACTGATGTTTTTTGCGACAAAAATAATTCAATACCAGTAAGAAAGAATTGGAAATGGCAAGTCACAAATGGCATTGGGCAACTCTCATGGTACGAGTGAAAAACCAGGAAAAATGTCACATGGGAAAAACGAGGGAAAATGGCACAATTGAAAAACTAGAAAAATATGGCACAAAGGAAAAACATTTAATTTTTACCTTCCACCACCTCAAGCAATATCTTTCAAAAATTTATTTTTACATCACCCGGAGGGTGTTTTTTATTTTGCTAATTCCATTAATTTATTTTCATCTTGAATGAATGTCTTCCATGGTTATTCTGTGGGGTGCAATAATTGCCGAAGTTGTAAACTAATTGTCGCTATTCTGTTCTATGGACAAAGCTGAGATAAATGTCCTTTTTGCTCAACAAGCGTGGACCGATGAGAGATAGGTGTTGTCCCTTCAAAAAAAAAGGGGGGACCAAAGAGGACGTTTAAAGAGGCTGAATTATCAGGTGACCAACGGACATGTCCCCCTACGAGTAAAAGGGGCAGAAACTCTAAGCAATGAGTGAATTAGAGAAGGGAGGCTCTAGGTCTATGATGTTATATACGAAGGTCATTCAATAGTCGTTGGGGTGGCTCAATGTCGGTATCAGCCAGACACCGGGGGAGTCTATCCCCTTTTCACTAGTGCTAGACCACAGACATTTTTTTTTAGCATCTGAGGCGGAGCGCCACGCCTACCATCAGCTCCTCACTTTACCAGCCAACACTCTACCGACTGAACTAAACCAACTGAACACTTCATGCAGACCCCAATAACTGAGACATTTAGTGAAGCGTGTTTTATTTCATTAATTGTCATCAAGGTTCCAGTGATTTTATTTATATTTCGATGTTTATTCGCATCATCTATGCACGTGATTAGGGAAAAGTGAGTTTGCAAAGCGAATTAATTTTTTTTTTAAATTAGTACGACCGGAGAATAAAAAAAAAACAACAACATTGAAATCATTTTGTAAGATTTCTTAGAAAGGGAAAGTTTGACCTTATTTAAATTTAAATAGACCCGATTTGTTGAGAACCTACGGGCGAACTGCTTCTGAAACTTAGCATTACAAATATATTTCCCACTCTCTAATCACTCTCTTTATACTCACAACGATTTTAACATATATAACGAGGAGGTAATGAATATATACATAGAGAGGGGAAAGTGACAGATAGAATGTGTGGTAAGAGACGGGTCAATTTTTGACGTAATTGCAAATTAGAACTAATTCGAACCAATTAAAATGGATTTGTTTTCATATCCTAGAACTGCGGATTATTTTTACATGAATTTTGTGTCATTAAACTAAATAGAAAAAAGCCTTTAGCAAACAATCATTGATTCACTCAACTTTAGTATAACTAGCAAATATATGCCTCTCCGGGTGCAAATATTTTACTTTTAATGTAATAAAATATTGTATTAAATTCGAAAGGCTAATTAAACTAAATAAGAATGCAGATAAAAAGGTTTGAAACAGAAGGGGGTATAATCGAGAAATAGAACAACTGAAGAGGCGAGAAACGCCGAAACACGGTATCTGTGGATGACTTATTATATGCTCCCAAAACTCGGTAGAGCTCTTTAGAGGTGATTTAAATTAACTTTCACTGCCAGAATGTATAAAACAATGATCGTCTGTTCACAGATTGGATCTCTCTGGTGATCGTAAAATATATAAACAAATGTGTGTATTTAATAGTTTAAACACTACCTCCCTTTACGGCAGCTGTCAAATGGTCGAGAGGTTAAGAAATCGGACGGACGAAAAGTCAGTCGGATTTCGCTCCTGGAGTTGGTAGTTGTTGTGTCTAGCCACAATGAAGAGGCGTGAAACGCCGAAACACGATGTTTGTGGATAACTTATATATATATATATATATATATATGTTAAATAATTTTGATTTTACATCGTTTGGTAAACATTATTAATGTATTCTGTTGTCTAAGATTTGAGGTATTTTCCTTAATACATAAATTATCCTGGCTAGTAGATAATTTTTTTGTTTTTGCCTCATCATTTCATTCAAAATGCTCTTCGTTGCATTTTTTGGACCATATGACCTTTAGGCACCCCTTTCGCGATCTCGACTCGTGGGGACACTTTTCTCGTTTACACCGTCAAAATCCTTCTGTTTGTTAGGGGTTAGGGCTAGGATTAGGGGTTAGGGTTAGGGGTTAGTTTTATAATTAAAAAAAAACCCTCTAAAAATCGTCTGTTAACAATTAACCAGATTTTGACGGTGTAAATCGAAAAAATGTCCCCACGAATCGAGATCGCAAAAGGGGTGCCTAAAGGTCATATGGTCCTTTTTTTTTTCATCAGCTCGCGAGAGAGAATATTTTTATTTTTTTAATTTTTTGTAAAAGCGTTCGTCAGAATAACTCGTGCAATAATTCTAGCGTTTTTTTTTTTTTCAGATCAACCAAAAATGTAAATGCCTATTAGTTTAGGAGTGGGAAGTTTAGATTAAAACAAAAAGGCAGACCCCCCACCCCCAATGCGATCTTCAGCATTCACCTTATAAACACAGGGATGAAGATTTCTTGCAAAATTGTTGTCTCACCCGTGTGGAAGACGGAATTAGGCACGATGAAAAAAAAAAATGAACGAAAAAAAAAAATGAACGAAAAAAAAAATGAACGAAAAAAAAAAAAGAAAAAAAAAGAAACGAGAACGGGCCCACCCAGAACGCAGACGTACAAATACATAAACGTGTTTGGCATGTCGATACGAGACATTCTTGCAAAGTCAAAGTTAGACGATTATTTTCAACAAATCGTTTTGTCCTATATGCTTATTTAATTCGCCACAGAACCCCCCGCCCCCCAGACAAAACCCTTGAAAAGGTCATTTGCGTAAACAGATCGTTGTGTACCATCAAACGGGGGGGACCAGGATCAATTTTTTGGCAATATGACTTCGACTGGGGGGAGAAGAGAGAGAATTCTTTATATCGACTAGCAAATATATGCACCCTCGGACAGGGGGGGTGCTCCTCATGTGGTGTAATGGTTAACAAGCTCGATTCGCAAACTATTGTTAGTGAGTTCGATTCTCCCTGGGCGCCCCATAATTTGGCCTTGTGTTACATCTAAGCTAAGCTTAGTAAATAAGTATATGCACCCTCGGGATCCAAGTATTTTACTTTTAATGTAATAAAATATTATATTAAATTCGAAAAACTAATCAA
>CM042145.1:22759106-22784106 GCA_023376005.1 Doryteuthis pealeii | reverse complement strand
TTTTCCTTCGAGGCAATGCACTTTCAGTCAGTTCTTTCGGTCCGAACTGTACATCTGAAATAATTTCCTGGTCTTTTTTTTTTAATTTAAAAATTTTTATTTTCAATTTTTTTTTTATTTCAAATAAATTCCATCATTATTTTTGGAATAAACTTTGGACGTTAATTTAAAAGATGATTTTACAAAAAATAAACTTTAGTTTTTTTCCTTTTCTTTTCTACTTTCTCTCTTACCCCCCCCCCCACACACACACTTTCCATCGGTTAATTTTTGTTCTGTTTCTCCCGATCACGACATGAAGGCTCCTGAGTTCGACAAGATGGTTACAGAGTTTGACAAGAAATATCTAGAGAAGGCTGGAGGGCATATATATATATATATATATGTTTGGTGTGTGTGTGTGTGTGTGTGATGAGTCTAATTTATATATATATATATATATATATATATATATATATATATGTGATGAGTCTTATTTCCAGTGTATATATATATATATATATACTTTGGTGCGGTACCAAGTTTCTTGGTACAAGGTGATTCTAGGCTGGTCCTATTCTCTAACAGTAGTTTGTTGTAGAGTTCAGGTTCCGTGTGAGAGCTCAATGTTTAATTATTGTAAACAGAGCAAAGTTATTAGGGAATAAAAAGGCCTTAAATACCATGGGTATCGTCGTTATGAACCATTTCCACTCATGGGTATCTAGGGCCCACAAACTTCTTCAGACCACGTAACTGAAGAAGCTCGTGGGCCTTAGATACCCACGAGTGGAAATGGTCCATAACCACGATATCCATGGTATTTAAGGCTTTTTTATTCACTAATGTATATATATATATATATATATATATATGTGTGTGTGTGTGTGTGTGTGTGTGTGTGTGTGTGTGTGTGTTATAAATATGTATATGTTCTATGATACATATTTTTGGGATTCAATGCAAAAAATGAGTCATGTGTGAAATAAATGCGAAACTGAGTTGGATTTTATGTATTGAGTTCCATCTTAATCCATTCCAATATTTCAAAAGAATCCCCTCTTTCTTTTACAAGGGTTTTTTTTTTCTAAGACTGGTCGGCTACAGTAGTCGCTGGCGTTTTTATGGGCAACACACACACACACACACACACACACACACACACACACACATATATATATATATATATATAATGAAAATCAAAATTGCATCTATACGGCCACTTGCGTCCTATCACAAAATAATTCAAGATGCTGGACACAGCTGGAGAAGTAAGGACGAACTCATAAGTGACTTTCTTATGTGCACGCCTATACGTGGACACTCCAGTGTTGGCTGACCAGTAAAAGCTTAGGTTCATCAGCTCTCTGCGGACATTGGATGACGTGTTAAAAACCCGGTAGTCGTGATGAGAGAGAGAGAGAAGAGAGAGAGAGAGAGAGAGAGAGAGAGAAAAGAAAGAAAGAAGAGAAAAGAGAGAGAGGAGAGAGAGAGAGAGAGAGAGAGAGAGAGAGAGAGAGTCATAAATCCTTGTTTTCAACATGACTTAATGATGATGATGATGAAGACACTGTTTAAAGTAGTGAATTCCGGTATTACGTTGGGGGTGAAGTAATATATATTGAAAATGGGTACGACCCGCCTATATATTCCATAACGATGGCAGACAAAAATTACCCCGAAGATTCGCGCTATTGCGAGAAACTCGAGTCGATATATTTTAAACGATCAGTATTTTAAACCATTCGATTTTTAATCGTATATTTAGCTCTTTATATTGAGCACTTTTTAATCGATTTTAGTGAAAAAAATCCCTAAGTAAATAGGGTTGTATACTTGTTGGATTCTATCGTCACTTTGGTATATATATATATATATATATATATATATATATATATATATATATATATATATTGGAGATTGTGTGCTTTTCTGTCTGTAACCGAAACTATGTTACTACTAGTAAAAATTAAAATTATTAAAAGTAAAAATTAATTAATTATTTACATCGCATTCTCCATGATTCTAATTTTTATTTAAACTTCAATTATTAATAGAATTGTTTTACTTTATTAATACTGTTGACCAAATCTATATACTAACAAGATACAATTGTATTTATATATACAACAAAATAGTTGTTTACGGTGATAACGTGAAGACTAATTTGCATATTGATATAAAAAAATTGGTTTGCATAAATCTGTGCTTAGTATTATTGATTTCTCATTGTTTGGTTTTATCTTAATGAACATGAGCGAAAATCTCATGCATAAATCTTAAAAGAAATCCATTAACAAGAAGAAACAACTGTAATTTTATGTTTTACTTCCTATTTTAACTAAATAGTTAAATTAGGAAAATTTAGCAATGGAAGACGGGAGTGATGGAAGAGTAAGTTTCAGTTATATATTACAATATAAATTTCGATTCAAATTTTTTTTATCTGCATTCTTATTTAGTTTCATTAGCCTTTCTGATTTAATATGATATTTTATTACATTAAAACTTGAATACTTGCACCGAAGGGTGCATATATTTGCTAGTATATATATATATATATATATATATATATATATATATATTATATATATATATATGGGAGTAAATAAATCCGACAATATGAAGAAATTTGAAAAATGAAGTGTTCCACAAATGAGGTGAATTTTATTTATCGACGCTTAAACGTTTCGGTTTATTCAAACCTTCATCATCAGTATTGATTATGGGAGGAAGAAATTGATAGATGTTTTGTAAACTTTTTATAAATATTTTTCTAACTCCTGTCATTTACAAAACATCCATCAATTAGTTCATCCCATAATCAATCCTGATGAAGGTTTAAATAAACCGAAACGTTTAAACGTCGATAAATAAATTTATCTTATTTTTGGAACACTTCGTTTTTCAAATGTCTTCATATATATATATATATATATATATATATATATATATATAATATAATATAAGATAGATAAATAGAGAGAGAGAGAGAGAGAGAGAGAGGGGGTGAGGGAGAGAGAGAGAGATGTAGTATATATGAATAAGTATGGCTTATGAATGACATCTGATTCTTAATTACTCCCATGGCGTTATAATTAATGATATTTAAGCAGTTTTGCATCACTTCCTTAATTACATTGACAGCTTTAGTGAAAGCTTTCACTTTCGACTCCTTCAATAAAACACTCTCTCTTAGAAGTTGGGCCCCAGGGTCACAGAACGGAGATATGTTATCATTCAGTATGAATTTACCTTCCATATGCTGGGTTAGTAATGTTCATTATCACGAATCCGAGATTACAAACATGAAATTAGAGTAAAATAAAAAAGTAAAATATTTCCCTTTTTTTTTCTAAAGCAGAGGATCTTTTCATGGGGCATCTTGTCTGGAAAAAAAATAACAACAAAAAACAAACAAAAAACTCCACCGAAACTTGGACCATATGAACTTTAGGCACCCCTTTTGCGATCTCGTTTCATAAGCACATGTTTTTCATTTATACCGTCAAAATCCGGTCGTTTGTTAAGGGTTAGGGTTAGGGTTAGGGTTTAGTTTTATAATTTAAAAAAAAACTCTAAAAATCGTCTGTTAACAAACAACCGGATTTTGACGGTGTAAATGAAAAACATGTGCTTATGAATCGAGATCACAAAAGAGGTGCCTAAATGTCATATCGTCCAAAAATTTTTCTTTATTCCGCTTAAATTCTTGCAAAGTCCGTGTTGTGGACTAGCCTAGCGTACCTTGCGTAGAGGAAAAGTCCGCCAGTTCGATCCTCATCGAGTACTTGCTACTGATTAATATTCGTATTATCCAACTATTTTATTGTTTATTTTGTTTTGTTTTTGTTGTTTTTTTTATTTGACTGACTTCTGCACAGTTTTTAGTCTATTGTTAAATATCCGGCTTTTCTTGAATTTAAAAAAAAAGAAAAAGAAGGTAACATTAATTTCGAAATTTAGGGCTAATTAAATCCCCTGTTCTTAAAGGTGGTCACGTTAACCTAAGACTTTTAAGTTCAAAATATATGATCTTTTTTTTTCTTTTTTTCTTTTTTTTTTTAACTCGAAAAAGACTCTTAAAAAATATAGGGTTAGAAACATTAAACTTTTTAAAATTAACTCTTTAAAATATAGGATTTGAAATATTAAACTTTTTTATACCCGACTATCTGAGAAACATGGGAGTGATTATTGAGAATTCAAAAGTTACACGAACCGTCTACCTCGAGGTTTTAGCACTATGTTGCGAGTTACTTATATGTCTGACGCACATGTAGTTGAATATACTAGTATACTGAGTACTGTATGACCCAGTATACAACAGTTCGAAAATGGTTTTAAGAAAGAAATCGGAATTGAGAATGCTTTATAAATGAATTTTGGTTGGTAAGTGGGTAATTCCATTTCAAATCATCCAGGCCATGTCACCCGCCCCCTTCAATTTTTTTGAAATTTTGTCCAAGTAAAGTTAGCCAATACCCAAAATTTGAGCTTCCAATTCCAAAAATTGGCAGAGTTATGTCGATTAATGTCTGTAAAATGAGTTCTAGAGCTTCCCTACTCCTAAAGATTGGTTTATAAATGCATATTTGCCCAAGGAATCCAAAAAATGCTATCAAAATATCTTAAAGTCAACCAATTTTAAGTTATTGATGATTTCTGATTTTTTCATAGCAAGATCAATATCCCCACCAAATTTAGAAAGGTAAAAATTGACATACCGCCGCCAGTTTTTTGGAATTGGAAGCTCAAATTTTGGGGATTGTCTAATATTAACATAGTCCAAAAATTGAAGGGGGTGGATGACAATTTTATTTTTTTCTGGTTGATTTGACATGGATTTACCCAAGTTTTTTTTATTATTGGTAGTGAGTTTGTTTTTGCAAGTTTCTCAATTAAATGACCTTGTGTCATACTTGCTTACGCGTACTTAAGAAAAAACATTATTTTCGGTTGGTTGCTTTGTTTTACGGCATATCAACCTTTTTCGGGACATTTAATGCCGAATTACGTCAGTTTGTGTTTACGGTCAAGTCATGTTGAAAGCATCGGTTCCCGCTTAATCACCGAAGTTAAGCAGCGATGAGCCAGTTCAATCACTGTTGACTGTTCTTTGAGCCACTTTTTCACTACAGATTTCGCTTTCTCGTCACTGGAATAGTGTTGCCTCTTAAACCCTCCTTCATGGGAACGAAGGGAGGCAAACATTATTCCAGTGATGAGAAAGTAAAATTTGTAGTGAAGAAGTGGCCCAAAGAACAGTCAACAGAATGTTGTAATTAAATATTCTTGTAGTTCATAAGACGCAGTGTTAAGAAAAAAATGTTTAATGTAAATTTTAAGGTTCCCCTATACATATAATTTGTTAGGATTATTCCCTATAATCTCTCTCGCCCCCCTCTCTCTCTCTCTCTCTCTCTCTCTCTCTCTCTCTCTCTCTCTCTCTCTGTTATATACTATACCTATGAACATTAATGGGTATGCCACAATCCTAAAAAAATATGGTAGTATTATACTGACTGGTTAGTCTTATCCACTAGCAGTGGTTTACCCTTCTTCACGCCGCTGGCGAGTACTGTATTTTGTTAATGTTATAAAGATTCTATTTAATTTCCAACCTCTGTTTGTTTATTTCTCATTTAGTAACATTTGTTAGGTTATAACACACACACACACACACACACACACACACACACACACTCTCTCTCTCTCTCTCTCTCTCCGTCTATTGGCCATCGTTTTTTGGCTGGTCTTTTAACTTGACTAGCAAATATATAAGTTATTCAACAATTCAACGATATATATATAATATATATATATATATATATATATATTATATATTGTTAAGAATGAGGTGTTTAGTGGTGTCCTGGTGAATATAAAAAACAAAAACACCTAAGAGAACTGAGTGTAAAGGCGTGACACATGGCCAGCTGTAACATTAACGTTGTGTTTGGATTAGAACCTACGTATTTTGGGCCGTTTTGGATAGCTCGATTGACGTAAATGATAAATACGCGAACAGCAGCTGCCGTGGACGTGAGGAATGTGTAAGAAGAAGAAGAAGAAGAAGGAAGAAGAAGAAGAAGAAGAAGAAGAGTAAGAAGAAGAGTAATATTAATAATAAGAAGAAGAACAATAACAAGAACAACAAGAAAGAAAGAAAGAAGAAAGAAAGAAAGAAAGAAGAAGAAGAAGAAGAAGAAGAAGAAGAAGAAAGAAAGAAGAAGAGTAAGAAGAAGAGTAATATTAATAATAATAAGAAGAACAATAACAAGAACAACAAGAAAGAAAGAAAGAAAGAAAGAAAGAAGAAGAAGAAGAAGAGTAATATTAATAAGGAGAACAAGAACAAGAACAGGAACAATAACAAGAAGAAGAAGAAGGAGGAGGAGGAAAGTAAGAAGAAGAAGAAGAAGAAGAAGAAGGAGGAGTAGGAGGAGGAGGAGGAGGAGGAGGAGGAAAGTAACAAGAAGAGTAAGTAAGACCGTGCTGTTTGTTTAAAACGTAATCATCATCATCATCATGATCTCTCGCCAACCATCCCTCTCATTCATTGACCCCGGGAGGCCCTCCGCACAGCATGTAGTATCCGCACAGAGCTGGTCTATGTAGGTCTTTGATGGACGATCCACACTAGCATATCCATTTTTCCACAGAAGGACGTCGCTTATGAGTTCATCCTTGCTTCTCCAGCAGTGTCCGGCATGTCTTGTTCGTCTTACTCGGATGGTTTGTGTGACAGGGGACAGTTGGCCGTATAGCCGCTTTCTTGTGGGATGTTGCTTCCAAGATTTTTTCAGGATCGCACGCAGCATCCTCTTGCAGCTCCTATCCAGCATAATATTCCAGGCGCCTTAATAATCAATCATATATCAGAAAACCGAGTCCTTTATTTATCAAAATGACTTTATTCGGAATTGAATGACCCGAAAAGGGTAGGTTTTTGCTGGTCAGCCTCGACTGGTGTGTCCATGTTCTGTGTCCATGTGACATTCTTCTGTGCACAGTTTGTCCTTGTTTCTCGAGCAATGTCCAGCGTGTCTTGTTTGTCTTTTCCAGATGGTTTGTGTGATAGGTGATCGTACAGCTGCTTTTTATTTCGGGTGCTACATCATAAATTTATTGATTATCCCATAAAAGAAAAGGCGTCATCCTAAAAAAAGGCAAGAACCTGGCGATATCCCGCAGAGTCCATTACAAATGCGGACTACGCAGATGACCAAACACTTCTCGCAAATACACCTACATAAGCCGAATCATTGCTGCGTAACCTAGAGAAGGCAACAAGAGGCATTGGCCTCTATTTAAACAGTGATGTTAATGAACGCCAAGAAAAATCATGGATTGCTATAGACAAATTATTGATCATATGGAAATCTAATCTCACTGCTTTTTTGTTGGCTGCTGCTTCCAAGATTTGTTTCAGATAACACGCCTCCTTGTGTAGTTCATGTAAAGTTTTTAGATGCCATCCTTGGTCAGTTGAAAAGGGCTCAAAGAAAGTCCTATGTTATGGAATCCTTTGGTAATCGTATAAGTCCTATCCTGCATATTGGTAAAGGTCCAGTGATTTAATCCTATGTCCGTCGTCCATGAATGTCAACGTAATTATGACCAGTAAGGTCGGTTAAGTATTGTATCAACCTCAGAGTACTGCCAGTGATTGGCCAAGAGTTAGATCACATGATTCCAGCCTAGTCTATAAGTAAGAGCGGGCATCTAGCACACACCTTATATCTAGAAATAGAATGGAAGCGCGTGGTCTAATGGTTAGAGTCGTAGGAAATGGACTCGTCAACGCGAGTTCAATTCCTGGACGAAGCTGTTGGAATTTCACATGGCGCTAATACCCTTGGGAAAGGTATGAATCCAATTCTCCCTCCAACTATGGGTAAATAGCAGGGCAGACTAGACTCTTTAACCATGGCTAGGTAACCAGTCTTGGAGAAGGAAAACTCTGAATTCAAACCTGTTGAACTCCGCTTAAGAAATTGACTTTGTGTCGCATCCTGCTCGTGCGGATGGGTTGGTAAATATATATATCTAGAAATTTCACAACAGTTCCGATCTACTTTTTTTTTCTTGGGGCGATGTTAGAGTCCAAGTGGTGCAGCCGTACTATAGCACTTACACGGCTACTGAATTTTCGCTTTATCTTACCTGCGAGATCATTTTATGAATAAGTTATAATAAGTTATAATTGTATTAATATAATGATATAATCATGCTCTTTTTTTCATTACAATAGCTCAGCGAAAACGTTTTATGCAACGACGATATATATTTTTTTAATATTGTTGATATTTGTAAAATCAAACCGCAGAGATATGAATGAAGTATAGCTGTCATCTTCCACCACTCATTGATTCCGTCTTTTTCACTAATTATTATGTAATAGTGTTGCATCGCGAGGTGGAAAGATACATTCGGTGATGAACGGATACATACAAACACAGAACAAATAAATACAAACAATTAAAAAGACAAACTCACACTAAAAGAGGAGGGTCAGTTCGGTATAGCTAACATAGAAAAGTCAGTCTGGATATTATTCAGTTATTCTACTTTAATCGTAGGCTATTTTATGGCTATGGGCCAGTCCATCTTGTAGAGTGCCGAAGGAGTGTTAGCTACTCTTGTTGTATACCCACATCGACATCAAACATCGGGTATATAAACGGTGAGTATGAGTTCCCGGATGATATATATATATATATATATATATATATATATATATATATATATATATATATATATATATATATATTTGTAAATGTATAAGTATTAACTTACCGGTGGGTATGAGTACGATCGTTGGAAGCGCATAATATCCAGAGGCTAAGGTTGAGAAAAAACAAATACAAAGTGCTCATTACAATGTAGAGCATAAATTTATTTTAACAATGGAAAGGAGTAACCTACTCGAGTTTCATCGATTGATTTTTCAGGGTTACTTTAGTTAAATTAATTGAGTTTTCGATTAATCTTAGGTGTTATAAACATGCCTGTTGGAATGGGACTTAACTTTAGTAGAGGAACCTCTAGAACCTCTCTCTCTCTCTCTCTCTCTCTCTCTATATATATATATATATATATATATATATATATATATATATATATATATATATAGAGAGAGAGAGAGAGAGAGAGAGAGAGAGAGAGAGAAACAACGTATCTTTGAGGAGTAACATAGATTCTCAAAGATACGTGATTCAAAATTAACTAACATTGGGGCATTATATCTTTTATTCATTAATATATAAACACTGAAATTTTTTATTAAATTCGGTTAACCCCCTGATTTTGGGTATTTTTTTTTTTCGTTCAGCGGGGTGACATACGATGGTGGAATTTAGGTGCGTTAAATTCGATTTAACCGCTGCTATGATACGATATCTCCAAGAATAAGGTACATCTGTTTCCCTTTTTTTCTTTCTTTTTTTTGCCATGTATTGCTCGAAGACGAGAGAGTTAGACGAGATGAATATTGGGCGGATGTAAAACTAGAACCAGGTTTACTACAATCAATAGATTTTAGAAGCATTTCGGGTAGAAGCTCAATGAAATTGAAATACGCTGCTGCTGCTGCTGCTGATGATGATGATGATGGTGATTAATTTTTTGAAAGATATTGTCTGAGGGGAGCGGGAGCTAAAAATTAAATGTCAGAGGGTTTGCCTCATAAGTAAATAAGATCATGAAATTTATTAAAGAAGTAAAACAAAAACAAAACAAAAAAAAATACAAAAAAAAATAACAATTTGAAATAAAAACTTAGTTCTCTCCCCTTCAAATAAAGTGTTGCGTGCATTTATTAATCACAATTTTCGTTGAGTTGTTTGGTTTGGTTTTGGTTTGTTTTGTTTTACGGCATATCGACCTCAGTGGGTCATTTAATGCCGATAAAGTTTTGAAATAAATCAATTCTTAATGGATAATACAATTTTTTTTATAAATACATTTTTCTATTTAACCCATAGATGGGACCCTAACAGGTACTACCACTCCGGGCCAGAGTGGACCAGGGAGCAATGGTGATGAAGGGGTGCTCCACATTCCCCAAACCTCCAAAACTGGAATCTCACCATCAGATAGAGTTTAACGTCATTCCCTGGACATGTAGACCCGCAGCCACCGCCTTCTAGCACCCATATGATAAAAAGGGGTTGGGGCTTGCCATAAGGGCAATAGGGTTGGGAATTGTTGAGTTGTATGTGACACTTGTTTTTTACATTTTTTTTTTTGGTGACTGAATCAAAAAATGACCCCAGTTTTTCGATATCACGTCAACTTTTTGAGCTACAGGATATCCTCGATTTTTCTCAAAAAACATCTAACAAATTCTTCGCTTATTTTATGTAATGTTTTAAAAATGTATATATATATAATGGAAAATTATAAAACATTACACTGGGCATCACAAATTTTGTTGAGTTTAGATCTGACACCTTAAGAATGCTGCCTGTGGTCTTGAACAAGTCGTGGAAACAGCACCCCACAAGGAAGCAGCTGTGCGGCCACCTGCCCCCTATCTCACAAGCCATCCGAGTGTGACGGACAAGACATACTGGACACTGCTGGAGGAGCAAGGACGAACTCATAAGCGACGTTCTGCTGTGAAAGGCAGCAGATGGGCGTGCTAATGTAGGCCGCTCACGAAGGACCTACATTGACGGACTCTGCGCGGATACTGGATGCTGCGCAGAGGTGCTCCCTGGGGTAATGGATGATAGAGAAGGTTGGCGATAGATTGAATGTATATCCGTGTTAATTGCGTGGCATGATGATGATGATGATGATGATGATATCTGACACTTGTTTTTTGACTAACTTTTGGACTCACTCTGAATCCAAAAAATTACCCCATTTTTTTTATCTCTATTACATCAACATTTTAAGTATTTTAAGTAACAGGATATCCTTGCTTGGTCTCAAAACCCACCACCACCTCCATCCCCAATGAGACGGACAAGACGGGCTGGACACAGCTGGAGGAGCAAGGACGAACTCATAAGCGACGTTCTCCTGTGGAAGCCAGCACACGGACATGCTAATGTGGGCCGCCCAGCAAGGACCTACATTGACCAAACTCTGCGCGGATACTGGACGCAATGAATGATATCATCATCCTCATCCTCCTCCTCCTCCTCCTCCTCCTCATCATCATCATCATCATCATCATCATCAATAATCTTTCTCTTATTGCTTGGTAGTCTTGCCGGCACGTCGACCATCGGAGGCTGATACACCTCCTTTGCTGAGCCAAAGCCGGCGCGATTAGCAAGCGGTCCCATGCATAAGGGGAAGAAGGGGAGAGACCGAGGGGGAGACCGAGGGGAGGAGGGTGGGTTCTGGCGAGCGTTTGCTGCGGAATTTGCGGACCGATCGCGGATAAATCACTGTTATCCATCAGCTTTATTGTTCGTCTTCGTCATTGAAGCATGGCCAGTGGGATTAAAGGAGATAGGAGCGGGGATTAGCAATACAGCGGGATATCGAGCGGATAAATCGGCTACGAATGAAGATGTTGCGGTAAGGGAAAGAATGAGTGAGAGAGAGAGAGAGTGGAGGGAGAGAATAGGTTGAGCGATAAGAGAGAGAGAGGGGGGTGTAAAGAGAGAGAGAGAGAGAACGAGAGAGGGAGAAGAATGATGGGTAGCTAAGAGTATAAGAGAGTAACAAAAGCCAAGGAGGATAAGGGAGAGAGAGAGGGGGAGAAGGGGTGGAGAGAAATGGCTGAGGATTAAGGGAGAGAGAAAAGAAGACAGAGAGAGGGGGAGAGAAGTAGTTGAGGATTAAGGGAGAGAGAGAGAGAGAGAGAGAAGGGGGGGGGGAGAGAGAGAGAGAGATGAAAGGGGAGCTAGAAAAATAAGAGAATGACAAAAGCAAGGGAGAATAGGGGAGAGAAAGAGAGATAGAGAGAGGGTATTGCGGTAGTAAGAATAGAAAACAAGAAAGGAAAGGAAAGAATGAGTGAGAGAGAGTGGGAGGGAGAGAAGTAGGTTGAGGATTAGGAAGAGAGAGAGGGGGGAGGAGAGAGAGAGAGAGAGACGAGAGAGGGGGAGCTAGAGAAAAAGAGAGTGACAAAAGAAGGGAGAATAGGGGAGAGAGAAGGGGGAGAGAGGGGGAGAGAGGGGGAAAATGGTTGAAGATTAAGGGAGAGAGAAAAAGAGACAGAGAGAGGGGGTGGAGAGAAGTAGGTTGAGGATTAAGAGAGAGTGAGAGGGGGGGAAGAGAGAGAGAGACGAGAGAGAGAGACGAGAGAGGGGGAGCTAGAGTAAAAGAGAGTGACAAAATCTAGGGGAGATTAGGGGAGAGGGGAGAGGGGAAGGGTGGAGAGAAGTAGGTTGAGGATTAGAGAGAGAGAGAGAGAAAAAGAGAGAGAGATGGAGGAGTTGGTTGAGGTTAACAGAGAAAAAAGAGAAGAGAAATCGGAGAGAAAAGGGGGAGAGAGAACGAGAGAGAGAGAAAGAGCGAGAAAGAGAAAGAGGAGAGAGAGGGGGGAGATAGAGAAAAGAGAGCGACAAAAGCAAGAGGAATAGGAGAGAGAAAGAGAGAAGAGAGAGAAAGAAGGAGAGATGAGAGAAGTGTAGAGAAGTTGGTTGAGGGTTAAGAGAGAGAGAAGTGTGGGAGAGAGGGGGTGGAGAGAAATGTGTGAGGATTAAGGGAGGAAGAAGAGAGAAGAGGTGGGAGAAGAGAGAGAGAGAGAAGTATCAAAGAAAAAAAGTGAGCGACAAAGCAAAGGAGGGGGGAATAGTGGAGAGGCTGGAAAAGGTGTATTAAGTTTGGCTAGAGATTTTAAATCATGAAAGATATAAAGATGGGGGGCGGGAGAGATTTTTGTTAATACGGGAGAGATAAGGGACGTGGGGGGGAGGGTGGGAAGAAAGTGTTCATACTGTGGAGGGGGGGGGGTGCTACAGAGCTGGAATAAAGAATTTAAATCAGTGCAACGTTGGATGTCGAAGGAAAGGAATGAAAGTGATAAAATTGGGAAAGTGTGGGTGTGGTGGGGAAGGGAGATGAAGAAGAAATGAATTGAAGAAGAAGAGAAGGAAGAATGAAATGAAGAGAATGAAGAAGAAGAAGAAGAAGAAGAAGAAGAAAAGAGAAGAAGAAGAAGAGAAGAAAATGAAGACGAAGAATGAAATGAGAAAGAAGAAAGAGAGAAGAAAGAAGAAAAGAATAAGAAGAAAGAAATGAAGTGAGGAAGAAGAAGAGAAGAAAAGAAGAAAAGAAGAAAGAAGAAGAAAGAGAAGAAGAAGAGAAATGAAGTTGAGAAAAAAAGAAGAAGAAGAAGAAGAAGAAGAAGAATGAAGTTGAGGAAGAAAAGAAGAAGAAGAAGACGAAGAAGAAATGAAGTGAGAGAAGAAGAAAGAAGAAGAAGAAGAAGAAGAAGAAGAAATGAAAAAGTTTGAAAAGAAGAAGAAAAAGAAGAATGAAAGAAGAAATGAAGAGAAGAAGAAGAAGAGAAGAAAGAAAAGAAAGAAGAAAGAAGAAGAAGAAGAAGAAATGAGAGAGAAGAAGAAGAAGAAGAAGAAAGAAGAAATGAAGTTGAAGAAGAAGAGAAGAAGAAGAAGAAGAAATGAAGTGAGAAAAGAAGAAGAAGAAGAAGAAGAAGAAGAAGAAGAAGAAGAAAGAAAGAATCGACGTAGAAAAAGGGAAATTTCGAAAGGATGTAAAAAAATAGGGGAAGATGGAAGAAATGACGACGAAAAAAAAGAAAAAATGGAGAAATTATGCAAAAGAGAGAGGGAGAGAAAGAATAGATCAAGAAAAGAGAGAAAGAGACAGAGAAAGAGAGAAAGAGACAGGGAGACAGAAAGAGAGGGGGGTAAAAGGAGTGGGATAACATAAGTGGAAGTGGGGGCGAGAGGGGTTCATACAAATGAAAGAGAGAGTTATTAAAGGTGTGTCAAAAAAGTACCGAGATTTTTTGTACTTTTTGACACACCTTGTATTCTGAAAAAAAAATTCCATTCATTAATTTTTTTAGAATACAAGGTGTGTAAAAAAAATACCAAGTTTAAAGCTGTATTTACTAATATAGAAATGAAGAATGGAACTTTTTTTCAGAATACAAGGTGTGTCAAAATGTACAAAATTATCGATACTTTTTTGACACACCTTGTATATTATCGGGAGGATGACATACTACATAATGACAATATGCCGGTTGTTTCATCGAAATAGGTAAGCTATATTCGAAGGTATATGAATTAAAATACTTCACGTATCGAGATCGAATAGAACGTTATTTTTTTTTTTGAATACAAGGTGTGTCCTAAAGTGTCGAGATTGAGGCTGTATTTACCAAGATAGAAATAAACAATGAATGGAACGTTATTTTTTTTTCAGAATACAAGGTCGTGTCTTAAAAGTGTCGAGATTGAAAGCTGTATTTGCCAAGATAGAAATGACAATGAATGGAACGTTATTTTTTTTCAGAATACAAGGTGTGTCCTAAAGTAACGAGATTGAAGATGTATTTACCGAGATAGAAATGAACAATGAATGGAACGTTATTTTTTTTTTTCAGAATACAAGGTGTGTCATAAAAGTGTCGAGATTGAGGCTGTATTTACCAAGATAGAAATAAACAATGAATAGAACGTTATTTTTTTTTTTAATACAAGGTGTGTCCTAAAGTAACGAGATTGAAGATGTATTTACCGAGATAGAAATGAACAATGAATGGAACGTCAATTTTCTTACAGAATACAAGGTGTGTCATAAAAGTGCCAAGTTTGAAGCTGTATTTACCAAGATAGAAATGAACAATGAATGGAACGTTTAATTTTCTTACAGAATACAAGGTGTGTCATAAAAGTGTCGAGATTGAAGCTGTATTTACCAAGATAGAAATAAACAATGAATGGAACGTTATTTTTTTTTTCAGAATACAAGGTGTGTCCTAAAGTAACGAGATTGAAGATGTATTTACCGAGATAGAAATGAACAATGAATGGAACGTTAATTTTTTTTTCAGAATACAAGGTGTGTCATAAAAGTGTCGAGTTTGAAGCTGTATTTACCGAGATAGAAATGAACAATGAATGGAACGTTATTTTTTTTTTCAGAATACAAGGTGTGCCATAAAAGTATCGAGATTGAAGCTGTATTTACCAAGATAGAAATAAACAATGAATGGAAATTATTTTTTTTTTTTCAGAATACAAGGTGTGTCCTAAAGTAACGAGATTGAAGATGTATTTACCGAGATAGAAATGAACAATGAATGGAACGTTTATTTTTTTTCAGAATACAAGGTGTGTCATAAAAGTGTCGAGTTTTGAAGCTGTATTTACCGAAGATAGAAATGAACAATGAATGGAACGTTAATTTTTTTTTTCAGAATACAAGGTGTGTCATAAAAGTGTCGAATTGAGCTGTATTTATCCAAGATAGAAATGAACAATGAATGACGTTAATTTTTCTTTCAGAATACGAATTGAAGCTGTAGATAGAATGAACAATGCAATGGAACGTGTAAATTTTTCTTCAGAATACAAGGTGTGTCATAAAGTATCGAGATTGAAGCTGTATTACCAAGATAGAAATGAACATGATGGAACGTTAATTTTTTTTTTTCAGAATACAAGGTGTGTCATAAAAGTATCGAGATTGAAGCTGTATTTACCAAGATTAGAATGAACAATGAATGGAACGTTACTTTTTTTTTTTCAGAATAAGGTGTGTCATAAAAGTATCGAATATTGAAGCTCTATTTACCAAGATAGAATTGAACAATGAATGGAACGTTAATTTTCTTACAGAATAGGTGTGCCATAAAAGTATCGGAGATTGAAGCTGTATTTACCAAGATAGAAATGAACAATGAATAGAACGTTATTTTTTTTTTGAATACAAGGTGTGTCCCTAAAGTAACGAGATTGAAGATGTATTTACCGGATAGAAATAAACAATGAATGGAACGTTATTTTTTTTTCCCAGAATACAAGGTGTGTCATAAAAGTGTCGAGATTGAAGCTGTATTTACAAAGATAGAAATAAACAATGAATGGAACGTTATTTTTTTTTCAGAATACAAGGTGTGTCATAAAAGTGTCGAGATTGAGGCTGTATTTACCAAAGATAGAAATGAACAATGAATGTGACGTTAATTTTCTTTCAGAATACAAGGTGTGTTAAAAAAGTATCGAGATTGAAGCTGTATTCATCAAGATAGAAATGAACAATGAATGGAACGTTAATTTTTTTTGAGAATACGAGGTGTGTCATAAAAGTATCGAGATTGAAGCTGTATTTACCAAGATAGAAATGAACAATGAATGGAACTTTCTTTTTTTTTTTTCAGAAACAAGGTGTGTCATAAAAGTATCGAGATTGAAGCTGTATATACCAAGATAGAAATGAACAATGAATGGAACGTTATTTTTTTTTCAGAATACAAGGTGTGTCATAAAAGTATCGAGATTGAAGCTGTATTTACCAAGATAGAAATGAACAATGAATGGAACGTTACTTTTTTTTTTTCAGAATACAAGGTGTGTCATAAAGTATCGATATTGAAGCTGTAATTACCAAGATAGAAATGACCAATGAATGGAACTTTCATTTTTTTTCTTTCAGAATACAAGGAAGAACGATACGCAGTCTGGAACGAAACAGTTTCTGATAGCGGCCATTTGCAATTCTATACGTGAAGGGCTTTGTTGAACGTCGAACTGCTATAATACGACATTAATCTGACGGCAACAGCAAAACATTCAGCACAAAATCTGCCAACGAAAACACGGCACTAATTGATTATTAATTGGAAGTTTACTGAAGCACTGAATAAGCCGATCAACTATAACAAATGACCAACGCAAATTATTAATTCTAACTATATGTATAAACCCAACCCCTCTGCTCAAGCAGGATGTGACACAGGGTCAATTTTTAAGCGCAATTTAAGAGTCTGTCTTAAATTTTCCAGTTGGACATCTAGCGCAAAGGATAGGGGTTGAGTTAATACAGTTTTACTGTTTACAGTATACCCACATATACCCTTATAATACGTAGGGTAATAATATTATATATATATAATATATATAGTATATATATATAGAGAGAGAGAGAGAGAGAGAGAGAGGGGGGGCAGACAGACAGACAGACAGATTGACTGGATAGATGATGCGATGATGTCTTACTGGTTATGTTATATACCAACATTTGTATACCCCACATCGGGTATACAAACAATGAGTTCTTGGATAACACAGAGTGAGACAGACAGACAGACAGACAGATTAGAGACCTATTTTAAAGAGGAGATGATCTTCTTTAAAACTTGTTAACTTCTTTGGCCACCATTTTCCTGTCTTGTTGAGTTATTCTCTGTTCTCCTTAATTCTTCTACTAAGGGCTGGTTTTCTTCTGGGCTGATTTTGGTCATTGTAATTAAAACAAGACTTAGAATTTTTTTCTTGATCAAGTTTATTAGCCCATGATTTTCCGCGCGGACGAGAGGCCCCGAGAGAGACGACAATCATATCTAAACTCTCTGACGACCGGGTTGAATCTGAAATCTAAACTAAAACTAAAAACTGTCACGTGTCTATCATGGCGCGTTTTCCAGGATCAGGGGGTTAAACAGTCACTGGTAAATTTCCACTCCCTGATCTCAAGTTAACGGCCCTTATTCTCAGCTACAGGGTCTGCTAACAATTTATGACTCTATAAATTGTAACAGCCTACATTTCTGCTTACTGCTTCTACTGGTTCTTCCTCGTCTGGCCATTTTCTTCGGTCGATCTAGTGGGTCCGCTTCTGTGCTTGGGGGTTGATGTTTCTGTGTTGGTTTCTTCCTGTTTTTAATTACTTTAATTAACAAAAGAACAATGCAAGATTGGCTTGTTTCTGTAATAAAGCTTTATGTTTCAAAAACCGCAGCCCACGATTAATGAAGAAGAAATGAAGTTGAAGAAGAAGAAGAAGAAGAATTGAAAGAAGAAAATGAGAGAGAAGAAGGAAGAAGAATGAAGGAAGAAGAAGAAGGAAGAAGGAAGAAGAAGAAGAAGAAGAAGGAAATGAAGTTGAGAAGAAGAAGAAGAAGAAGAAGAAAGAAAAGAGAAGAAGAAATGAAAGTGGAGGAAGAGAAGAAGAAGAAGAAGAAGAGAAGAAGAAGAAGAAGAAGAAGAAGAAGAAGAAGAAATGAAGTGAGAAAGAAGAAGAAGAAGAAGAAGAAGAAGAAGAAGAAATGAAGTTGAGGGAAGAAGAAGAAGAAGAAGAAGAAGAGAAGAATGGAAGTTGGAGGAAGAAGAAGAAAGAAGAAGAAGAAGAAGAAGAAGAAAAGAATGAAGTTTGAAGAGAAGAAGAAGAATGAAAGAGAATGAGAGTAGAAGAAGAAGAAAGAAGGAAGAAGAAGAAATTAAGTTGAGGAAGAAGAAGAAGAAAGAAGAAAAATGAGAGAGAAGAAGAAGAAGAAGAAGAAGAAGAATGAAGTGAAGAAGAAGAAGAAGAAGAAAGAAAGAAGAAATGAAGTTTGAGAAAGAAGAAGAAGAAGAAGAAGAAGAAGAAGAAGAAGAAGAAGAAGAAGGAATCGACGTAGAAAAGGGAAATTTCGGAAAGGATGTAAAAAATAGGAGATGGAAGAATGACGACGAAAGAAAAATGAGGAAATTGCAAAAGAAGAGGGGAGAGAAAGAATAGATTACAAGAGAAAGAGAGAAAAGAGACAGAGAAAGGAGAGAAAGAGACAGGGAGACAGAAAGAGAGGGGGGTAAAAGGAGTGGATAACATAAAGTGCGAAGTGGGCCGACCCCCCCGAGAGGGTTCATACAATGAAGAGCAGAGTTATTAAAGGTGTGTCAAAAAAAGTACGAGATTTTTTGTCAACTTTTTGACACACCTCTGTATTTCTGAAAAAAAAAATTCCATTTCATTAATTTTTTTAGAATACAAGGTGTGTGAAAAAATACAAGTTTTAAAGCGTATTACTAATATAGAAAATGAAGAAGGAAACTTTTTTTCAGAATACAGGTGTGTCAAAATGATACAAAATTATCGATACTTTTGACACACCTTGTATATTATTCGGGATGGAATGACATACTACATAATGACAATATGCCGTTGTTTATCGAAATGGTAAGCTATATCGAAGGTAATGAATTAAAAATACTTCACTATCGAGATCGAAATAGAACGTTATTTTTTTTTTGAATACACAGGTGTGTCCTAAAAGTGTCGAGATTGAGGCTGTATTTCCAAGATAGAAATAAACAATGAATGGAACGTTATTTTTTTTTTCAGGAACTACAGTGTGTCTTAAAAAGGGTCGAGATTGAAGGCTGTATTGCCAAGATAGAAATGAAACAATGAATGGAACGTTATTTTTTTCAGAATACAAGGTGTGTCCTAAAAGTAACGAGATTGAAGATGTATTTACCGAGATAGAAATGAACAATGAATGGAACGTTATTTTTTTTTTTCAGAATACAAGGTGTGTCATAAAAGTGTCGAGATTGAGGCTTGTATTTACCAAGATAGAAATAAACAATGAATAGAACGTTATTTTTTTTTTTAATACAAGTGCTGTTCCTAAAGTAACGAGATTTGAAGATGTTATTTACGAGATAGAAAATGCAACAAATGAATGGAACGTCAATTTCTACAGAATGACAAGGTTTGTCATAAAAGTGCCAAGTTTGGAGCTGTATTTACCAACGATAGAAATGAACAATGAATGGGAACGTTAATATTTCTTACAGAATACAAGGTGTGCATAAAAGTGTCGGAGATTGAAGCTGATATTTACCAAGATAGAAATAAACAATGAAGGAACTATTTTTTTTTTTCAGAATACAAGGTGTGTCCTAAAGTAACGAGATTGAAGATGTATTTACCGAGATAGAAATGAACAATGAATTGAAACGTTAATTTTTTCAGAAAATACAAGGTGTGCATAAAAGTGTCGAGTTGAAGCTGTATTTACGAGATAGAAATGCAACAATGATGGAACGTTATTTTTTTTTTTCAGAATACAAGGTGTGCCATAAAGTATCGAGATTGAAGCTTGTATTACCAAGATAGAATAAACAATGAATGGAACGTTATTTTTTTTTTTTCAGAATTACAAGGTGTGTCCTAAGTACAGATTGAAGATGTATTTACCGAGATAGAAATGAACAATGAATGCGAACGTTAATTTTTTTCAAATACAAGGGTGCTCATAAAAGTGTCGAGTTAAGCTGTATTACCGAGATAGAAATGAACAATGAATGGAACGTTAATTTTTTTTCAGAATACAAGGTGTGTCATAAAAGTGTCGATGAGGCTGTATTTACCAAGATAGAAATGAACAATTGAATGTGACGTTAATTTTCTTTCAGAATACAAGCGTGTGTTAAAAAGTATCGAGATTGAAGCTGTATTCATCAGATAGAAATGAACAATGAAGGGGAACGTAATGTTTTCTTCAGAATACAAGTGTGTCAAAAAGTATCGAGATTGAAGCTGTCATTTACCAAGATAGAAATGAACCAATGAATGAAAGGTTTATTTTTTTTTCAGAATTTACAAGGTGTGTCAAAAAGTATCGAGATTGAAGCTGTATTTACCAGATAGAAATGAACAATGAATTTGGAACTTTACTTTTTTTTTTCAGAATACCAAAAAAAAAAAAAAAAAAAAAAAAAAAAAAAAAAAAACCAAAAAAAAAAAAAAAAAAAAAAAAAAAAACAAAAAAAAAAAAAACAAAAAAAAAAAAAAAAAAAAAAAAAAAAAAAAAAAAAAAAAAAAAAAAAAAAAAAAAAAAAAAAAAAAAAAAAAAAAAAAAAAAAAAAAAAAAAAAAAAAAAAAAAAAAAAAAAAAAAACAAACCCAAAAAAAAAAAAAAATGTGTGTCATAAAAGTAATCGCATATTGAAGTCTATTTTACCCAAGATAGAATGAACAATGAATGGACGTTAATTTTCTACAGAATAGGTGTGCCATAAAGTATCCGCGGATTGAAGCTGTATTTACCAAGATAGAAAGAACAATGAATAGACGTTATTTTTTGTTGAATACAAGTGGTGTCCTAAAAGTAACGAGATTGAAGATGTATTTACCGAAGCATAGAAATAAACAATGAATGGAACGTTATTTTTTTTTTCAGAATACAAGGGTGTCATAAAAGTGTCGGAAGATTGAAGCTGTTATTACCAAGATAGAAATAACAATGAATGGAACGTTATTTTTTTTTCAGAATAACAAGGTGTGTCATAAAAGTGTCGAGATGAGGCTGTATTTACCAAGATTAGAAATGAACAATAATGGACTTAATTTTCTCAGAATACAAGGTGTGTTAAAAAAGTATCGAGATTGAAGCGTATTCATCAAGATAGAAATGAACAATGAATGGAACGTTAAATTTTTGAGAATACGAGGGTGTCATAAAGTATCGAGATTGAAGCTGAATTTCCAAGATAGAAAGAACAATGAATGGAAACTTTCTTTTTTTTTTTCAGAAAACAGGTGTGTCATAAAAGTATCGAGATTGAAGCTGCTATATACCAAGATAGAAATGAACAATGAATGGAACGTTAATTTTTTTTCAGGAATACCAAGGTGTGTCCATAAAAAGTATCAGATTGAAGCTGTATTTACCAGATAGAAATGAACAATGATGGAAACGTTACTTTTTTTTTCAGAATACAAGGTGTGTCATAAAAGTATCGAATTGAAGCTGTAATTACCAAGATAGAAAATGACCAATGAATTGGGGAACTTCATTTTTTTTTCTTTCAGAATACAAGGAAGAACGATTACGCAGTCTGGAACGAAAACAGTTTCTGATAGCGGCCATTTGCAATTCTATACGTGAAGGGCTTTGTTGAACGTCGAACTGCTTATAATACGACATTAATCTGACGGCAACAGCCAAAACATTCAGCACAAAATCGCAACGAAAACACGGCACTAATTGCATTTATTAATTGGAGTTTACTTGAAGACTGAATAAGCCGGATCAACTATAACAAATGACCAACGGCAAATTATTAATTCTAACTATATTATAAACCCAACCCCTCTGCCTCAGCAGGATGTGACACAGGGTCAATTAAGCGCAATTTAGGGTCTGTTCTTTAATTTTCCAGTTGGACATCTAGCGCAAAGGATAGGGTTGAGTTAATACAGTTTTACTGTTTACAGTTACCCACATATACCCTTATAATACGTTAGGTAAATAATATATATAATATAATATATATATATATATATATATAGAGAGAGAGAGAGGAGGAGAGAGGGGAGGGCAACAGACAGACAGACAGCATTTGACTGGATAGATGATGCGATGATGGTCTTACTGGTTATGTTATATACCAAACATTTGTATACCCCCACATCGGGGTATACAAACAATTGAGTTCTTGGATAACCAAGTGAGGAACAGACAGACAGACAGACAGATTAGAACCTATTTTAAAGAGGAGATGATCTTCTTTAAAACTTGTTAACTTCTTTGGCCACCATTTTCCTGTCTTGTTGAGTTATTCCTCTGTTCTCCTTAATTCTTCTACTAAGGGCTGCGTTTCTTCTGGGCTGATTTAGGTCATTGTAATTAAAACAAGACTTTAGAATTTTTTTCTTGATCAAGTTTATTAAGCCCATGATTTTCGCGCGCGACGAAGATCCCCGAGAGAGAACCGACAATCATATCTAAACTCTCTGACGACCGGGTTGAATCTGAAATCTAAACTAAACTAAAAACTGTCACGTGTCTATCATGGCGCGTTTCCAGGGATCAGGGGTATAACAGTCACTGGGTTAAAATTTCCACTCCCTGATCTCAAAGTAAACGGCCCTTATTCTCAAGCTATCAGGGTCTGCTAAACAATTTATGACTCTATAAATGATAACAGCTACATTTTCTGCTTACTGCTTCTTACTGGTTCTTCCTTGTCTGGCCTTTTCTTCGGTCGATTCTAGTGGGCTCGCTTCTGTGCTTGGGAGGTTGATGTTCTGTTGGTTCTTCTGTTTTTAATTACTTAATTAAACAAACAAGATTTGGTTGTTCTATAAAGCTTTTATTTTCAAAACCCAGCCCACGCCGATTCCGCGCCGGGTGGCGCACCCGTCTCTCCTCATAGACAGCGACGAGTACAGCATCCGCTTCCTCTGAAAACTGCATCTGAATGATCAACTAATTCCCACACGTCTGTAATGACACCCTTTAAGCGGGTCAAGTAAAAAGTTAACTAACCGCAGTTAACTGTCATTGTGACTTTCCACAGGACCCCGTTATTTTTAATCAAATTGACCTTATCAAAATTCTAACTACAAGGTACGTACATAAATCATAAGCTGATTATGATTTATGTAGCACTAAGTGACGATTATCTGTAGGTTCCAGCGTTCAATCCTGGACCACGGGCGATATTCATGTACATAATCTATGCAGTTGCCATAAGATATGTCAACCCCTGTATTTCTAGAGGGATGGCTCTTTTCATATCACCCGGCGGGACTTTCCATGGAATAGTACAGAAAGCCCGCGAAAATAGTGAAGTCACGTGGGACCTGTTGTCCTCAGTTTTCAGGTTGGACGTCGGGCTGAGAAGATGGGCTGCCTTAAAAAAAAACTGGAACTTCCCCAACCCCAAAAACCTTGGGCAATTTTTTACGCGCGCTAATTGTGATAGTCAAATGTTAGTTACATGAAATGTTTAGTTAAGGAAATAAAAAGTTAAGAAATAAACCGGTCTTGTGATTAATGAATGTCTTGAACAAGACTGATGAAGAAAAGAGACCTGAGTTAGTGCGACCGAGCGCGACCAACGACTAAGTCCAAGACGAGAGAAGTACACAGCGACCTAACGAAGGGTACTACAACATTAACAGTAGGAATACACCCCTTCATATATCTGTACCGGTTTTACAATTAGCAGCTATGCAGGAACGAGATCTACCCTTGTGGATCTGAATTAAAGTGTTGGTTCGTTTCGATTCCGTGAAGCTCCAGACTTATGCAGTGGCTCACGCGCGATGACTACATATACAATTATGAGAGCATGGCTCACGACGTTAAAAAGATTTTCTTAACCGCGCTCCCTCCACCAGACCGGTCTTCACAAGGTCTTATCCTCTCAAACAGTTCGTGCAGCCAATGCTCATACCGAAGATCATGCGGTGGCCACTGCATAATCTGGGCAGCCTTCACGGAACTTTCGAAACGAACCAACCCTTTTATTCCAATCCACACGGTAGACTCTTCTCATCCTGCTAATTGTAACCGGTACAAGCCTTCAACCATGTTAAGTATTCCCTGTTAAATGTTGTATACCCTTCGTACTTTTTCTTCTGTGTCTTTCTCTCGTCTCTTCTATCGTCTTGGACTTCGTTCTTGGTCGGTCGGTCGCCACTTAACTCATTCTTCTCTCATCATCTTGTTACCAAGACACATTAATCACAAAGACCGTGTTATTTTTCTTAAACTTTTATTCCTAACTAAACATTTCATGTAACCTAACATTTGACTAACATAGCGCGCCGTATGCAAGTGTGAGTTCAGTTAAGGCAGCCCATCTTCTCTGCCCGACTCCAAACTGAAAACTGAGGACCCAAACCAGGTCCACGTAACTTCACCGTATTTCGCGCGGCTTCTGTACTATTCCATGGGAAAGTCCCGCCCGTGATATGAAAGGCCCATCCCTCATAGAAAATACAGGGGTTGACAATAATCTTATGCAACTGCATTGATTATGTAAATGATATCGCCCGTGGTCAGGATTGAACCTGGAACCTACAGAATAATCGTCACTTAGTGCCTACATAATCATAACAGCTATGATTTATGTTACGTACCTGTAGTTTAGAATTTTGAATAGTCAATTTGATTTAAAAATAACGGGTCCTGTGGAAGTCACCTTGACAGTTACTGGCGGTTAGTAACCTTTTACTTGACCCTAAAGGGCGTGTCATACAGACGTGTGGGAATTAGTTTTAAATTCACGCCAGTTTTCAGGAGGAAGCGGGATGCTATTGTCGCTGCTCGTATGGGTCGCGTCTCCCCGCGGCGG
>CM042145.1:22742748-22759096 GCA_023376005.1 Doryteuthis pealeii | reverse complement strand
GAAGTAATTCCTTGTTTCGTTTTAATTCTCAAATAAAAATGATCTGTTCACTGACACCAAACACAGAACGCCTAACGAAATCATATTATGGTTCATATCTGAAATAACCTGTTTTGTTTGCTTTTTTTTATTTTTTTTTTTTTTTTTTTTTTTTTACAAAATTCCCGCACCCTAGGAAAACTTACGCCTCAGTGCAGAATTTACGATCCCTGTTAGCGATAGGAGTCTCAAAATTGCATCATTGACACTGGTTTTTCTATTTTTTTCTTTTTTAGAAATTGATATAAATAAAATAGATAGCGGGTTAGTCTGTCGGTAGACGTTCGGCTTAGAAACCACAAGTTCCTGTTCGATACCGGTCCCGCAACTCAGCGTATGAGTAGCACAGGGATCTGTGCGGTAAAGTAAGGAGCTGATGGTAGGTGTGGCGCTCCACCTCAGATGCTAAAACAATCTCTTGGTCTAGCGCTATTGAAAAGGGATAGACTCCCTCGCTGACTGGCTGATACCGACTTTAGGCCGCCCCGTCGACTTTACTTTTACTTACTTTTATATATATATATATATAATATATATATATATTATATATATATGGTGTAAAATGGAAAAGGAATTTGAATCCGACACTATGAGGAAAAATGAGTAAAGAAAAGAAAAGAAAATGGATAAAATGAATTTAATCGATATCACATTAATCGATATCACTACCATTGTGTTTCGGTCAGTTTATGTGTGTAAAATATTTCGCACACATACAGAATCGACCTTCATCAGAGTGAACATTTATTATTATAAATAAACTGACCGAAACACATGGTGTAAGTGATATCGATTAATGTGATATTCGATTAAATTCATTTTATCATTTACTTTCTTTTCTTTACTCATTTTTCCTCATATATATATATATAATATATATTATATATATATGATGGACTCTCCCGTCGATCGACGTATGAGAGTTTCATACAATGAACAATCAACACAGTGATTTGTTTATAGTGGTGAAGGCTTGTGTTGGAACATTCACATTTTTTAGCACAGTCGATAGGAAAGAATTGGTGCACAAGCGGGGATTCTAACCATTACACTAGTTGGTTTTTCCAGGGTTCGAATCACACACAGAGTAGTCTTCCTCTCTATAAACTCTGCTGATGAGGCATAATAGGCGTTAAGAATCTTAATGGGGCATCCTGCGAGAAACCAACTCGGATTCAGTAATAAAGGATCTGCGAAATTAACTTTGCCCCCCCCCCAACTCCACCTCTACTCAGGCGACGCTGGGTAGCTGTTTCTAGTTATAGATAAACGTATATACAATTCGTATGATTAGTTCTGCGCAGACACTATCATTTCACACGACACACACCCATAGAGATACATACGCAGATAGATACACATAGATGCACACGCACGCACGCCATGCATAGAGCGTCTCATATATACCTACATATGCATACAATTACACAGGCACAGACACGGTCAGCCACACACACACACACAGAGAGAGAGAGAGAGAGAGATGAGAGAGAGAGAGAGAGAGAGAGAGAGAGAGAGAGAGAGAGAGAGAGAGAGAGACTTACACAAATCGATACACGCAGAGACACACACATGCACACATACAGCAACGCAGGTAATCTGAACATTAGCTACATAAATGAGAGTTACCTCCTCTTGTTTGTTTCACTTTGAGGAATCCGTTATGTTTTGGTCTGCCATTTTCTTTTCCCCGTAAATCTACACTGAACATACGGTTTTGTTCGAATCAATACAACTGCATGTTTTAACACGAAAATATAAAATGTGTTCTTGATTGTGCTTACGCATTATTTAAAATGAACTTAATTGTTATTAAGAACCCATTTCATGATATTTTCATGTTAAAACATGCAGTTCTATTGATTACGGTGAAATGAAAATGGCCGACCAAAACATATGGCTTCCTCAAAGTGAAATAAACAAGTGGAGACTACTCTCATTTATGTAGCTAATGTTCAGATTACCGCATCGCATATATAAACCTATATAATCTTACAATTACTCAGGAACAGACACGGTCGGTCAGACTATGCCCATGCTGCCGTATGCAGCTACTTATATGGGTATATACAGTGTCGCATACATAAATACTGAGGAACAGGCAGAGTCAGTCACACCTACACACACCCCACACGGATACATATGCATTTGCACGCACATGTATACACACTTGCGGGTAATTTTCACCTTTAGTTGTTAAAATTCCTAGCATAAAATTGTGCGTGCGCATTATCTGAAATGAACTTAATTTTTATTAAGAACACATTTTATGATATTTTTGTGTTAAAGCATGCAGTTGTATTGTTTTCGAAACGATTCTAAGATTTGTATATTTCGCACGGACACATTCAAAATGCCTACCGTCTTGTTTCAAAGTGAAAATCACTGGGCTAAATTCCTAGCATAAAATTATCTGAAATGAACTTGATTGTTATTGAGAACACATTATATTATATTTTTTGGATTAAAGCATGTAGTTGTTTTTGAAAAAGTTTCAAGATTTGTTTATTTCGCACGGAGACTTTCAAAATAGCTACCGGCTTGGCTCAAAGTGAAAGTCAAGGGAGGTTACTCTAATTGCCTTATTTGCTTGGAATTTTGACAACTAAAGGTGATAATTATCCACTTGTGTATATATACTTATACACATACATTTACGCACACGCAACGATAATAAAATTCAAAATAGGAATAAAAACATATATATATATATTTACCAACCCCTCCGCACATGCAGGATGCGACACAGGGTCAATTTCTTAAGTGGAGATCAACAGGCTTGAATTCAGAGTTTTCTTTCTCCTAGACCGGTTGCCTAACCAAGGTTAAAGAGCCCGGTCTGCCCTACTATTTATCCATAGCTGGACGGAGAGTAGGATTCATACCTTTCCCAGGGGTATTGGCGCTAAGTGAAATTCAAATTACCACATCCAGGATTTGAACTCGGGGCGACGAGTCCATTTCCCATGACTTTAACCATTACACCACGCGCTTCCTGATAAAAACCTATATAATCTTACAATTACTCAAGAACAGACACGGTAAGTCACACTATTCTCATGATCACATATACACCCACATATACACGTGTATACAGCGTCGCATAGAATCAGTCACGCCTACACACACCCACACGGATACATAATCTTTCGCATGCTCATGTATATACACTTGTGCATATATATATTTACACGCATACATTTACGCACACGCAACGATAATAAATTTCAAAATGGAAATGAAAAAATAAAAAAAACGGCTGACGAAAAATCGACAAAAAAAAAGAAAGAAAGAAATAAAAAAGAAAAGAAAAGAAAAGAAAAAAGAAAAGAAGGAAGTTAAATCAAACAGTTTCCCGCCAATTCCCAGCCGATTGTCATCAAGTCATTCATCAAAAGAATGGCGACCCAATCCTTAATCTAACCGCCATTTGTCATCACGCCCGCTTCCCGTTAGTAAAGATGTCTGCCCTCCGTTTTTATAGCGACATTGGTCGCATGCAGACCTCAATCGATCAAGATAAAGGTCAAAGTGTTGACATTTCGCAGACATCAAGAGGTCTGCGGGGGTAGAGAATGGCAAAAACGCTGACTTCTCTTGCCCAGGAATACCCGGGGCTCCCAGAAGAAAGCTGGGAGTGGGCAATGAAGGACAATTGGATTAGAGAACGGTAAACGTTGCGCGGACGAAAGCCGTCCGTAGATGTAGGTGGCCATATCCCAACCAAACCTGTTGCTATATTTTTTCTGTCCTTCTCTTTTAAGCTACGGGAAATAACGTAAAAAAAAGTGTCGGTAAAAAATGAGGCTGCTCGGCGTCACGATCCGATTCTTTTCTAATGTGCAAATCTACTAAAATATTTCAACTATTTATTTAGCGAGTTGCTCTCTACTAACTCATCATACAGTAGGTGTTTTGGGGATGAGGCCGAACCCACAAAGACCTACTATATGGTGAGTTAGTAGAGGGTACCCGACCGGTAGGGAGACCACGCCTGCGCTTTAAAGATATCTGCGAGAGGGATATGAATGTTAAATAGCCTTCTTTACCGGCACTACATATCTATATGTTATATACTTCTCTTACTCTTACTCTGTCGTATATTCTTCTGGCCGGCTTTGCTTCTTCTATCTTGGTCTGGTCTTGTCATGGTGTTTCTTGGGGACTTCGGGTCTGGTTTCTGTGGGGGATCATTCCTTATCAGAAGCCCTGTGTCATTGTTAGTTTTAGTAATTAACACAAGACTTCGATTTACGATGATGTTACTTTATTCGTAGACCCCCAGACCAGACAATCACGCAGTGAGACTCACATCTTGCTAGCTTGGCTTCTAACTTCTAACTCTAACTGACTGCGCTGCTTTCACCTTAAACCGGAAGGGGCTTCTATCGGGGTTCTGTTTCTCACGGTTCTCCCCAGAACGCAAGGTGAGAGTGAGGTCAAACGCCGTCACTCACTCTCAAGGCCATCAGCTGTACTAATATGATTTCTACACTATTGTCATAATCATTAGGTATCTAATGATTATGTAACACCCCTCATAATCATACATTTTAAATTCATAATTAATTATGAATTTACTTTTTACTTGCCTCTCCATTTTGAGGCTCTACCGTATTCTGGTACTTTCTAAATTACTTCCAATTCTATTCTCTCTTTCTGCGCGGTTGTCTGGTTCTCCCCATGCATACATCAATTTTACATTTACAACAAGTTTTCAACAAAAAAAACACTGCAGGGCCATTTACAATTTCCTGACAAAATCAAAACACAACTGGACCAACGTCTTGGTCCCCAAAATCCTGGTCACGGCACCAAATAGATATATGTTATATAGCCTTCTTTACCGGCACTACATATCTATATGTTATATACTTCTCTTACTCTTACTCTGTCGTATATTCTTCTGGCCGGCTTTGCTTCTTCTATCTTGGTCTGGTCTTGTCGTGGTGTTTCTTGGGGACTTCGGGTCTGGTTTCTGTGGGGGATCATTCCTTATCAGAAGCCCTGTGTCATTGTTAGTTTTTAGTAATAAACACAAGACTTCGATTTACGATGATGTTACTTTATTCGTAGACCCCCCCCCCAGACCAGACAATCATGCAGTGAGACTCACATCTTGCTAGCTTGGCTTCTAACTTCTAACTCTAACTGACTGCGTTGCTTACACCTTAAACCGGAAGTGGCTTCTATCGGGGTTCCGTTTCTCACGGTCCTCCCCAGAACGCAAGGTGAGAGTGAGGTCAAACGCCGACTTGTCTTGCCAAGGCCATCAGCTGTACTAATATGATTTCTACACTATTGTCATAATCATTAGGTATCTAATGATTATGTAACATGAAGACATGCCACATTAACACCAACACATGGGAGGCTTGTGCAGAAGATCGTGTGACCTGGCGCCTCCTCGTCAAACAAGGAACGAAAAGTGAGTGAAAAAGAGAGGAAAGAAGCCGCCACAGAAAAGAAAGCCAGAAGGGAGGAGAAACAACAGCATCTCCAGCAAGCATCACCGTTTGTTTGCAATCACTGTACCAGAGATTGCCATTCAAAAATTGGTCTGTTCAGCTACTCACGTAGTTGCAGATTTTTTAAAAAGTCGACACTACGCCATCGTCTTTAGTAGACGGAAGTATGTCAACAACTATTTAGCGAGTTATTTTTATCTTTACAAAAGCATTTTGTCAACCAAACCGGGTATATTGTGAATTCAAACCGGGTATATTGAGAATTCATTATGTAAGTGTTCATATTTAGTCATATTTTAGTACATCTGGGAGTGTATTTAATTAAACAAAACCATTAAGCAAACTTTAAAAATTCTGGATTTGGTAAATGAAAATATTCAAGTCGAACTCGAAAAAAAGATATTCGTTACTATTTGGTTTTATTTGATTAAACCCACACCTAGATAGACTCAAATATTTACTAAATATGAAAATTTACATAAATCCTGTTCTTGGTATATTTTCCCCCTTAATCTAGAATATTTTGTATCGCTTTGTTTTCATTGGAAATCCGTTTATTATTATTTAGCTATTTTAATTTTTACATTGTTGGCCATCCATAGCAACAAAATGTATCGCTGGTGCACTCCTATGAATTTTCGTCCTTGAATTCACAATATACCCCAAACTGAATATAGCATAAAGACCGCAATACGGGTTACTTCTCAGTCAGTAGAGCGTTCGGCTAGGTTCCTGGTTCGATACCAGCCTTCGCCAATTCAGCGTATGAGTAGCACAGGGATCTGTGCGGTAAGGTGAGGAGCTGATGGTAGGTGTGGCGCTATACCTCAGACGCAAAACCATATCCTTGGTCTTGCGCTAGTTAAAAGGGGATAGAATACCTCGCTGTCTGGCTGATACTGACATTAGGTCGCCCCGACGACTTTATAAGGAAGATCGTTTTAGTTTATTGATAAGTTCCATTGTCTTTTGGGATCCACAGAGGACCAGTTTCATTTTGAATGTATGATACATGTTACTGTGTTGGTAATTATACTTGTCCTAAACAAAATGGCATTACTTTTAGATTCACCTATGGGGAGAAGTAGGGATGTGATCCGCAGAGGACCAGCTTCATTTTGATGTATGATAAATGTTCTTGTGTTGGTAATTATACCTGTCCTAAACAAAATGGCATTACTTTTAGATTCACCTATGTGTAGAAGTAGGGATATGATCCACAGAGGACCAGCTTCATTTTGATGTATGATACATGTTTCTGTGTTGGTAATTATACCTGTCCTAAACAAAATGGCATTACTTTTAGATTCACCTATGTGGAGAAGTAGGGATGTGATCCACAGAGAACCAATTTCATTTTGATGTATGATACATGTTTCTGTGTTGGTAATTATACCTGTCCTAAACAAAATGGCATTACTTTTTGATTCACGTATGTGGAGAAGTAGGGAGGTGATCCACAGAGGACCAGCTTCATTTTGATATATGATACATGTTACTGTGTTGGTAATTATACCTGTCCTAAACGAAATGGCATTAATTTTTGATACACCTATGTGGAGCAGTAGGGATGTGATCCACAGAGAACCCAGCTTCATTTTGATGTATGATACATGTTTCTGTGTTGGTAATTATACATGTCCTAAACAATATGGCATTACTTTTTGACTCGCCCTCGTAAAAAGAAAAAAATGATAGGAGGCTATGTAAACAGCATGTCAGAGTATACCGATGAAACCTGCTTCTTAAATGAAGACAACCAACAAAAAAAAGGAAAATATTTGGCTAATGGTAGAATTGTATTGTTTCAGATATATCATAATTTGCTGAATAATGAGTTTGGAGATTGGCCAGTAAAATAAAAAAAAGTTTTCTTTGAACCACTTGCATATTATTATGAAAATATTTCGGTATTTGGTTATATTGTGTGGAGAATTTAGATTAGAAGTCGTTTACAATTTTTAAAGTGAGACGTCAGTGGAAAATCGGTTAAGAAATATACAAGGTGTGTCAAAAAAGTATCGAGATTTTTTCTACTTTTTGGCACACCTATTAACGTTCCATTCATTGTTCATTTTTATCTTGGTAGCTTCAAGCTCGATACTTTTATGACACACCTTGTATTCTGAAAAAATAATGTTTCAATCATTGTTCATTTCTATCTTGGTAAATACAGTTTCAAGCTCGATACTTTTATGACACACCTTGTATTCTGAAAAAAATTAACGTTCCATTCATTGTTCATTTCTATCTTGGTAAATACAGCTTCAAACTCGATACTTTTATGACACACCTTGTATTCTCAAAAAATTAACGTTCCATTCATTGTTCATTTCTATCTTGGTAATTACAGCTTCAAACTCGATACTTTTATGTCACACCTTGTATTCTGAAAAAAAATGAACGTTCCATTCAATGTTCATTTCTATCTTGGTAAATACAGCTTCAATCTCGATACTTTTATGACACACCTTGTATTCTGAAAAATGAACGTTCCATTCATTGTTCATTTCTATCTTGGTAAATACAACTTCAAGCTCGATACTTTTATGACACACCTTGTATTCTGAAAAAAATTAACGTTCCATTCATTGTTCATTTCTATCTTGGTAAATACAGCTTCAAACTCGATATTTTAATGACACACCTTGTATTCTGAAAAAAAATGAACGTTCCATTCATTGTTCATTTCTATCTTGGTAAATACAGCTTCAATCTCGATACTTTAATGACACACCTTGTATTCTGAAAAAAAATTAACGTCCCATTCATTGTTCATTTCTATCTTGGTAAATACAGCTTCAATCTCGATACTTTTATGACACACCTTGTATTCTGAAAAAAATTATCGTTCCATTCATTGTTCATTCTATCTTGGTAAATAGAGCTTCAATCTCGATACTTTTATGGCACACCTTAGATTCTGAAAAAATTAACGTCCCATTCATTGTTCATTTCTATCTTGGTAAATACAGCTTCAAACTCGATACTTTTATGACACACCTTGTAAACATGCATTTTTGAAGAAGGAACTGATGTTTTTTGCGACAAAAATAATTCAATACCAGTAAGAAAGAATTGGAAATGGCAAGTCACAAATGGCATTGGGCAACTCTCATGGTACGAGTGAAAAACCAGGAAAAATGTCACATGGGAAAAACGAGGGAAAATGGCACAATTGAAAAACTAGGAAATTATGGCACGAAGGAAAAACATTTAATTTTTACCTTCCACCACCTCAAGCAATATCTTTGAAAAATTTATTTTTACATCACCCGGAGGGCGTTTTTTATTTTGCTAATTCCATTAATTTATTTTCTTCTTGAATGAATGTCTTCCATGGTTATTCTGTGGGGTGCAATAATTGCCGAAGTTGGAAACTAATTGTCGCTATTCTGTTCTATGGACAAAGCTGAGATAAATGTCCTTTTTGCTCAACAAGCGTGGACCGATGAGAGATAGGTGTTGTCCCATCAAAAAAAAAAAAAAAGGGGGACCAAAAGAGAACGTTTAAAGAGGTTGAATTATCAGGTGAACAACGGGCATGTCCCCCTACGAGTAAAAGGGGCAGAAACTCTAAGCAATGAGTGAATTAGAGAAGGGAGGTTCTAGGTCTATAATGTTATATACGAAGGTCATTCAATAGTCGTTGGGGTGGCTCAATGTCGGTATCAGCCAGACACCGCGGGAGTCTATCCCCTTTTCACTAGTGCTAGACCACAGATATTGTTTTTTAGCATCTGAGGCGCAGCGCCACGCCTACCATCAGCTCCTCACTTTACCAGTTAACACTCTACCGACTGAGCTAAACCAACTGAACACTTAATGCAGACCCCAATAACTGAGACATTTAGTGAAGCGTGTTTTATTTCATTAATTGTCATCAAAGTTCCTGTTATTTTATTTATATTTCGATGTTTATTCGCATCATCTATGCACGTGATTAGGGAAAAGTGAGTTTGCAAAGCGAAAAAAATTAGTACGACCGGAGAATAAAAAAAACAACATTGAAATCATTTTGTAAGATTTCTTAGAAAGGGAAAGTTTGACCTTATTTAAATTTAAATGGACCCGATTTGTTTAGAACCTACGGGTGAACTGCTTCTGAAACTTAACATACAAATATATTTCACACTCTCTAATCTCTCTCTTTACACTCACAGCGATTCTAACATATATAACGTGTGTAATGAATATATACATACAGAGGGGAAAGTGACAGGCAGAATGTGTGGTAAGAGAAGGGTCAATTTTTGACGTCATTGCAAATTACAACTAATTCGAACCAATTAAAATGGATTTGTTTTCATATCCTAGAACTGCGGATTATTTTTACATGAATTTTGTGTCATTAAACTAAATAGAAAAAAGCCTTTAGCAAACAATCATTGATTCACTCAACTTTAGTATAACTAGCAAATATATGCCTCTCCGGGTGCAAATATTTTACTTTTAATGTAATAAAATATTGTATTAAATTCGAAAGGCTAATTAAACTAAATAAGAATGCAGATAAAAAGGTTTGAAACAGAAGGGGGTATAATCGAGAAATAGAACAACTGAAGAGGCGAGAAACGCCGAAACACGGTGTCTGTGGATGACTTATTATATGCTCCCAAAACTCGGTAGAGCTCTTTAGAGGTGATTTAAATTAACTTTCACTGCCAGAATGTATAAAACAATGATCGTCTGTTCACAGATTGGATCTCTCTGGTGATCGTAAAATATATAAACAAATGTGTGTATTTAATAGGTTAAACACTACCTCCCTTTACGGCAGCTGTCAAATGGTCGAGAGGTTAAGAAATCGGACGGACGAAAAGTCAGTCGGATTTCGCTCCTGGAGTTGGTAGTTGTTGTGTCTAGCCACAATGAAGAGGCGTGAAACGCCGAAACACGATGTTTGTGGATAACTTATATATATATGTTAAATAATTTTGATTTTACATCTTTTGGCAAACATAATTAATGTATCCTGTTGTCTAAGATTCGAGGTATTTTCCTTAATACATAAATTATTCTGGCTAGCAGATACTTTTTTTGTTTTTGCCTCATCATTTCATTCAAAATGCTCTTCGTTGCAGTTTTTGGACCATATGACCTTTAGGCACCCCTTTCGCGATCTCGACTCGTGGGGACACTTTTCTCGTTTACACCGTCAAAATCCTGCTGTTTGTTAGGGGTTAGGGCTAGGGATAGGGGTTAGGGTTAGGGGTTAGTTCTATAATTTAAAAAAAAACTCTAAAAATCGTCGGTTAACAATTAACTGGATTTTGACGGTGTAAATCGAAAAAATGTCCCCACGAATCGAGATCGCAAAAGGGGTGCCTAAAGGTCATATGGTCCTTTTTTTTCTTCTCGTCAGCTCGCGGGAGAGAATATTTTTATTTTTTAAATTTTTTGTAAAAGCGTTCGTCAGAATAACTCGTGCAATAATTCTAGCGTTTTTTCAGATCAACCAAAAATGTAAATGCCTATTAGTTTAGGAGTGGGAAGTTTAGATTAAAACAAAAAGGCAGACCCCCCACACCCCCAATGCGATCTTCAGCATTCACCTTATAAACACAGGGATGAAGAATTTCTTGCAAAATTGTTGTCTCACCCGTGTGGAAGACGGAATTAGGCACGATGAAAAAAAAAAAAATGAACGAAAAAAAAAAAAATGAACGGAAAAAAAAAATGAACGAAAAAAAAAATGAACAAAAAAAAAAAATGAACGAAAAAAAACCCGAAAAAAAAAAGAAACGAGAACGGGCCACCCAGAACGCAGACGTACAAATACATAAACGTGTTTGGCATGTCGATACGAGACATTCTTGCAAAGTCAAAGTTAGACGATTATTTTCAACAAATCGTTTTGTCCTATATGCTTATTTAATTCGCCACAGAACCCCCACCCACCCCCCAGACAAAACCCTTGAAAAGGTCATTTGCGTAAACAGATCGTTGTGTACCATCAAACGGGGGGGGGGGGACCAGGATCAATTTTTTGGCAATATGTCCTCGACTGGGGGCGGGAGAGAGAGAATTCTTTATATCGACTAGCAAATATATGCACCCTCGGGGGGAGTTGCAGCTCATGTGGTGTAATGGTTAACAAGCTAGAGTCGCAAACCATTGTTAGTGAGTTCGATTCTCACTGGGCGCTCCATAATTTGGCCTTGTGTCACATCTAAGCTAAGATTAGTAAATAAGTATATGCACCCTCGGGGTCCAAGTATTTTACTTTTAATGTAATAAAATATTATCTTAAATTCGAAAAACTAATCAAACAAAATAAGAAGGCAGATAAAAAGATTTGAAACAGAAGGGGGGTATAATCGAAAATTAGAACAGCTGAAACTTACTCAATATTTCAGTATTTAAACCAGAAAGTGTCATTTTATTTTATTTAAATGAAACGAATTAAATATATGTTTCTGTGTTGGTAATTATACCTGTCCTGAACAAAATGGGGTTACTTTTTGACACACCTATGTGGAGAAATAGGAATGTGATCCACAGAGGACCAGATTCATTTTGATGTATGATATATGTCCCTGTGTAAGTAATTATACTTGTCCTAAACAAAATTGCATTACTTTTTGACTCACCTATTTGGAGAAGTAGGGATGTGATCCATAGAGGACCAGCTTCATTTTGATGTATGATACATGTTCCTGTGTTGGTAATTATACTTGTCCTAAACCAAATGGCATTACTTTTTGATACACCTATGTGGAGAAGTAGGAATGTGATTCACAGAGGACCAGCTTCATTTTGATGTATGATACATGTTACTGTGTTGGAAATTGTACCTGTCCTAAACAAAATGCCATCACTTTTTGACTCACTTATGTGGGGAAGTAGGGATGTGATCCACAGAGGACCAGATTCATTTTGATGTATGATACATGTTCCTGTGTTAGTAATTATACTTGTCCTAAACAAAATGGCATTACTTTTAGACTCACCTATGTGGAGAAGTAGGGATGTGATCCACAGAGGAGCAGGTTCATTTTGATGTATGATACATGTTCCTGTGTTGGTAATTATACCTGTCCTAAACCAAATGGCATTACTTTTTGACTCACCTATGTGGAGAAGTAGTGATATGGTTCACAGAGGATCAGCTTGATTTTGATGTATGATACATGTTCCTGTGTTGGAAATTATACCAATCGTAGACAGAATGACATTACTTTTTGATATTTCATTACATTAAGACTTAAATACTTACCGTCGGAGGGCGCATATTCTTGCTAGTAAACAGTAATCGTTAAAACAATGGCCTGGGTGACATATACTCCATTGAGTCATGTGTAAGTGATATCTACAACATTATCTGATACATTATTTCATGCTTACTGGCATGACATAGTATTTATCGAGGGAACAAAAACCCATTATGCCCCACATGTATTCAAATTGAAAATCTGTAAATTTTCTAACCAATTTCTAGGCGAAATGTTGTAAAAACTAGGATTTTTTGTGAATTTTAGCAAACGATCTTTGATGCTATTTCCTCACACAATGATACAAGTAAAAGTAAAGTCGTCGGGGCGGCCTAAAGTCGGTATCAGCCAGTCAGCGAGGGAGTCTATCCCCTTTTCAATAGCGCTAGACCAAGGAGATTGTTTTTAGCATCTGAAGTGGAGCGCCACACCTTCCATCAGCTCCTTAATTTACCGCACTAATCCCTGTGCTACTCATACGCTGAGTTGGCGAGGACAGGTATCGAACTAGGAACCTTGTGGTTTCTAGCCGAAAGCTCTACCGACTGAGCTAACCCGGCCCCATGTGATACAAGTAAAAGATCTAATTTTTGTTAGTATCAGTATTCAGTATACTAACACACAATTTTCGCGTAGATGGACAATTCGATATTTTTTTAAAGTTAGAAATCGACCTAACCTAATGTGCTGTCACCTTGGTAAAATACTCTAGACCCTTCTTAAACTGCACGGGAGAAGAACTCAAAAATACTGACCACAGAAGGAGGAAATTGATGACGATGCACAAGGACTTACACCCAAGAGATGATGTAGATAGACTATATATTGCCAGAAGAAGAAGGAGGAAGCTTGGTTCTTTTAGCTCAAGGGAGACTAGACAATTAATTGCACTAAGAGGATTATTGAAATCTGAAGACTATATCAAAATTCTGGATAAAAATCTACAACTATCAGGTCGGCGATTTACTTTCCGATAAGATAATGATCCCAAACATACGTCTGAATCAGTGACTGCATGGCTTCAGAAAAAGATTACAGTTCTTCCACAACCTTCAATTAGTCCTGACATGAATCCTATAGAAAAAATCTATGGCAAGAATTGTAAGTTCGAATAAATCGTCGGTCAGAAAAATGCCCTCAGGAATCAGAACATGTAACCATTGAAGAATGGAAGAAAATCCCAGAAAAGACGTTCGAATCTAATCACAAATGTTAGAAATTTACCTATCTATCTGTCTACTATCTACACATCTTTCTATCAACCTATCAATCTGTATACCTATCTATCTATCTCTCCATCTCTTCACTTCGAAGTGCCATCATCAGGGGTGATGTGTTTCAGTTTTTCAAATTATATTAATGGATGTGGAGGCTGGAAGTACTCGGAACATGAACTTTGGTGGACTAATCCACGATTCCACGCAAATATTAAAAAGTTGTCCAGAAAACTTGAAAAAAATCAGAAATAAAATTGTTAAACAGGAGATGTGTCTTTGTTTAATTAGATATGCGTAAATGAAAGAATGCTGCCCAAATACACACACACACACACACACACACACACACACATATTATTATATATATATATATATATATAATACATACATACATACATATATATGAGTCTAATTTTCAGTGTATATATTATATCTTTATACACACACACACAACTATATATATATAATTATATATATATATATATATATATATATATATTATATATATGAGGAAAAATGAGTAAAGAAAAGAAATGTAGATGGATAAAAATGAATTTTATCGATATAACTTTTAATCGATATCACTTACACATGTGTTTCGGTCTGTTTAGCAAAATGTATACGGATTTACGTTATTATTATTATTAAAATAATCAGATGGAGTTGAAATGATGATGATGATGATAATAATAATAATAATAATAATAATAACAATAATAACAATAATAATAGGAAAAATGCATAAAATGTTCCGTACACAGATTTTGCCGACCTTCATGTGTACGGAACATTTTATGCATTTTATGCATCATTTCAACTCCATGTGATTATTTTAATAATAATAATAACGTAAATCCGTATACATTTTGCTAAACAGACCGAAACACATGTGTAAGTGATATCGATTAAAAGTGATATCGATAAAATTCATTTTTATCCATCTACATTTCTTTTCTTTACTCATTTTTTCCTCATATTGTCGGATTCATTTCCCATTCTCATATATATATATATATAATAAAAAATGATAACAGACTTGCATATTCATAAATTATTAAAATTATTAGTACATACCCATATTACATATGAGTTTTGAGATAGTCATTGAATATTCATGAGCTGGATAGAAGGTATCGAACCAGAAACCTTGCGGTTCCTAGTCGGACACTCTACCGACTGGGCTCAGTCTTCTGAGTGTCCCACTACACGTAGAGACAAAACTATTGGTTAAGCAAGCAGGTAAGTACGTATAAGCAAACAGTGAGGGGCGGTTTCGGGCCCGTGTGTGTCTGCCCATTCTGCCTGCCCTGTCATTGTTGGCGCCATGGCGGGTTAGGTTCCCGCCAATAAATTACGATCGGCGGCGAAAATGATTTTCAACAACGAGTCGGAAATTAATTAAATCCTTTCCTCATCACACACTCCCAACTCCGTCTCCATCTTTGTTTCATTCGTTTTCTTTTTCTCTTTTTTTTTCTTTTTCTTTTCTTTTTTAGAGTTGTCCTTACTCTTTCGTAAACTTTTACTGTATCTATTTTGCCCTTTTTTCTATTCTTTTTCTCTTCTCTTACCCTCTCTCTCTGTCTGTCTTCCTTCTCTTCTCCCTTTTCTATTCCTTCTCTCTTCTCTTACCCCCTCTCTCTCGATCTATCTATCTTCCTTCTCTTCTCTTACCCCTTTTTTATTCCTTCTCTTCTCTTCACCTCTTTCTATTCCCTATCCCCCCCTCTCTATATATATATATATCTATCTCTATTTCTCTTCCTTCTCTTCACCTCTTTCTATTCCTTTTCTCTTCTCTTACCCCCTCTCTCCCTCTCTATCTATCAATCTATCTTCCATCTCTTCTCTTCACCTCTTTCTATTCCTTCTCTCTTCTCTTACCCCTCTCTCCTCTCTCTCTATCTTCTTCTCTCTTCACCTCTTTCTATTCCTCTCTCTTCTCTTACCCTCTCTCCCCTCTCTCTATTTATCTATCTTCCTTCTCTTCTCTTCACCTCTTTCTATTCCTTTTCACTTTTCTTACCCCCCCCCCCCTCTCTCTTCTCTCCTCTCTCTCTTCTCTCTTCTCTCTCTCTATCTATCTATCTATCTATCTATCTATCTTCCTTCTCTTCTCTTCACCTTTCTATTCCTTTTCACTTTTCTTCTCTCCCCCTCTCTCTCTCTCTCTCTCTCCTCTCTCTCTCTCTCTCTCTACCTATCTATCTTGCTTCTCTTCTCTTCACCTCTTTCTATTCCTTTTCTCTTCTCTTACCCCCTCTCTCCCTCTCTCTCTATCTATCTATCTTCCTTCTCTTCTCTTCACCTCTTTCTATTTCTTTTCACTTTTCTTACCCTACTTCTCTCTCTCTCTTCTCTCTCTCTCTCTCTCTCTCTCTATCTATCTATCTATCTATCTATCAATCTA
>CM042145.1:22725248-22737748 GCA_023376005.1 Doryteuthis pealeii | reverse complement strand
TGACTTCTGCACAGTTTTTAGTCTATTGTTAAATATCCGGCTTTTCTTGAATTAAAAAAAAAAAGGTAACATTAATTTCGAAATTTAGGGCTAATTAAATCTCCTGTTCTTAAAGGTGGTCACGTTAACCTAAGACTTTTAAGTTCAAAATATATGATCTTTTTTTTTCTTTTTTTCTTTTTTTTTTTAACTCGAAAAAGACTCTTAAAAAATATAGGGTTAGAAACATTAAACTTTAAAAAATTAACTCTTTAAAATATAGGATTTGAAATATTAAACTTTTTTATACCCGACTATCTGAGAAACATGGGAGTGATTATTGAGAATTCAAAAGTTACAGGAACCGTCTACCTCGAGGTTTTAGCATTATGTTGCGAGTTACTTATATTTCTGGTGCACATGTAGTTGAATATACTAGTATACTGAATACTGTATGACCCAGTATACAACAGTTCGAAAATGGTTTCAAGAAAGAAATCGGAATTGAGAATACTTTATAAATGAATTTCGGTTGGTAAGTGGGTAATTACATGTCAAATCATCCAGGCCATGTCACCCACCCCCTTCAATTTTTTTGAAATTTTTTCCAAGTAAAGTTAGCCAATACCCAAAATTTGAGCTTCCAATTCCAAAAATTGTCAGAGTTATGTCGATTTTTAGCTCTCCAAATTTAAGGGGGGTCGCAAAAAATGGCGACATTTTGTAATCTATTTTTGTCTGTAAAATGAGTTCTAGAGCTTCCCTACTCCTAAAGATTGGTTTATAAAAGCATCTTTGCCCAAGGAATAAAAAAATGCTATCAAAATATCTTAAAGTCAACCAATTTTAAGTTATTGATGATTTCTGATTTTTTTCTAGCAAGATCAATACTCCACCAAATTTGGTGAAGTAAAAATTGACATACCTCCGCCAATTTTTGGAATTGGAAGCTCAAATTTTGGGGATTGTCTAATGTTAGCATAGTCCAAAAATTGAAGGGGTTGGATGACAATTTTATTTTTTTCTGGTTGATTTGACATGGATTTACCCAAGTTTTTTTTATTATTGGTAGTGAGTTTGTTTTTGCAAGTTTCTCAATTAAATGACCTTGTGTCATACTTGCTTACGCGTACTTAAGAAAAAACATTATTTTCGGTTGGTTGCTTTGTTTTACGGCATATCAACCTTTTTCGGGACATTTAATGCCGAATTACGTCAGTTTGTGTTTACGGTCAAGTCATGTTGACAACACCGGTTCCCGCTTAATCACCGAAGTTAAGCAGCGATGAGCCAGTTCAATCAATGTTGACTGTTCTTTGAGCCACTTCTTCACTACAAATTTCACTTTCTCGTCACTGGAATAATGTTTGCCTCTCAAACTCTCCTTCATGGGACCGAAGAGAGGCAAACATTATTCCAGTGACGAGAAAGTAAAATCTGTAGTAAAGAAGTGGCTCAAAGAACAGTCAACAGAATGTTGTAATTAAATATTCTTGTAGTTCATAAGACGCAGTGTTAAGAAAGAAAAAGTTTAATGCAAATTTTAAGGTTCCCCCTATACATATAATTTGTTAGGATTATTCCCTATAATCTCCCTCTCTCTCTCTCTCTCTCTCTCTCTCTCTCTCTCTCTCGCTCTCTCTCTGTTATATACTATACTTATGAACATTAATGGGTATGTCACAATCCTCAAAAATACAGGAGTATTATACTGACTGGATATTCTTATCCACTAGCAGTGGTTTACCCTTCTTCACGCCGCTGGCGAGTATTGTATTTTGTTAATGTTATAAAGATTCTATTTAATTTCCAACCTCTGTTTGTTCATTTCTCATTTAATAACCTTTGTTAGGTTACAACACACAGACACACACACACACACACACACACACTCTCTCTCTCTCCTCTCTCTCTCTCTCTCTCTCTCTCTCTCTCTCTCTCTCTCTCTCTCTCTCAGTCTATTCACAATCATTTTTTGGCGGGTCTTTTAACTTGACTAGCAAATATAGAAGTTATTCAACAATTCCAATATATATATATATATATATATATATATATATATATATATATATATTATTGTTAAAAATGAGGTATTTAGTGGTGGTGTCCTGGTGAATATGAAAAACAAAAAACACCTAAGAGAACTGAGTGTAAAGGCGTGACACATGGCCAGCTGTAACATTAACGTTGAGTTTGGATTAGAACCTACGTATTTTGGGCCGTTTTGGATAGCTCGATTGACGTAAATGATAAATACGCGAACAGCAGCTGCCGTGGACGTGAGGAATGCGTTAGAAGAAGAAGAAGAAGAAGAAGAAGAAGAAGAAGAAGAAGAAGAAGAAGAAGAAGAAGAAGAAGAGTAATAGAAAGAAGAGAGAAGAAAGGTAAGAAGAAGAAGAAGAAGAAAAAGAAAGAAAGAAAGAAAGAAGAAGAGTAAGAAGAAGAGTAATATTATAATAATAATAAGAACAATAACAAGAACAAGAACAAGAAGCAACAAGAAAGAAAGAAAGAAAGAAAGAAAGAAAAGAAGAAGAAGAAAGAAGAAGAAGAAGAAGAAGAAGAAGAAAGAGTAATAGAAAGAAGAGAGAAGAAAAGGTAAGAAGAAGAAGAAGAAGAAAAGAAAGAAAGAAAGAAAGAAGAAGAGTAAGAAGAAGAGTAATATTAATAATAATAATAAGAACAATAACAAGAACAAGAACAAGAACAACAAGAAAGAAAGAAAGAAAAAGAAAGAAGAGAAGAAGAAGAAGAAGAAGAAGAAGAAGAAGAAGAAAAGAAGAAAGAAGAAAGAAGAAAGAAGAAGAAGAAGAAGAAAGAAGAAGAAGAAGAAAAGAAAGAAGAAAGAAGAAAGAAGAAGAAAGAAGAAGAGTAAGAAGAAGAGTAAGAAGCAGAAGAGTAATATAAATAAAAATAAGAAGAACAATAACAAAAACAACAAGAAAGAAAGAAAGAAAGAAGAAAGAAGAAGAAGAAGAAGAAGAAGAAGAAGAAGAAGAAGAAGAAGAAAACAAGAAGAAGAAGAAGAGTAATATTAAGAAGAAGAACAAGAACAGGAACAATAACAAGAAGAAGAAGGAGGAGGAGGAAGAGGAGGAGGGAAGTAAGAAGAAGAAGAAGAAGAAGAAGAAGGAGGAGGAGGAGGAAAGTAACAAGAAGAGTAAGTAAGACCGTGCTGTTTGTTTAAAACGTAATAATCATCATCATCATGATCTCTCGCCAACCATCCCTCTCATTCATTGACCCCGGGTGGCCCTCCGCACAGCATGCAATATCCGCACAGAGTTGGTCTATGTAGGTCTTTGCTGGACGATCCACACTAGCATATCCATTTTTCCACAGAAGGACGTCGCTTATGAGTTCATCCTTGCTTCTCCAGCAGTGTCCGGCATGTCTTGTTCGTCTTACTCGGATGGTTTGTGTGACAGGGGGCAGGTGGCCGTACAGCTGCTTTCTTGTGGGATGTTGCTCCAAGATTTTTTCAGGATCGCACGCAGCATCCTCTTGCAGCTCCCATCCAGCCTATTTTCCAGGCCCCTTAATAATCAATCATATATCAGAAAACCGAGTCCTTTATTTATCAAAATGACTTTATTCAGAATTGAATGACCCAAAAAGGGTAGGTTTTTGCTGGTCAGCCTAGTACTGGTGTGTCCATGTTCTGTGTCCATGTGACATTCTCCTGTGCACAGTTTGGCCTTGCTTCTCGAGCAATGTCCAGCGTGTCTTGTTTGTCTTTTCCAGATGGTTTGTGTGATAGGTGATCGTGCAGCTGCTTTTTTTGGGTGCTACTTCATAAATTTGTTGATTATCCCATAAAAGAAAAGGCGTCATCCTGAAAAAAGGCAAGAACCTGGCGATATCCCGCAGAGTCCATTACAGATGCGGACTACGCAGATGACCAAACACTTCTCGCAAATACACCTACATAAGCCGAATCATTGCTGCATATCCTAGAGAAGGCAGCAAGAGGCATTGGCCTCTATTTAAACAGTGATGTTAATGAACACCAAGGAAAATCATGGATTGCTATAGACAAATTATTGATCATATGGAAATCTAATCTCACTGCTTTCTTGTTGGCAGCTGCTTCCAAGATTTGTTTCAGATAACACGCCTCCTTGTGTAGTTCATGTAAAGTTTTTAAATGCCATCCTTGGCCAGTTGAAAAGGGCTTAAAGAAAGTCCTATGTTATGGAATCCTTTGGTAAGCGTATGTCCTATCCTACGTATTGGTAAAGGTCCAGTGCTTTAATCCTATGTCCGTCGTCCATGGGTGTCACAGTAATTATGACCAGTAGGGTCGGTTAAGTATAGTATCAACCTCAGAGTACTGCCAGTGATTGGCCAAGAGTTAGATCACATGATTCCGGCCTAGTCTATAAGTAAGAGCGGGCATCTAGCACACACCTTATATCTAGAAATAGAATGGAGGCGCGTGGTCTAATGGTTAGAGTCGTAGGAAATGGACTCGTCAACGCGAGTTCAATTCCAGGACGAAGCTGTTGGAATTTCACATGGCGCTAATACCCTTGGGAAAGGTATGAATCCAATTCTCCCTCCAGCTATGGGTAAATAGCAGGGCAGACTGGACTCTTTGACCATGGCTAGGTAACCAGTCTAGGAGAAGGAAAACTCTGAATTCAAACCTGTTGAACTCCGCTTAAGAAATTGACTTTGTGTCGCATCCTGCTCGTGCGGAGGGGTTGGTAAATATATATATATATATATATATATAGAAATTTCACAACAGTTCCGATCTACTTTTTTTTTTCTTGGGGCGATTTTAGAGTCCAAGTGGTGCAGCCGTACTATAGCACTGACACGGCTACTGAATATTCGCTTTATCTTATCAGCGAGATCATATTATAAATAAGTTATAATGTTATAATTGTGTTAATCAATGATATAATCATGCTCTTTTTTTTTATTACAATAGCTCAGCGAAAACATTTTATGCAACGAATATATATGTATTTTTTAATATTGTTGATACTTGTAAAAATGAAACCGCAGAGATATGAATGAAGTATAGCTGTCATCTTCCACCACTCATTCATTCAATCTTTTTCACTAATTATTATGTAATAGTGTAGTATCGCGAGGTGGAAAGATACATTCGGTGATGAACGGATACATACAAACACAGAACAAATAAGTACAAACAATTAACAAGACAAACTCACACTAAAAGAGGAGGGTCATTTCGGTATAGCCAACACAGCAAAGTCAGTTTGAATATTATTCAGCTAGTTAATCTACTTTAATGGTAGGCTATTTTATGGCTATGAGCCAGTCCATCTGGTAGAGTGCCGAAGGGGTGTTAGCTACTCTTGTTGTATACCCACATCGACATCAAACATCGGGTATATAAACGGTGAGTATGAGTTCTCGGATGATATATTATATATATTATATATATATATATATATATATATATATATATATATATATATATATATATTTGTATATGTATAAGTAGTAACTTACCGGTGGGTATAAGTACGATCGTTGGAAGCGCACAATATCCAGAGGCTAAGGTTGAGAAAAAACAAATACAAAGTGCTCAATACAATGTAGAGCATAAATTTATTTTAACAATGGAAAGGAGTAACCTACTCGAGTTTCATCGATTGATTCTTCAGGGTTACTTTAGTTAAATTAATCGAGTTTTCGATTAATCTTAGGTGTTATAAACATGCCCGTTGGAATGGGACTTAACTTTAGTAAAGGAACCTCTAGAACCTCTCTCTCTCTCTCTCTCTCTCTATATATATATATATATATATATATATATATATAGAGAGAGAGAGAGAGAGAGAGAGAACAACGTATCTTTGAGGAGTAACATAGATTCTCAAAGATACGTGATTCAAAATTAATTGACATTGGGGCATTATATCTTTTATTCATTAATATATAAACACTGAAAATTTCATTAAATTCGGTTAATTTCCTGATTTGGGGTATTTTTTTTTCGTTCAGCGGGGTGACATACGATGGTGGAATTTAGGTGCGTTAAATTCGATTTAACCGCTGCTATGATACGATATCTCCAGGAATAAGGTACATCTTTTTCCCTTTCTTTCTTTTTTTATTTTGTCATGTATTGCTCGAAGACGAGAGAGTTAGACGAGATGAATATTGGGCGGATGTTAAACTAGAACCAGGTTTACTAAAATCAATAGATTTTAGAAGCATTTCGGGTAGAAGATCAATGAAATTGAAATACGCTGCTGCTGCTGCTGCTGCTGATGATGATGATGATTAATTTTTTGAAAGATATTGTCTGAGGGGGGCGGGAGCTAAAAATTCAATGACAGAGGGTTTGCATCATAAGTAAATAAGATCATCAAATTTATTAAAGAAGTAAAACAAAAACAAAACAAAAAAAATTACAAAAAACAAAAAACAAAAAACAATTTGAAATAAAAACTTAGTTCTCTCCCCTTCAAATAAAGTGTTGCGTGCATTTATTAATCACAATTTTCGTTGAGTTGCTTGTTTGGTTTGGTTTTGGTTTGTTTTGTTTTACGGCATATCAACCTCAAGTGGGTCATTTAATGCGATAAAGTTTTGAAATAAATCAATTCTTATGGATAATACAATTTTTTTATAAATACATTTTCTATTTGAACCGCATAGATGGGACCCTAACAGTACTACTACTCCGGGTCAGAGTGGACCAGGGAGCAATGGTGATGAAAGAGTGCTCCACATTCCCCAAACCTCCAAAACTGGAATCTCACCATCAGATAGAGTTTAACGTCATTCCCAAGACATGTAGACCCGGCAGCCACCGCCTTCTAGCACCCATATGATAAAAGGGGTTGGGGCTTGCTATAAGTTGGTTGGGAATCGTTGAGTAGTATGTGACACTTGTTTTTTACAATTTTTTTTTTTTGACCACTGAATCAAAAAATGACCCGAGTTTTTCGATATCACATCAACTTTTTGAGCTACAGGATATCCTCGATTTTTCTCAAAAACCGTAAAAATACAGCATCTAACAAATTCTTCGCTTATTTTATGTAATGTTTTAAAAATGTATATATATATAATGGAAAATTATAAAACATTACACCGGGCATCACAAATTTTGTTGAGTTTAGATCTGACACCTTAAGAATGCTGCCTGTGGTCTTGAACAAGTCGTGGAAACAGCACCCCACAAGGAAGCAGCTGTGCAGTCACCTGCCCCCTATCTCACAAGCCATCCGAGTGTGACGGACAAGACATACTGGACACTGCTGGAGGAGCAAGGACGAACTCATAAGCGACGTTCTGCTGTGAAAAGCAGCACATGGAGGTGCTAATGTGGGCCGTCCACGAAGGACCTACATTGATGAACTCTGCGCGGATACTGGATACAGCGCAGAGGAGCTCCCGGGGGGTAATTAATGATAGAAAAGGTTGGCGAGAGATTGTCATGGTTATCCGTGCTAATTGCGTGACATGATAACGATGATGATGATGATGAGATCTGACACTTGTTTTTTGACTAACTTTTGGACTCACTCTGAATCCAAAAAATTACCCCATATTTTTTTCTCTATTACATCAACATTTTAAGTATTTTAAGTATTTTAAGTAACAGGATATCCTTGCTTTGTCTCAAAACCCACCACCACCTCCATCCCCAATGAGACGGACAAGACGGGCTGGACGCAGCTGGAGGAGCAAGGACGAACTCATAAGCGACGTTCTCCTGTGGAAGCCAGCACATGGACATGCTAATGTGGGCCGCCCAGCAAGGACCTACATTGACCAACACTGCGCGGATACTGGACGCAATGAATGATATCATCATCATCCTCATCCTCATCCTCCCCCTCCTCCTCCGCCTCCTCCTCCGCCTCCTCCTCCTATTCATCATCATCATCATCATCAATAATCTTTCTTCTTATTGCTTTGGTAGTCTTGCCGGCACGTCGACCATCGGAGGCTGATAGCACCTCCTTTGCTGAGCCAAATCCGGCGCGATTACAAGCGGTCCCACGGCATAAGGGGAGACCGAGGGGGAGACCGAGGGGAGACCGAGGGGAGGGGAGGGGGGTCTGGCGAGCGTTTGCTGCGGAATTTGCGGACCGATCGCGATAAATCACTGTTATCCATCAGCTTTTATTGTTCGTCTTCGTCATTGAAGCATGGCCAGTGGGATTAAAGGAGATAGGAGCGGGCGGATTAGCAATACAGCGGGGATATCGAGCGGATAAATCGGCTACGATGAAGATGTTGCGGTAGGAAAGAATGAGTGAGTGAGAGAGAGAGAGAGAGTGGGAGGGAGAGAAGTAGTTTGAGGATTAAGAGAGAGAGAGAGAGAGAGAGAGGAGAAGAGAGAGAGGGGGGAAAAGAGAGAGAGACGAGAGAGAGAGAAGAGATGGGTAGCTAGAGTATAAGAGAGTAACAAAAGCAAGGGAGGATAGGGGAGAGAGAGGGGGGAGAGAGAGGTGGAGAAATGGTTGAGGATTAAGGGAGAGAGAAAAGAAGACAGAGAGAGGGGTGGAGAGAAGTAGGTTGAGGATTAAGAGAGAGAGAGAGAGAGAGAGAGAGAGGGAAAGAGAGAGAGCGAGAGACGAGAGAGGGGGAGATAGAGTAAAAGAGAGTGACAAAATCAAGGGGGAATAGGGGAGAGAGAAGAGAGAGAGGAGAGAGGGGGTGGAAGAAATGGTTGAGGATTAAGGGAGAGAAAAGAAGACAGAGAGAGGGGGTGAGAGAAGTAGGTTGAGGATAAGAGAGAGAGAGAGAGAGGAGAGAGAGAGAGAGAAAGAGAGAGAGAGATGAGAGAGACGAGAGAGAGAGAGACGAGAGAGGGAGAGCTAGAGTAAAAAGAGAGTGTGACAAAATCAAGGGGGAATAGGGGAGAGAGAAGAGTAGAGAGGGGTATTGCGGTAGTAAGAATAGAAAACAAGAAAAGGAGGAAATAATGAGTGAGAGAGAGTGGGAGGGAGAAGAAGGTTGAGGATTAAGAGAGAGAGAGAGAGAGGGGTAGAGGGAGAGGAAAGAGAGAGAGATGAGAGAGACGAGAGAGAGACGAGAGAGGGGAAGCTAGAGTAAAAGAGAGTGACAAAAGCAAGGGAGAATAGGGGAGAGAGAGAAGGGGGAGAGAGGGAGAGAAATGGTTGAAGATTAAGGGAGAGAGAAAAAAGACAGAGAGAGGGGGTGGGAGAGAAGTAGGTTGAGGATTAAGAGAGAGAGAGGGGGGAAAGAGAGACGAGAGAGAGACGAGAGAGGGGAGCTAGAGTAAAAGAGAGTGTGACAAAATCAAGGGGGAATAGGGGAGAGAGAGAGAGGAGAGGGGGTGGAGAGAAATGTTTATGATTAACGGAGAGAGAAAAGAAACAGAGAGAGGGGGTGGAGAGAAGTAGGCTGAGGATTAAGAGAGAGAGAGGGGGAAAGAGAGAGAGAGAGACGAGAGAGAGACGAGAAAGGGGAAGCTAGAGTAAAAAAGAGAGTGACAAAATTCTAGGGGGAATAGGGGAGAGGGGAGGGGGAGAGGGGGTGGAGAGAAGTAGGTTGAGGATTAAGAGAGAGAGAGAGAGAAAAAGAGAGAGAGATGGAAGGAGTTGGTTGAGGGTTAACAGAGAAAAAAGAGAGAGAGAATTGAGAGAGAAAGGGGAGAGAGACGAGAGAGAGAAAGAGAAAGAGAGGAGAGGGGGGGAGATAGAGAAAAGAGAGCGACAAAGCAAGAGGGAATAGGAGAGAAGAGAGAGAGAAAGAGAGAGAGAGAGAGAGAGAAGTGTAGAGAAGTTGGTTGAGGGGTTAAGAGAGAGAGAGAGTGGAGAGAGAGAGGGTGTGGAGAGAAATGGTTGAGGATTAAGGGAGGAGAAGAGAGAGAAGAGAGAGAGAGAGAGAGAGTATCTAAAGAAAAAGTGAACGACAAAAGCAAAAGGGGGGGGGAATATGGAGAGGCTGGAAAGGTGTATTAAGTTTGGCTAGAGATTTTAAATCATGAAAGAGATATAAGGATAGGGGGTGCGGGAGAGATTTTTGTTAATACGGGAGAATAAGGGACGTGGAGGAGGGGGAAGAAAGTTCATCTGTGGAGTGGGGGGCACAGAGCTGGAATAAAGAATTTAAATCAGTGCACAACGTTGGATGTCGAAGGAAAGGAATGAAAGTTGATAAAGAATTAGGAAAGTGTGGGTGTGGTGGGGAGGGAGATGAAGAAGAAATGAAGTTGAAGAAGAAGAAGAAGAAGATGAAAAAATTGAGAGAGAAGAAGAAAGAATGAAAGAAGAAATGAGAGAGAAGAAGAAGAAGAGAAAGAAGCAAGAAGAAGAAGAAGAAGAAGAAGAAGAAGAAGAAGAAGGAAATGAAGTTGAGAAAAAGAAGAAGAAGAAGAAGAAGAAGAAGAAGAAATGAAGTTGAGAAGAAGAAGAAGAAGAAGAAGAAGAAGAAGAAGAAGAAGAAGAAGAAGAAGAAGAAGAATCGACGTAGAAAAAGGAAGGGAAATTTCGAAAGGATGTAAAAAAATGGGGGAAGATGGAAGAATGACGACGAAAAAAATGAAAAAAAATGGAGAAATTATGCAAAAGAGAGAGGGGAGAGAAAGAATAGATACAAGAGAAAGAGAGAAAGAGACAGAGAAAGAGAGAAAGAGACAGAGAAAGAGAGAAAGAGACAGGGAGACAGAAAGAGAGGGGGGTAAAAGGAGTGGGATAACATAAGTGGAAGTGGGGGCGAGAGGGGTTCATACAAATAAAAGAGAGAGTTATTAAAGGTGTGTCAAAAAAGTATCGAGATTTTTTGTACTTTTTGACACACCTTGTATTCTGAAAAAAAATTCCATTCATTAATTTTTTTAGAATAACAAGGTGTGTAAAAAAAAAATACCAAGTTTAAAGCTGTATTTACTAATATAGAAATGAAGAATGGAACTTTTTTTTCAGAATACAAGGTGTGTCAAAATGTACAAAATTATCGATACTTTTTTGACACACCTTGTATATTATCGGGAGGATGACATACTACATAATGACAATATGCCGGTTGTTTCATCGAAATAGGTAAGCTATATTCGAAGGTATATGAAATACTTCATGCATAAAAGTATCGCGATCGAATAGAACGTTATTTTATTTTTTGAATACAAGGTGTGTCATAAAAGTGTCGAGATTGAAGATGTATTTACCAAGATAGAAATGAACAATGAATGGAACTTTCTTTTTTTTTTTTCAGAATACAAGGTGTGTCATAAAAGTATCGAGATTGAAGCTGTATTTACCAAGATAGAAATGAACAATGAATGGAACTTTCTTTTTTTTTTCAGAATACAAGGTGTGTCATAAAAGTGTCGAGATTGAGGCTGTATTTACCAAGATAGAAATAAACAATGAATGGAACGTTATTTTTTTTTTCAGAATACAGGTGTGTCCTAAAGTAACGAGATTGAGGCTGTATTTACCAAGATAGAAATGAACAATGAATGTGACGTTAATTTTCTTTCAGAATACAAGGTGTGTTAAAAAAGTATCGAGATTGAAGCTGTATTCATCAAGATAGAAATGAACAATGAATGGAACGTTAATTTTTTTAAGAATACAAGGTGTGTCATAAAAGTATCGAGATTGAAGCTGTATTTACCGAGATAGAAATGAACAATGAATGGAACGTTTTTTTTTTCAAGAATACAAGGTGTGTCATAAAAGTGTCGAGATTGAAGCTGTATTTACTAAAATAGAAATGAACAATGAATGGAACGTTATTTTTTTTTCAGAATACAAGGTGTGTCATAAAAGTGTCGAGATTGAGGCTGTATTTACCAAGATAGAAATGAACAATGAATGGAACGTTAATTTTCTTACAGAATACAAGGTGTGTCATAAAAGTGTCGAGATTGAAGCTGTATTTACTAAAATAGAAATGAACAATGAATGGAACGTTATTTTTTTTTTTGAATACAAGGTGTGTCCTAAAGTAACGAGATTGAAGATGTATTTACCGAGATAGAAATAAACAATGAATGGAACGTTAATTTTCTTACAGAATTCAAGGTGTGTCATAAAAGTGTCGAGATTGAAGCTGTATTTACTAAAATAGAAATGAACAATGAATGGAACGTTATTTTTTTTTCAGAATACAAGGTGTGTCATAAAAGTGTCGAGATTGAGGCTGTATTTACCAAGATAGAAATGAACAATAAATGGAACGTTAATTTTCTTACAGAATACAAGGTGTGTCATAAAAGTGTCGAGATTGAAGCTGTATTCATCAAGATAGAAATGAACAATGAATGGAACGTTAATTTTTTTGAGAATACGAGGTGTGTCATAAAAGTATCGAGATTGAAGCTGTATTTACCAAGATAGAAATAAACAATGAATGTGACGTTAATTTTCTTTCAGAATACAAGGTGTGTTCAAAAAGTATCGAGATTGAAGCTGTATTCATCAAGATAGAAATGAACAATGAATGGAACGTTAATTTTCTTACAGAATACAAGGTGTGTCATAAAAGTGTCGAGATTGAAGCTGTATTTACCAAGATAGAAATCAACAATGAATGTGACGTTAATTTTC
>CM042145.1:22712748-22720248 GCA_023376005.1 Doryteuthis pealeii | reverse complement strand
TAATTTTATTTAAATCCTCACAGATCCCTGTGCTACTCCATACGCTGAGTTGGCGAGGACCGGTATCGAATCCACAACCTTGCGGTTCCTAGTCGAACGCTCTACTGACTGAGCTAAATCGGCCTACGATTAAGATTGGATATAGATAATTCCTTCTTTTTTTCTTTTGTTTTTCTTCTTCTTTTTTTTTTTTTTTTTTTTTTTTTTTTTTTTTGTAGCTGCAGCTAGATTCGATCCAGCATTTCATTCTTGGTTCATTTTTAGCGGCGTTTAGTTTTACTCTCTCTCTAAACCCCTAAAAAAAAAATCGATAAAAAGGACCAATCGTACCAGACAGCCTAATCGATTAAAACGAAAATGATTAATCGCCAAATTTTCTTGTCGGTATTGCATCCGAACTGGTTATCCATCGATGCATTTGATTATTGTTTTTTTTTTTCTTCTTTCTTTTTTTTTTTTTTTTTTTTTTTTTCTAAATCAAGAACGGCTCAGTCAATCAATTAATCACGTGATTCACTTATCGATCACGTCATCATTAACAGACTTTATTGATTTCTGAGAAAGATAAAAAAAAAATGCTTGCCGATTAAGTGCACGGAGAGCAAACATGGAGCGAAGGGATAGTCTTCTTATTCATAACCCGTTACCAACAATAGGTCAGCACTCTGTAACCTACTTTTCGAAGCATGCATTTCTCGAAAATCTATATATTAATACGCTTGTTCCTGAATGTTCTGTCCGATATCATCCTGCAACACCCTCTGGTTAAAAATAAGACCGTCCAGATTGTTTAAGATGCAATGCAAAAAATCTAAATTCAGATTATCTAGTGTCGCTTAATCGCAGATTTCTTATTATTCCCATTTTATTTCATCGAATTTAAAAAAATGAAACATTCCAAATGGTCAATGTAAAATTAAAATGAATAATAATAATTAAAAAAAAACTTACATGTTTGTTTTATTTGTAATATTGAAATTGTGAATTACGGAATATATTTTGGTAATTTTGATCGGTAATTCCTACTATAAAATAAACTATACCCTCATTTTATGTCCGTGTTTTTGCAATAAATGTTTTAAATATGTTTGCAATAAATGTTTTTAAATAACGAAAATATATTCAGTATTGTAAAATAACGGGTGCAAGAAAAATAAAACATTTATTCCAAAAACACGGACATAAAATGAAGGTTCAATGTATTCTATGGTAGGAATTTACGAGGAACAAGTTAAGGATTACCTTTTGATCTTATATCGTCCCGGCCTCCTGCCTTAATTTGCGCTATGTTTTAGCATGCGAGCATCAGACGAATTTCCGGCCCAACTTAAATATTTTCAGAAGTTTGTTTTTGTCACTTTTTATCGGCAAATTAATGTTGATATTTTCACCCACCCGCGTCAGATTTTTTATTGGCAAATCAATGTAAATATTTTACAACTCCCCTTTTAAGAAAGAGCAGGAGAGATTTAAATCAAACTTACTATACTTTTCACATATTGAATTAATTGCAATAGCTCTTAAGTAAACATATCAAACGTTGTAATGATTAAATTATCATAGTGTGATCTAGGTCCTACTAGTATGTCATATTTTTGTAACAGGAGTGAATCGAAAAAAAAAGGATCTTTCTTGCCAAACGCACTTAATTCAGTATTAAATATTTTCCCCGTTTTATTTTATCAGAGATCAGATTCTGCCAAGATATAGCCGTGTCAACACTACTGTATGGATGCACCACTTGTGTTGCATAATATCTTTCTTATTCTTATCATACTTATTCACTTCACTTGTGTATTTCATCAAACTGGATTGAGTCACCTCTTTATCTTCTGGGACTTTTTTGGGTTGTCTTGGGTTGGTTTGGGTGTTGTGATACTATATTTTATATGGAAGCACGTGGTGTAATGGTTAAAGTAATGGGAAATGGACTCATTGCCCCGAGTTCAAATCCTGGATGTGGTAATTACATTTCATTTAGCGCTAATACCCTTAGGAAAGGTATGAATCCTACTCTCCCTCCAGCTATGGGTAAATTGTAGAGTAGACTGGGCTCTTTAACCTTGGTTAGTCAACCGGTCTAGGAGAAGGAAAACTCTGAATTCAAACCTGTTGAACTCAACTTAAGAAATTGACCTTGTGTCACATCCTGCTCGTGCGGAGCAGTTGGTAAATATATATATGTATATGCATACAGATTGGGCACTTCACGTGGTGTAATGGTTAGCAAGCTAGATTCGCAAACCATTGGTAGTGAGTTCAATTCTCATAGGGCGCCCCATACTTCTGGCCTTGTGCCACATCTAAGCTAAGCTTAGTAAATAACTATATGCACGTGTGTCTTTGTGCGAGTGTATGTGTGTGTGTGTACGTGCTTCTCTGTCTGTCTCTGACTCTGTCTCTGTCTGTCTGTCTGTCTGTCTCTCTCTCTCTCTCTCGTTCGAGCGCTTGCGCACTGAGTGGGGAGAAACTGCCATGACTGAATTCCCCGAAAAAAAAAAGTATGACGTCAACAAACACGACCGACATCAAACAACCTGCTTGAGAGTTGTGGGTCGAAAGAAGCATGAAGCAAACGGGAACTGGTGTCTCTAACGTGGCAAACATTCAACAGGGCGCAGTTCGAAAGCGAAAGATGAGATTCGCTCAAATGATGAGGGCAGTCAGTTGGTTAACTGTTGGAGGCGTAACATTTTCCTTCGTGCCAAAAACTATTCATTTACATCTGCGCAACGGATTGGAAATCTATCAAACTCACTAACTGAACACATTACTACTTGCTCTCTATTTCCTCCTCCCCCTCCTTCCCCTCTCTCTCTCTTCTCTGTCTCTCTCTCTGTCTCTGCTCTCTCTCTTCATTGTGTATTTATTTCCACCATTTTTTTCTTTCTTTCTTTCTTCTCTCTCTCTCAAGAAAAATCCGTATGTATTTTTTTAAATATATGGAGATATCCCACTTCTTCTCTCTCTCTCTCTCTCTCTCTCTCTCTCTCTCTCTCTCTCTCTCTCGTTTGTTTCTTTCCATCTTTCTTTCGTTCTTTATTTCTTTCTTTTATCTTTCATTTTCTTTCTTTCTTTCTTTCTTTCTTTCCTTCTTCTTTCTTTCTTTCTTTCTTTAAGAGAGAATCTTTCCCCTTTTTTTTGTTTGCTTGTATTAGACTATTTTACACACACTCTCTCTCTCTCTCTCTCTCTCTCTCTCTTCTCTCTCCTCTCTCAAAATATACATACATTAGGGTCGGTTTAGCCAGTCGGTAGAGCGTCCGACTAGGAACCACAAGTACGGGTTCGATACCGGTCCTCGCCAACTCAGCTTATGAGTAGCACAGGGATCTATGCGGTAAAGCGACGAGATGATGTAGGTGTGGCGTCCACCTCAAACGCTAAAAACTCCTTGGTCTAGCGCTTAGTGAAAAGGGGATAGACTCCTTCGCTCTTTGGCTGATACCGACTTTAGGCCACCCGAGTATATATATATATATATATATATATATATTAATGATTCATCCACATTTTGACATCTTCAGAGGTGGACGTGTTTCGATGTTTACGTCTCATCAGTGTGGCTATACTTAACAACTACTTCTAGTTGGGAGTGAAACCTGACTGACTTTTCAGCAGTCTGACAGCTGTCAGTAAGAGGCGAACACTTTTAACTGATAAATACATACATAGGTTGATGTAAATAACGATCACCTAGAGAAATCGAGTTTGTAAAAAACAGACGAGTGATGCCTATATCTATATATATATATATAAGGAAGTTTTGGTATGTACGTATGTCGAAGTATAACTCCAAAATGGGAGGTCCCTCAGATTCGAAATCTTGCATACACATTAATATCCTTCTTACTAAAAAACAGGCCAAATTTAGTTATTGCTTTTTTTAATTAAGGGATATAATTAATTAATAAATAAAAATCAAAGGATTTGCGTTAACCGTGGCTTACTGCTGCTGCTAATATAAGAAAAATTACGCTGCCTGCTGCCTGTATCAACAGTAAAATAGCACCGCTGCTGGTAATTTGAAGTTGACAACTTTGTGCCCTAATCGTTTCAGCTCGAAATTTCTCGAGTATCATCGGTCTAATCTTACAAATATTTATTATGTTTGAAAAACAAATTAATCTTCCTCGTTTTATTTAGCATTAATTTGCAATTAACTCACAAAGCAAACCATCTCTTACTTATCATGTGCCTGTCGATTCCCCCTCTTTATATATACCCTCGCTATTATATTTTTAGTATATCTGGGAGAGCAATGAGTGAGAATAAGCCTCTCTCTTGAACCCTGCCACCAAACCAGCTGTCAAGAGAAATCTCTGTTTACCACCCTCTTTAGCTAATAATAATCCCCAACTACTCCGCTTCTCTTTCACTTCTATCATGGTAAGAATTGTCAATAGAATAGTATAAAAACATTTTACTTTATTTTCAATTTTTTTTTCACTACAGTTTTGCTTGAGAGAGATTATTTTTGATATGACATAAAAAATGATTTTCAGTCATCACCACAACTTAGCTTCTCAACATCGTAGCTATCAATAGAATTTCAAGAATCAGGTCCATTTAAATTTGGTCAAACTTCCCCTTTCTTAGAAATCTTACAAAATTATTTTAATGATTTAAAAAAAAATTCTCCAACCCTATTTCTTCCTTTTTTCTTTTTTTTCTTTTTTCAATTTTATTTTACTTTAATTTGCTATGCAAACTCACTTCTTTTCTGATCACAATTATCTACCCAGAGCTCAATGGGTGACCCAACAGATCACGTTTTCTAGTATATATATATATATATATTCTATATATATATATATATATATATATATATATATATTATATATATATATATTCCATCCACCCCACTTTCCACCCATAACAACCTAACCTCCCCTGTTGACCCTCACTTGGTGACCTACTCGGCCATAACCCACAAACTAACAAATAGGTTTGATTTTGATTTTGTGGTCATCTAACACCCCCCTTTTATTACTCCCGTTTGCTACTTCCTCTACTCAAATTTCTCTCCAAGAAAGGCTACTCCCCTCCCCTATCAGGGATTTCTCACCATTCATTTTTCCTACCTACCTACCTCAACTCTCTTCCCATCTGATTTCCTTCTCATCTTTCCCAAAGATGTCTCCTAAAACCAATCAAATCTTCCCCTCATCACAAAACTTACCCACCTACCTATTTCCCCCTTCTTATTGAATTATCAGGATCACACAAGTGCTTTATAAAGCACTTGTGTGATCCTGATAATTCAATAAAAGCTGAAGACGCTAAGTTCAAAACTCCAGCGAAATATACTACACACTTTTGTCTGAGTTTTGTTCTTTCATTCCTCATATTTTACCTCATTCTGTCGGATTCATTCCAACCCACTTTTTCCTCGTATATATATATATATATATATATATGTGTGTGTGTGTGTGTGTGTGTGTGTGTGTGTGTGTGTGTTGAAAAAATGAATAAAGGAAAGGAAGTGTAGAATGGATAATGTAGGATATTTTTAATCAATTACTACACGTTTTTCGTTCAGGAGTTATCATGGTACATTATTCAAACTATTATTATTTTTAAATAACCAAATATAATGAAATAATAGCAATAGAAAATGTAGAAATGTTCCGCACTCAAAGAAAATTCGACCTTCATCAGAGTTTTTTTCCTTTATTCATTTTTTCAACTTCTAGTTTCATTTTACACACACACACACACACACACACACACATATATATATATATATATATGTACTGTGTGTGTGTGTGTGTGTGTGTGTGTGTATTTATGTGTGTGTGTGTGTGTGTGTGCAAGAAGAAAGGCAAAATACTACTAATCCGCTAAGTTCTTTCTTTTTTCTTTCTTTCTTTCTTTTTTTTCTTTCTTTTTCTTCTTTCTTTTTTTTTTCTTTCTTTCTTTCTTTCTTTGAACGAGGATAGGTCGATAAGTTTACACTCCGTATTTCATTTTTCGCTATTTTGTCCCCCCCCCCTTTTTTTTGCTTCTCGTTTCATCGTCCCTACCCTCCACCTCCTTACACTTTGAAAGTAAACTTCCCTTATCGTACCAAGCACACATATACTCACACTCACACACACACACACACACACATACACACACACACACACACAGGCACATGCTCGCACGCACGCAACTACGCACTGTGCACATAATTAGAAAGTTCTGTATAGCCGCGACGTGTCATCCCACCCCCACCCCTCACCCCTTAGGAGATTTGCACTTTTCTTCTCCCCCACCCTTCCACCCCTCCCCCGAACTCGTCGTTTACAAACACCCCCAAAAAACACATTTCGTACGTCGTGTCCACTTTTCTCATCATCGGCGGTCTTGAGGTCAGCGTTTCGTGACCTTGAATCAAGGCGGGAAGTCTTTTGGCTCATAACACGACTGTGTACACATATGGGAAATACGAATTGTAAATGTTTGCTGGTTGTGTGCGTGTGAGGAAGTGTGTGTGTGTGTGTGCGTATGTGCATGTGAGGAAGTGTGTGTATGTGTGTGTGCGTGTGAGGAAGTGTGTGTGGTGTATGGTGTGCTACATTCATGAAGTAGCAACGTGAGAATTCGTTAGTATGTAGGTATGAATAATGACGTGTAATCGCGAAAGGGCGAAAGAGAGACAGAGAGAGAGAGAGAGAGAGAGAGAAGAAAGAAAAAGAGAGAAAGAGAGAGCGAGAGAGAGAGGAGAGAGAGGGAGAGGAGAGAGAGAGGAGAGGTGAGAGAAAATAGGGAGTCTGTTATATAATATATATGAGAGTGAGAAAGTCGAAGTTAAAGTGAAGAAAAGAAAAGAAGAGAAAGAGAGAGAGAGAAGAGAGAGATAGAGAGAGAGAGAGAGATAGAGAGAGAGAGAGAGAGAGATAGAGAGAGAGAAGAGAAGAGAGGTGAGAGAAATTCAAGGAGTCTGTTTATATATGAGAGTAAGAAAGCGAAAATTTAAAGCGAAGAAAGGAAAAGAGAGAAAGAAGAGAGAAGAAAGAGAGAGAGAGGGAGAGAGAGAGAGGCGTGAGAAGAATATGAGGAGTCTGTTTATATTATGAGAATGAGAAAGCGAAAAATTCGAAAGAGAAGAGAGGAGCAGGGGGAGACGAGAGGGGGAGAGAGAGAGAGGGTGAGAGAGAGAGTGAGAGAAAATGAGGAGTCTGTTTATATATGAGAATGAGAAGCGCGAAAAGTTTAAAGAGAAGAAAGGAAAAGGTAGAAAGAGAAGAGGAGGGAAAGGAAAGAGAGGGGGTCAGTCAGGACAGACAGACAGACAGAAAGAGTGGAGGAGAGAGAGAGAAAGGTGAGAAATTTATTTATAAATAGAGCAAGAAAGCGAAACATTTAGAGAAGGGTTCTTATATGTAAAAGAAAGTAAAGAAAAATTACAAGGGTGCTTCTACCGTACGTGAGAGTAAGAAAAATAGCGACAATATAAGAGTCTGATATAGACAGAAAAAAGGAAACAGAAGAAAGAGAGTGAAGGTCTCTCCT
>CM042145.1:22692537-22712648 GCA_023376005.1 Doryteuthis pealeii | reverse complement strand
AAGAAGAGATAGGTGGGATTAAAAACCCCAATAAAAACCAAAAAAGTATAAAATTTAATCTTGAAAAAAATGGTTTTTTGGATAATAACTTTGAAGCGAAAAAAGTTAAAGATTTTTTTTTTTCCCTGAAGTAAGGAGTTAATCTGTTTCTTGGCACAGTAAAGAAAGGATCTTAGTTTTTCTTCTTCTCACACACACACTTCTCTGCTTATAATCGATATACAAGATACACTCTCACATCACAATCATACTATCTCATCACATGATTTAATGTTATTATATTTTATTGGGTGGCTTTTGATACTTTGTGCTTCTTAAAAAACAGTCACACATTCTTATATCTGATTACAGAATTGTAAATTTTATAGCATTATGGGCCGAGCCGTTCAGATTAGATTAATATTTAAAGCAGAGTTTATTAATGTCTAAAAGCGTTAACTCATGTATTAGCGCAATACTCTACTCTTGACTTCTGCCCGTTAAATATACCCCTGATTAATGTATATAAAGGGGCCTCAAATGATCAAGTCAATGTGGAAGAATCCGAAGAAAAAAAAAACCACAGAAAAGTATGTAAATATACTTACCAAATTAACCAGGAAAAAGGAATTGAAAAAAGGAAAAAAAGAATTAATTTACCAACAAAAAATTAATCTATATTTCAAAAGAAAAAACATTATATGTTATATTATAGTATATAATTATTAATATTTTATAATTCATTTATAACCGGCTAAGGAAACTATAATAAAACTCGGTACCTTTAAGGTTAGACAATAATTTAAAGATATCTAATGGAGTCAGGACAACTACTATTTAGGGTTTGGCATAAAGGCTCTTCAATAAATCTGACCTATATATTATATATTATATATATATATATATATATAGTATAATACAAGAAAGAAGAAAAAAAAAGAAGGAAAATTCATAGTACATTATGGGAATATGGAAATTCGTTTACTTCCTACTGGATGGCATTTGTCTAAATATTGTATCTTTTAATACTGTCACACCCTTACATTAAAGTGGTAATGTTTGATTTTCCCAACGTCCCATTTTAACTGCGTTAGATATTTTTTCCAGGAAAGCCTACTATTTAATCATCATATACTCAATTCGTAATAAGTGTATCTAAATAGGACATTTTGTTTTTAGTTGTTTTGTTATTTTTCATGTAATTGCTTATTTGACATGAAACCGAAAATTCTTGACTCAGACGTATGGGATCACTTCAAGGTCGAGTGAAAGCTGGTTAATAAGAAACAAGAATGTGTGTTTGTGTTGAATTTTGGTTGGAAAAATATAAATGTTATTTTGTTGGGATTCACTTCGCTGGTTTATTTGATAGGTGAAGGGATCTGGCGGAACACCCCTGCTAGGTCAAAAAAAAAAAAAGGGCTAAAAGTTGACAAAACAGGAAAGAAAACAGAAAGGCTCCCCCAATTCCGCCCCTCCCCAAAAAAAAGAAGCAAAATTGGACAAAATAAAAAAGCAACAACAGAACTCCCCGCAAAAAACAAGCAAAATTGACAAAAAAACAATAAAGGCAAAATAGGACCCCCCCCAAAAAAAAAAGCGCAAAATTGACAAAAATAACAAAGCATAAAAGACCCACCACCAAAAAACAAGCAAAATTGAAAAAACACAAAGCAAAAACAACAGAACCCCCAAAAAAAACAAGCCAAAATTGACAAAATAGAAAGGAAAAAACAGACCCCTGAGAAATAAGCAAAATTGCAAAATCAATAGCAAAAACAGAACCCCCCCGCCAAAAAACTAGCCAAATGGCCCAAAAAAAAGAAGAAGCAAAAACAGAACCCAAAAACAAGCCAAAATTGACAAAAATACAAAAAGCAAAAAAACAGAATCCCCCCAAAAAAAAAAGAATTAAAAAACAAAAAAAACAAGCCAAAATTGACAAAAATCAACAAAGCACAAAACAGAACCTCACCATCAAAAAACAAAAAAAAGCCAAAATTGACAAAAAACAAGGCAAAGCACAGACCCCCCCAAAAAAAAAAAAAAAAAAAAACCAAAAAAAAAACAAAATTGAAAAAAACAAGAAAAAACAGACCTCCCTCTTCCTATCGACAAAAAATAGATAGATTTAAAAAAGAAAAACGACCTAGAAGAAGATCACAAATAAGGAGATATCTTTTTTCCTGACCACGAATCCCCAATATGTACAACATCCCAAGAGAGATTTACTGTGAATCATATACTGCTAGACTGTGTAGATTTTGATCTAGTGTTGAACAAAATACTACCAAGCAAATAATTTGAAAAACTTTTCAGCGAAAATAAGACCATCCAGGATTAACATTTCTAAAAGAAGTGGGATTGTACTAAAAAATAATAAATAATGAACAATAGTTAAAATAATATATTATATATATATAGTATATATATATATATATATATATATATATATATATAATTTTTCTAAACTAAACTAGGCTACAAATCCAAAAACTTAGTGGCATTAAATGACACATATCGAGGTTGATATGCGTAAAACAAAACAAACCATAATCTTACGAAGAGTTCTTTCTCTGGAAATGATTTTCTGAGCTGTCAACTTTCATTATAGATTTATTTCTAATTACATTAATTATTTATTAATGAAAGTTTTTATTCTGTAGTATCGTATGCAATTAGATTCATTCATTTAAGGCAGTTTCCCAATATCGACCAGTTGTTGATACTATGAAGCAGTCAATATTACTCTTTCGTCTATACAAAATAACAACATTCAAATCCTGGACGAAGCTACAGTTTCACATAGCGCTAATACCTTGGGAAAGGTATGAATCCACTACTTCGAAAAATCTGAGTTAGATTGCCTAAAATAGCCCATTGTTAATAATGTGTTTTAGAATTCTAGCAATGTGTCGGTATATATACTTAAGAAATAATGGTTTACATGATATATTATGTGGTTAATTTGCATACTTGCTTTAACCAATAATTACTTGGTGTTGTTGATCTCTAATATTATTGTTTTATTAAAAAAATGTTTATTTAAAATCAATCTTATAAAGGATTTTATATAGAAACCAATTAAAATATAATCCAAATAACTGTAATCTTTTTATAAGCGTACTTACTTAATTTTGTTAGTCTTTCTAATTTAATATATTTCATTGCATTAAAACTTAAATACTTACACCCGGGGGGTGCATATTCTTCAGAGAACACATAAAAAAGATTCTACACATTCTATAATTAACTTTTTAATTCTAGACCATTCTACACAAGCTTTTTTTTCCCCTTCATTTTTTTAACTTCTAACTTTAAATCTTAAATTAAAAATTAGTGAAATAGATCACTAATTGGGACTGATCCTATTCTAGTAGTGACCACCCCAAGCGGATTTAACAAGTTTGAATTCAGAGTTTTACCTTCTAGACTGGTTGCCTAACCAAGGTTAAAGAGCCCAGTCTGTCCTACTATTTAACCATAGCTTTTAATACGTTTGAGAATAAAACGATTATTATTGAAATCAATAACACCAAGTAATTATTAATTAAACCCGGTTTTATCAAAACCAGTATGCAAATTATGGACACCATATACTATGTAAATCTTTATTTTTTAGTGATGAACAAAACATATTGCAGAAATTACAATGCATTGATAATATGGGTTGTTTTGAAGTAAATTAACTCAGCTAGACTTAATAATGACATATATACATATATAAAGGGCAGTTGTGTGCGTGTGAGCATGTGTGTATGTCCAGAGGAAACTACGAACATAAAACAATTAGCGACAAAATGAATATAGGTAAACATTCATTATCACCAGAACTTGGTTCGTGAGCAAAAATAATGAAGATTTGATTTATATTCGTGAAGATAATTCAAAAATAAGATATAAATAATAACAGCATGGAATTTTTTTTGTATTTAATATTTTAAATAATAGACATTAATGTTTCCTTTCAAAGTGGTGGATCAACGCAGGGTGTTTTTTTTTTTAGCGTAGGGGTTTAAATGGGCATCTGCGAGGATAAACTTACGACAGTAATTAAGGATTGCGAGGCTAACTTAAAAATAAAACCCCGCTCTACCCTGGCGACGCCGGGTAACCGCGTCTAGTTGTAAATAAATAAAAATCTAATTAAGATTAAATGATGATAATTCAACAATCCTTGAGAATATAACGTAAGAAGCTAAAGGCCGTCGATGCGAGGAACACAGTCAGCGTTATCCTTAACAAAGCCGTAGAAACCCGTAACCCCTTTGGTGAGAAATGTGTAGGTCATGTGGACGTGTTGCCTGGTGTCACCTTTTCCGTTTCTGAAGCCCAGAAAGACGAATTCGTTCTGGAAGGTAACGACATAGAGCTTGTTTCTCGTTCTGCTGCACTCGTCCAACAAGTACACCTTCGTCAAAGTGAAGGGCATTCGAAAATTCTTGGACAGCATTTACGTGTCAGAAAAAAGGGCACTGTTGATCAATAAAAGCAATGTGTGTGGAATAAGAACATAACCTGGCGTCGAGTGTATTCTATGTCTCGCCAACAGAGTGACAATTGAAATGAACAATTAGCAAAGTTAGTAAGTAAAGTAAATAAAGTCGTCGGGGCGGCCTAAAGTCGGTATCAGCCAATTAGCGAGAGAGTCTATCCCCTTTTCAATAGCACTAGACCAAGGAGATTGTTTTGGCATCTGAGGTGGAGCGCCACACCTACCATCAGCTCCTTAATTTACCGTAGCGATCCCTGTGCTACTCATACGCTGAGTTGGCGAGGGCCGGTATCGAACTAGGAACCTTGTGGTTTCTAGCCGAACGCTCTACCGACTGAGCTAACCCGGCCCTTAAAAAAAGTTAGTAGTCGACGAAAAATTTTTTTTACTAAGAACAATAATAATAATAAATAATAATAATAATAATAATAATAATAATAAATTTTCATCAGCGTAACAATAGACTGCGTGTGTTGTTTCTTGTTTTTTGTTGTTTTTTTATCAGCCCGAAATTGTTTTACAATTTTGGCTGGTAACTTTTCACACATCTGTTGTATTCAGCAGATGTTACATGATTGGGTTACCGTTTATTGTAGTCTTTATACTCTAAAGTAATATATATATATATATATATATATATATATATATATATAGTATATATTAGGAGCAGCTACCGGCATCGCCTGGGTAGAGGGGGATTTTTAAAGTTAGTACCGCAGATCCATTATTCTGCTGAATGTGAGTTGAATCTCGTTGGAGTGCCCATTTAAATCCCTATGTAAAAATTAAGACCTTGCATTGATCAGCCGCTACTCTGAAAAAAAGATGTTAATGTCTGACTATCTAAAATATTAAATGAAAAAAAAATCCATGCTGTTATCATTTAAATTTTATTTTTTAATTATCTTTACAAATATAAATCAAATCTCTATCATTTTTGCTCAAAAAGCCCTGGTGATATTTAATATGTTATATATATTTACTTTGTCGTTAATTGTTTTTATTTTTCCAAAGTTTCCTCCGGACATACATATACACACAGCACTGCCTTTGTATAATATATATATATATATATATATATATATATGATAATTGGCCAGTTCTTCACAGAAAAAGGCCATTTCTACAAGTCGGTTGTGAGCACACAGGATGGCTCAGAGTTCAGCTTTTACGCGAAACCGGCCGCTGAATGCGGTCTTGAGATCGCCGTCTTTTCTCGTATTGGAACGGTAGTGACTAAGGAGGTCGCCTGCGAACAGGCAAGCTACCACAATACATAACATGCTGTTAACGTAAATGTAGGGAACGCTGGGGGTGTATCCAGAGGTCCGTCTGTGCGTAAGTAAAGCCGTCAGTAAGGCTGGATCGAGCACTTCACTCAGGGTGGAAGTGCTCGATACGCTTACCTCGAACCCCTTACAGCGCATGAACATAGTCTCCTCCAATTCACACGATTCGTAGCTATCTCTCTCCATTCAAACATATATATATATATATATATATATATATATATATATATATGGTGATCGGGAGAAATTTGACTTATCATAAGGAAAAAGAAAAAATGCTTGGTAACTACAAAATTTAATGGATTGTAAAGAAATTCAACAGGCACGAAAATTACACTACTGTCAACAAGTTTCATTCAAAATAATCGCCATTAGCGTCGATCACAGCCTCAATCCTGCTCCAAAACCTGAAGCAAACTGATTTTACAGTTTTCCTGGGAAGGGTCTCAAAAACTACCTTAATTCTGTCGATTAACTCGGCTTTCATAGTACTGGCACGGCGATTGGTGTCTTTCTCAACAGCGCCACATACATAATAATCCATGGGGTTAAGATCTGGGGAGTTCGGAAGCTAAACATTGGGACTGTGTAGTCGTAAACATTCGCCGACAACAATTTTTGACTTTTCCCAGAGGTATGGGCAGGGGACCGAATCCTGCAGCCATACATATGACCTACCATTGACTTGTTATCCAGGGCTTGACTACAGTGTTTAGCAACTCCAGGTTCCTCCTACACTTTTTCTGGAGATTTTCGAGGAATTATGCTATACGAAAGCAATCAGATCGTCTGTTATGTTGCTTTCTTCTAGCCACAGTCCCATAGTCTCCATTGCAATTCTCCAGTTCATGCCTGATTGTTTTTACAGTGTTCAGGGAGCATTGGGCGGCAACCGTAATCTCCTTATTTTGATGGCAAGTGCAGATTATCATGATATAAGTTATTCTCTTTCATGATTCAGATGGGTTCCAGTCATCTATTCTGTCGTCACGTATATGAATGAAGAAGGGTCCAAGCTTTTAAATGATGCGTAGTGTGCGTCAATATCTCCAACCTACGGAGAAAAATAACCAAATATAAATATGTCAAATTTATCCGCGAATTATGTTTATATATATATTATATATATATATATATATAATATATAATAAGATAAATAACAATAAATAATATATATAATTATATATATATATATTTATACATTATATATATAATATATATATATATATATATATATAGTAGAGAGAGAGAGAGAGAGGGGGGGGGATTTACGAGTATATTATGAATATGACCAATAAATAGATAATAAGAGCGATAGATAGATAGATGAATAGATAGATAGATAGATAGATAGAGAGAGAGAGAGAGAGAGAGAGAGGAGAGAGAGAGAGAGAGAGAGATGGGGACAGATAAAGAGAGAAAGGGGAATAAATAAAGAGGGAGGGGATCATATAAAGATAGATAGATAGATAGATAGATAGAGAGAGAGAGAGAGAGAGAGAGAGAGAGAAGAGAGAGAGAATAGTACGCACAGGACAAATGGACTGCTAATGTCGCATAATTATAACACTACTTACTACTTTTTTTTTTTCAATCTCGATTCCCATTTTATCTTGTGAGTTAAATTTGTCCTTGACAAAACCAGCTTCCTACATGATATTGATTTTGCCTTCTGCTAGACATTGGATATTGCCTCTTACTAACGGTTGCAATAATTGGCCTTCCTTCGGCATTACTTGATAAAATAAAATGAAATAAGCCAATATACGAAACAAAAACTGCACACGTTACAAAATATATGTTTATTTCAGGATATGTTGTGATTTTGTGGTTAGGCTGATTGTTCGGTCATGCCCCACCCCCAAATAGTATTTCGAATGCTGATTTTCTAGGAATACGGAAATTAGTTGGAGGTGCATGGTATAAAAACACCCAAATAGATAATCTTCAAAGACCCACCAAGAAGTCTATGTCTTTTTCCTATGCAGACTATGAGATCGCTTTCTGTAGATGAGATATTACAACATATGTATATGGGTATTTGCCTCTCCCCCCACTTATGAGGGCGTGACATAAGGACATTTTTATGTGGGCCCACCCATAAGTCGAAGCTCATGGGTGGTAAGCACAAAAAATGCGTCGATCCCGTCGGCATTTTCCCTCAAGGGGGGGGGTGCCTCAGGCGCTGGGCAATAAACCCAGCCCTGCCCCTTTAAATCTAGGGGGCAGGTGTTGCCTGGGGGGATAGCCCCCTGGGGTCGACGCTGTTAATTTCATTAATAGACACAGGCCCCGAAAGGCCCATTTCATTACAACATAGGTATATGAATTGGTGTACTAATTTTAAAGGCTTACCATCCGGTGTGAACAAAAAACAGACATCTTTTGATATTGTGCCTTTATATAGTTGGAGGTGCGTGGTGTAATGGTTAGAGTCGTAGGAAATGGACTCGTCGACCCGAGTTCAAATCTTGGACGAAGCTACAGTTCACATAACGCTAATACCCTTGGGAAAGGTATGAATCCAACCACTTTTCCTTCAGCTATGAGTAAATAGTAGGGCAGACTGGGCTCTTTAACATTGGTTAGGCAACCAGTCTAGGAGAAGGAAAACTCTGAATTCAAACCTGTTAAACACCGCTTGGAATAGGATCAGTCATAATTAGTGATCTATTTAGTTTAGATTGTTAAAAAATTGAAAGGAAAAAAGCTTTGGTGTAGAATGGTAAAAAATTAAAAAGTTAATTATTTACATTTCTATACAATGGTTAAGCGTTAATGAGATCGATTCTCACCGAGTGGCTCACTTTTTAGCTCTGTATGGCCACTTATCTCCTATCACACAAACTATCCAAGTTAGACAAACAAGACATGTGTGAGTTGCAAGGACGAACTCATATGTGACGTTTTACTAGGGACACCTACATATGGACACACCAGAGTAGGCCGACTCGTCGACCCGAGTTCAAATCCTGAATGAAACTACAGTTCACAGAGCGTTTGGAAAAGGTATGAATCCAACCACTTTTCCCCCAGCTATGGGTAAATAGTAGGTCAGACTGGGCTCTTTAACCTTGGAGAAGGAAAACTCTGAATTCAAGCCTGTTAAATCCGCTTGGGGCGGTCACTACCAGAATAGGATCAGTCCCAATTAGTGATCTATTTCACTAATTTTTAATTTAAAGAATAAAGTATATATATATATATATATATAATATATATATATATATACCACAAAACTTGAAAAGGATTTCAGACATTTGAAACACGTGCCCATTAGAATATTTTTTTTAAATCCTGAGTGTGACAAAAAAGAGGTTTGGGAGAGGAGACTAGTCCATTTGTATGATTAGTTGCTCATGCTGACTTGTATGGCCCCCCTATCAGAAACGAGACACGGCAATATAAACGCAGTGTCACCTGATATAAGCACTTGTAGTCTGACCTCGAAGCAAGACGGTGCTAGTGACAAGTGGAAAGTGTTTAAATAATATCTGTTGGATTTTTCTAGATATAAGGTGTGTGGTAGTTCCCCGCCTGTAGTTATAGACTGGTCAAGGTCACCTGATTGACACTTCTAACCAATCATTGGCAGTACTACTGGCCTGAAAAGATACTTAAACCCCTCATCTTGGTCATAATGCAAATATTACACAAGGAGGACGCACATAGGATTGCTGGAATCTTTACCAATATTCACGAAGGACTTATACTATTGCCAGTAACTGAGAACACTTTAGTAACCAAAGGATTCACATTGTCGATGGACTCTTCATCAAAGATTCCACCAGATAAGCGCTTCTGCTATAAGGCCAAGGAATGGCCCTTAAAAGCTTAACAATATCCACGAGACCTTGAGACCCTCTTCCCTGAATTCATTGCTGTAAAATAGATTAACATGTAAAATAATGTAATGTGTAATAATAGCTTTATTTTAAAGGCGTCATCGACATAGAAATGGGGATTCTTGCTATATAAATATATATTTCAAGGAATTGGCATTAATATCGGTTGCCCGGGTTAAAAATAATACACATTTATTTCATTACTTTTATATTAAATCCAATGTTCATTTCTTTTTATGCGTTTAAAAAAATGTAAATAATATCTTAGGTGTTAAAACATAATTAAATATTAAGTTTTACCCGAAACAAACTATATATAATTGTAAAGTTAAAAGATAAACGCAACATTCATTATATTCTGAAGAAGGATTTTAAAAACATCTTGTGAAATTTAAAATAGAAACCTACAAATAAAATCTAACAACTGATATTCCTTTTCGTAAAAATATTCCTTTTACTAACAAATATATGTCCCCTTCAAAATAGAGAGAAAAGCTCTCTTCTATGTTAGATAAATCTATACATATGTAAAGGGCAGTTGTGTGTATCTGTATGCCCGGAGGAAACTTTAAAAAAATAAAACAATTAACGACAAAGTAAATATATATACATATTAAATATCACCAGGGCTTGGTTTTTTGAGCCAAAATAATGAAGGTTTGATTCATATTTGTGAAGATAAATAAAAGATAAAATTTAAATAATAGCAGCATAGAATTTCTTTTGCATTTAATATTCTAAATAGTAGACATTAATTTTTCTTTTCAGAGTTGCTGGATCAACGCAAGGTCTTCTTTTTTACATAAGGAGTTTAATGGGGCGCAAGACTCCGGGTTCGTTACCCGTCTCCACGATCTGAACGCATGAGTAGCACAACTTGGGTAATCTGATCTGTGCAGTAAAACATCTGGGAGGTGCTGATAAGTGTGGCACACAATCCCCCATGTCTAGCGCAAGCAAAAAAAAAAAAAAAAAAAAAAAAGAAAGAAAAGGAGGATAGACTCCCTCGCTGTTCGGCTGATATCGAAAATAGTCCACTCCACCGACTTACTTGACCACTCGAACTATTTTAAAAGAATGACGCCATTACGATTTCAGACAACGCCGGAAAAATATAAACACTTCAATTAATTAACAGTTTTGCCGACACTCTCTTTTTTTTATAATCGTGGCTTTCTCTCCCTTTCTCTCTCTCTCTCTCTCTCTCTCTCTCTCTCTCTCTCACACACACACTCACTCACCCCCCACACACCCTCTCTCTATATATATATATACATTGGAGTAAGAAAAGGAACTTCATGAATTAACTGATGAAGCAATGAGAGTAAAGTCCATTGTTCTTTTTCCATGAATGTGGAGAAGAAGCATCTGTAAACAATGGCAGCCATCTTTGATTCAACGTAATTTTCACGGAGAAAAAACGCCAGTTTTCAAATTCATTTTAATACATTTTTTTACTCCAAAATATTATAAAATGTATTTTTACTAACAGTTAACTTCATTTCAAATAATGCGCAAGCACAATTTTATGGTAAGAATTGAGTCTCTTAAAGTTCAAGATTACCAAATCTTTTGTTTAGCAAAATTACTTAATTCAGCATTAAAGGTTGGTTGGTGGGATTTTACGGGATATCAACCCTTATTGGGTTATTTTATTCCGAAGACATTTTGGTTTATTCATTCTTGTTGAGTATTCAGTTTTTGTTCAAACTCAATTATTTTAAACACATTTCTTTAATACTCATCTCATCTATTCAACCCATAGATGAGACCCTAACATGTACTACCACTCTGTGTCAGAGTGCACCTGGGAGTAATGTTGATGAAGGGGTACTCTACATTCCCCAAAGCTCCAGAATTGGACCTTCACCATCAGATAGAGTTTAACATCATACCCAGAACATTAAGACCATCAGCCACTGCCTTCTAGCACATATATGATAAAAAGGATTGGGGGTTGCCATAAGGGCAATAGAGCTTGGACAATCATATAGGTGCTAGGGCTTGACATGACCAGCTGATTGATCAGAGCTGGCCCCTCAGACCGACCGTCTAGCCCAAACATGTTCCAAAGTGGAATATTGCAAGTGACGGACCGCTCAGCCACCAGGATTTCGTCCTCACAAATCACGGGTCGCCATCCACAGCCAACAGGTGGCACCGTTGGTGGGGTTCTTACCCCTATACAGAAGTGCAGTTGATGTAATATACATCCTCAGCTGATAGGTTAGTCGGCATTAAAAAGGAAAGGTTTGATAAGCCGTAAAGGGGAAATGTTGCAAGTCACGGACCGCTCAGCTACCAGGATTTTCTCCTCATGCATCACGGATTGCAATCCACAGTCAACAGGTGGCACCGTTGGGTGTGGGCCTTACTCCTATACAGAATTGCAGTTGGCGTAATATACATCCCCAGCTGATAGATTGGTCGGCATTAAAATAACCTGAGAACGTTTGATCTGCCGTAAAACAACCAGCCAACTACAGACACAGCGGCGTAACATTGCTGATAAAAAATAAACAAAGTTAAACATTCCTTTTTCCCACCTACACAATCTACCCACATCAAATAAGAGAACGAAGCTAAAAATAAATAAAATATATATATATATAAATAAAAGAAGAGGACAGGGTAGAAAAAAAAGAACGTTTGAAGGAGAACTGGTCAAGGACTAAGAGTTCTTTTTTTTTCTTTTCTTTTTTTTTCTTTTTTTTTCATGTTTTATTTTCCGACCTGACATTTTAAACGCGACACGTGACATTTTCATCAAATACCACTTTGCCAAATGCAGCACAACCCCGTCTTTCTTTCTGAAAAAAAAAAAAAAAAAGAAAAAAAAAAAGAAATTCGATTTACACAAACCTACACATGTATACGCATACACACACGCCTACACATACACATATACATTTGCGCAAACACACAATGTACGGGTAAACATACGCATACAAACCCACACCACACACACACACAGACAATAACACTTGCATTAAAACCGGATGTACGACGGAGATTCAAAAATTATCCGCCCGCACTCTCTGTTTTTTATGGAAGCTGAGCTCATCGTGGATGATTTGTGAGGAACACAGGACAATAAAAAAAATCTGTTTTCAACTGACTTAAGAATAATAAAGGAATACTCATTTTGTATCGGAAATGGAAATGACTATATATATAAAGGAAAAGGTGACTTACCGGTGAATATGGCCACGATGGTTAGGTAGTGCAGAATTCAGGGTGGGGGGTAAGTCAGCGATAGCACAAATACAAAGTGCTCAATACGTAAGTAGAGCAAATTTATTATAAAATGGGTACAAGAGATAACCTACTCGAGTTTCACCATAAGGATCTTCAGGGTTTAATCCACTGAATTAATCGAGATAACGAATAATTGCAGTATTAATTGCATAGTATCCTGAAGAGGGCAAAGCCTGAAACCTTAGGTAGATGCTCACTAAAACTAAATTACTATTTAATCCCTCTGATGTGTCTGTAAGTACACACTTTAACAAAGTGTACTATGTACACACTTTAACAAAATGTACTATTTAATCCCTCTGATGTGTCTGTAAGTACACACTATAACAAAGTGTATACTTACAGACACATCAGAGGGATTAAATAGTATCCTGAAGAGGGCAAAGCCTGAAAACTTAGGTAGATGCTCACTAAAACCTTTGTATAAACAGTTATATTTAATAAACACACACACACACATACACACACACACACACACACACACACACACACACACACATATATATATATATATATATATATATATATAATAAATTTAATATATATATATAAATATATATATATAAAAATTTGTTCAAATGTCTACATTTGGAAACGAGTTCGCTTCTCTTGTTTAATAAGTTTGTGTATGTATTTTGTAGAATACACAATTTTTCTTTGATGCAAAGGCCGCATTTACGCTGCCCTTTTTGATAATTTCCCTATATATATATATATATATATATATATATATATATATGTATATATATATATATATATATATATATGTATATATATATATATATATATATATATATATATATATATATTATATAAGTTTTTTTTATAGTATCTTTGAAGCATTGTGTGTATGTGTAATATAAAGATTTTTGAAGGCAATTTACAATGCAATATGTGTTGAAAATTATATTTATTTAACTTTTGTTTTCTTTTTGTTTTGTTTTTTTTTGTTGTTTTTTTGGGTTTTTTTCAAAACTGGGATAGTGAAATAAAGTTTTTTAAATAGTATATTTTGAAGCATTGTGTGTATGTGTAATATAAAGATTTTTGAAGGCAATTTACAATGCAATATGTGTTGAAAATTATATTTATTTAACTTTAGTTTTGAAAAATATATATATATATATATATATATATATATATATATATATATATATATTGATAATACAGTATGCTATATTTATCAGTAAATAATGCCCAGCATCATAGATAGAGCATGGATATCCAAGTTATGGTAGCATGAACATGAAGTCAACGGCACTTGGTAACTGACAGTTTCTCGTATGTACATTTCGGCCTATTATGCCTCATCAGCAGAGTTATAGACAGGAAGCCGCTTTATGTGTGATTTGCCATCTCAAACAAATTGTTTGAGTACTCTCTCTCTATATATATATATATATATATATATATATATAATAATATACCAAGCGTGTTGGTAAATCCTTGCGGTGAGAAAAAAAAACAGCAAATAGTTTGATTGTAAAAATATACTACCAAACATCAACCGGGGAGAAAAAAAATTTGAAAAAAAGAAAAGACCAAGATAGTCGTACCAACAAAAAATAATCTATTGGTACAATATTTGGCCAAAAGAAAAAACAATGTATATGTATATATATATATATATATATATATATATATATATATATATTCATATAACCGCTAGGAGAATAAGCTAATAAGTAAAAAGTGCTCAATACCTAAGTAGAGCCAATAATAAAGATAAATCAAATGAGTAAGACGGATCTACTATTAGTTTCGCATAAAGCTCTTCAGGGCTAAAATCTGAGACAGATTTTAGCCCTGAAGAGCTTTATGCGAAACTAATAGTAGGTTCGTCTGACTCATTAGATTTATCTTTATATATATATATATATATATATATATATATATATATTGCAACTATAGTTGTAGAGACATTGGTGTTGGTTACGGTAGATGCCAGTGTTAGTGGCCATTATAGTTTTCTGTGTGACACCCACCAATTGTACAGTTAAAGTGCAGAAGCGAGAGACATGATGACGATTTTAAAGAAGTAAAACGAGTCAACAATTGAAGAAGAAGAAGAAAAAAAATGAAAAAACTAAAAATAGAACCGATCCTTTTGATAAAGAGTCGACAATTTGTTATGAATGGAGATAGTCAGAGATGGTGGGAGTAATTCTACAAGTGACGTCATTTACATTGTAGAGTCTGCAAATTGAGACAACAAGTGTGGCGAACTGAAGTCCCCCTTGACCCGACTGAAGTGGGGTCACGTTCTTCAATCCACTGACCTTAGGTCACCAGTGTTGGCTAACAATAAAAATAGAAATACACACACACACACACATACATAGACACACATATACACACACACACTCATAGTCATTTACACTCATACTCATGTGTACACACAGAGAGAGAGAGGCGTGATTCTTTTTATTATTTAAATCAAAGAGAATAATAGAGGTCTTGTAGGGTGTGAGTGAATTACTCGTCTGGTGAGATTTCTTCGCACAAAATAAACTTACAGATGGAAAAGCTTATTTCCGGATTAGGACAAAAAAAATCGTTTTCTTTTCTCTCGACGTCACACTTTTTTGTTTAGCATTCCTTTTTCATATTTCTTTCTTTATCTCTCTTCTTTCTTTCGCTATCTCACTCTCTCTCTCTCTCTCTCTCTCTCTCTCTCTCTCTGTCTCTCTCTCTCTCTCTCTGTTTCTGTTTCTGTTTCTCTCTCTGTCTCTCTCTCTCTGTCTCTCTCTGTTTCTCTCTCCCTCTGTTTCTCTCTCTCTCTCTCTCTTTCTCTCTCTCTCTCTCTCTCTCTCTCTCTGTGTTTATCTCTCTCTCTCTCTTTCTATGTCTCTCTCTGTTTATCTCTCTCTCTTTTCTCTCTCTCTCTCTCTCTCTGTTTCTCTCTCTCTCTCGCTCTCTCTGTTTCTCTATCTTCCTGTTTCTCTCTCTCTCTCTCTCTCTCTCTCTCTCTCTCTCTCTCTCTCTGTGTTTCTCTCACTCTTTGTTTCTCTCATTTTCTGTCTGTCTGTCTGTCTGTCTGTCTCTCTGTTTCTTTTTCTCTCTCTGTGTCTCTCTGTGCTTCTCTCTCTCCATGTTTTTCTCTCTCTCTCTTTCTCTCTGTCTATCTGTCTCTCTGTCTGTCTATCTGTCTGTCTGTCTGTCTGTCTTTCTCTCTCTCTTTTCTCTCTCTCTCTCTCTCTCTCTCTCTCTCTCTCTCTCTCGCTCTCTCTCTCTCTCTCTGTCTGTCTGGCTGTCTTTCTCTCTCTCTGTTTCTCTCTTTATTTTCTCTTTATTCTCTCTCTCAATCACTCTTTTATACCCCTCTCACTCTCTCTCTCTCTCTCTCTCTCTCTCTCTACATTTCTCTCTTTCTCTCTCTTCATCCCCCTCTCTCCTTTTCTCTCTTTAACCTTTATGTTGTCATATCAACAAAGTGCACTAGGTACCACCAATTTTCCGTGTGAAATTTGCCCCCCCCCCCTATATTTATAACAATAAAATTTGCATAAACATTAATATTATCTTGAAATTTTTTTGTCCATTCAAAAGAAGAAAGATTAAACAAACTCCTGATGATTTATACATTTCTTTTTTTCAGCTGACGGAAATAATGAATATTATGAACGAAAAACAACGTTTACATTTTTGCACTGTAAAATCAATTGAAATTTAACGTAGCCAAAATAAGTTATGACTAGAGGTTTTTTTTAAAATTCTATGTAAAATCAATCATTGGTCCGATTTTTACGAACATTTCCATAATTACTTACCTTTTAATGAAAATGTCTGAAATAGTTTTTTCCTAAAATAATTTTTTTACGAAATATTTTTTACAAGGTCTACTCCCCTATTTTATTTTATGAAAAATGAAAAAATGAACAGACAAAAAGCGATTTTTACTTTTTTTCTATAAAGATAAGAGTCTGAATAATTATATCAAAATATTTTTATAAGTTTCTATGCGAGAGTTTTTATTTTTTATAAAAGAACCATGAATACAGAATTCTGCTAAAAAATATCAATAACGAAACTAACCCTGTTGTAAAAAAAAAAAAAAAAAACGGACTGTTTTACTTATTTTTCAAGATAACGGTGTGTAATTTTTTCCCAATCGCATAAATTGGTCGTTTGTTTGTACTTCGTGATTAACGGTTTATTTATTCCGTCTTTCCTCATAAATGTAGTTGCTTTGAAAAAGACCGCTTTATTAAAAGGTCGAAACAGATCTGTCAGCAAACTAATAACGTCTTTTGTTTTTGTTTTTTCTAAAAACTTTCTACACACACACACACACACATATATATAAATATTCTTCTTATAATGGAGATTGTTTTGTCTGTCTGTAACCGAAACTATATTACTATTCAAGTCACAATCCCCTTTATTTACATCACATTCTCCATGATTTTATTTTTTATTTAAACCTCAATTATTAATAAAATTGTTTTACATTCTTAATACAGTTGATCATATTTACATACTAATAACATGCAATTGTATTTATATATACAACAAAATAGCGATTTACAGTGTTAATGGGAAGGCTAATTTGCATATTGATATTAAAAATTTGATTTTAATAAATATATGCTTAGTATTATTGATTTCTAATTGTTAGGTTTTATCTTAATGAATATGAGCAAAAATCTCGGAGATAAATCTTAAAAGAAATCCATTAACAAGAAGAAATAACTGTAATATTAGTCTTTACTTCCTATTTTAACTAAATAGTTAAATTGGAATTTACCAATGAAAGATGGAGTAACGGAAAATGATGGAAGAGTTATTTCAAAGTTGTTCTATTTTTCATCATACCCCTTGTTCCAATCTTTTATTTGCATTCTTATTCAGTTTCATTAGCCATTCTAAGTTAATATGATATTTTATTATATTAAAACTTAAATACTGCACCGGAGGGTGCATATATTTGCTAGTATATATATATTATATATATATATATATATATATATATATAATTATGCATATTTCTTTCGATTATCATGTATTGATTAACGACAATAATATTTGTTTTTATTAACTTTCAATTTTTTAATATATTTTCAGCAACTCAAGCAAATATGTTTAAAAATCTTTAAATACCCCCAGACTTTTTCGTCTCAAAATAATATTTGAGCTTCACCTTTCCATTTTGTGAATCAATTTCAAACCTCTACGTCAGCCAATAACAAACTGTTTCTCTATCAGAGATAGCCAGCTTCGAAAACGAGTCAACTAATAATATCCCAAACACAGGCAAAACGACTCCATTAAAGTGTCGCCACACTTCCGGTGTGGTTTGCCCACTTGGAAAATGTCTGCTATTGCAATCTACACCGCGACTGACCTCGAGTGACGGGGAAGGTACCAGTGAGAAAAAGAGGAAAAGAAAAAAAAAAAGGTTTATTAGCGAACGTCACGTCCAACTTCCGCTATCTTCATCGCCTTTCCATTCAGTAGGATGGACGAGTGTCACATGTCCCGGAAGTGAAGCCTAACACTAAGACGAATAACATACACTGCAATGATGGCGTCATTATTACGCACTTTCTTTCTTTCTTTCTTTCTTTATTGAGCACTTTCTTTCTTTCTTTCTTTCTTTCTCTCTTTCTTTATCGAGCACTTTCTTTCTTTCTTTATTGAGCACTTTCTTTCTTCTTTTCTTTCTTTATTGAGCACTTTCTTTCTTCTTTCTTTCTTTATTGAGCACTTTCTTTCTTTCTTTCTTTCTTCTCTTTATTTTCTTTCTTCTTTCTTTATTGCACTTCCTTCCTTTCTTTCTTTCTTTCTTTCTTTTTCTTTCTTTTTCTTGAGCACTTTCTTTCTTTCTTCTTCTTTCTTCTCTTCTCTTTCTTTCTTTCTTTCTTTCTTTCTTCTTTCTTTCTTTCTTTGAGCACTTTCTTCTTCTCTCTTTCTTTCTTCTTCTTTCTTCTTTCTTTCTTTCTTTATTGAGCACTTTCTTTCTTTCTCTCTTTCTTTCTTTCTCTCTTTCCTTTCTTTCTTATGAGCACTTCTTTCTTTCTTTCTCTTCTTTTCTTTCTTTTCTTTCTTTCTTTCTTTTCTCTCTTCTTTCTTTCTTTCTTTCTTTCTTTCTTCTCTTCTTTCTTTCTTTCTTTCTTTCTTTCTCTCTTTCTTTCTTTCTTTCTTTCTTTCACTTTCTTCTTTCTCTCTTTTTTCTTTCTCTCTCTCTTTCTTTTGAGCACTTGCTTTCTTTCTTTCTCTCTTCCTTTCTTTCTATCTTTCTTTATTGAACACTTTCTTTCTTTCTTTCTTTCTTAAAATCATTTTATGCAGTTATTTCGCGCTACTTAAATTCTTCTTCCATTCAATTCAGGTTTTCAGACACACACAACCACATATACTCGCTTGTCCGCTAGACGCACACATACAGATGTTGACATTCAGACATACATTTGTGTACGTGTGCGCAAACATGCACACATACACGTGCACAAGTACACACTCTAGTATTTACGAGGGTCATCCAATAAATAATGCGGTTTTTTTTTAAAGGAAAACCAAGTAATTTTCCGTAAACGAAAAAAACAATCCGTAGTGATAATTTTCAAATACATAAAAAATCTCGGGAAATATGTTGCATAAAACTGAGCATTTTCAAACATACATTTTCTGATATGTTAAATAAATCTTGATTTTTGGTAAAGATATGGAGTTCAACATGCCACTTTCCAGATGTTTGAAATTTAATATTGAATGAAATAAGTCAATCAAATCAGAAAAAAAATATTGTTTTTAAAACTAAGAAAAGAGAGAAACTTCTTTTTTGAGTATTAAGGAAATTAACTATTTTTTATTTTTATTTTTTTTTTTTTTTTTGCTATTGAAATTTTTTCATATTTTTAAAGATTATTTTATGTGGTCTTCTGGATTTGAGTTTTCTAGAAATGTAAAAATTAGGGATTGGAAAATGATTTTGGTTAGCTCAGTCGGTAGAGCGTTCGGCTAGAAACCAAGGTTCCTAGTTCGATACCGGTCCTCACCAACTCAGCGTATGAGTAGCATAGAGATCTGTGCGGTAAAGTGAGGAGCTGATGGTCGTCGTGGCGCTCCACCTCGGACGCTAAAATAATCTCCTTGGTCTAGTGAAAAGAGGATAGACTCTTTCGCTGTCTGGCTGATACCGACATTAGGCCGCCCCAACGACTTTACTTTACTTACTTACAATCGTAGCTTATAAACAAACATTTAAAAATTATTTTTAATAAATAGAATAAGCTATTTATTATG
>CM042145.1:22682537-22687537 GCA_023376005.1 Doryteuthis pealeii | reverse complement strand
TATACCTACTAAAAGTTTCACTTAGTGCTCTTCAGGGCTAAGTCAGATCTTAGCCCTGAAGAGCACTAAGCGAAATTTAGTAGGTATATCTGATCTCGTTATGTTTATCTTTATTATTTGCTCTATTTAGGTATTGAGCACTCTTTACTTATTAGCTTTAGTATATCCTGGCAGTTTTTATATGAATATATATTTTTCATATATATATACATATAAATTGTTTTTTTCTTTTGGCCATATATTATAGTATCAACCGATTATTTTCGATTGGTACGACTATCTTGGTCTTTTCTTTTTTTCAAATTATTTTTTCCCCAGGTGATGTTTGGTAGTATATTTTTACAATCAAACTATTTGCCGGGTTTTTTTCTTATCTCAAGGGTTTACCAACAAGTTTAACCTTGCTGATGAGACCTAATAGGTCGAAATGTACATTCAGGGATTGACATTTTCTCGATTTGTTTAGCCTTACATTTGAACATATATGCCCGCCTAAATTCATTAATTATTAACTAATTAATTTTCAAAATTAGGTATGACTTCAGTTAAGCACATATCCTCCAAAAATTGTCGGCTTAAAGCCATATACAAAATAAACACATTTGTTTGTTTACTTAACCTCATATATATATATATTATATATATTATAATATATTATATATATATATATATATATATAATTTAATATAACAAGCGTGTTGGTAGATCCTTGCGGAGAGAAAAAACCCAGCCAGAAAGTTTGATTGTAAAAATATACTACCAAACATCAACTTTTTGGAGAAAAAGAAAAGACCAGATAAGTATCGTACCAACAAAAAATAATCTATTGTATAGTATTTGGCCAAAAGAAAAAACAATTTATATGTATTATGATATATGATATATATTATTCATATAACCACTAGGAGAAAGCTAATAATGTAAAAAAGTGCTCGATACCTAAGTAGAGCCAATAATAAAGAAATCTAATGAGTCAGACGAACCTACTATTAGTTTCGCATAAAGCTCTTCAGGGCTAAAATCTGAGTCAGATTTTAGCCCTTCTGTTTTATGCCCGAAAACTAATAGTAGATTCTTCTGACTACGATTAGATTATATCATATATATATATATAGTATATATATATTATAAATGTAACTATATATATTATATATAATATGTAATATATATATATTATATAATGATGTATAGTTATATATATATATATATATATATATATATATTAAATATGTAATAGTTTCCCTTGACAAGGTTTAATTTCGCAGATTGTTCGCTATGTACCGGGTGGCCGATACGGATATGGTCTCTGACTATGCCTGTGAAGTCCCGCGTTTCGATTCTGTGGAGGGGAGTCGTTAGTTATATACATCGCTGAAGAGACTTAATAAAAGTCGAACAGTCTGTACGGTGTTTTGGCATGGCGAGCCACCTTTGCGCCGATTTACTTGTCAAGTTTATTTTCTATTATTATCGAATTATACGATACATGCATTTATAATTGCCTTCAAGCAAAAATATAAAATATATATATATATTATATATATAGATATATATATATATATCGCGGATATTAATAGGGCATGCTGTAGTTAGCTCAGGCACGTGGTCCTGAAAAGTACATCATGAAAATATCTTTTATATGTGTATATATACCTTTATATATAAGTCTTCGTAAAAAATGCAGATTTCTGCTTAGATTTAAAGTGTATAGGAATGTGCACCACACGAGTGTTTTGCTAATAATAATAATAATAATAATAATAATAATAATAAACAAGAAAAAAAATAGGAAAAGAAGAAAAAAACCCAACGCCGCTTCTTCTTGGCGTGAAGGCGGCTTAAAGTAATATATTTATTTCTTAGGAGTAGAGGCCATTTGCGTGATGTTGGGGGGCCACTAATGTTTACATTCAAACCTACCCGAATAGACTTCTAAGAAGAGAGAGAGAGAGAGAGAGAGAGAGAGAGAGAGAGAGAGGGGGGGGTATATATGATATTTCCTTATATATATATATATATATATATTATATATATATATATGTATATATATATGTATTTATTATATCATGTAACTGGGAAAAATGCATAAGCGAAGAAAGAATTAATCTATCAGTTTGAATAGCTATTTATATGGGATTAGTATAATATATAATATATATATTATATATATAGTATAGAGAAGAGAGAGAGGTATATATATATATATATATATATATATATAATATATATTATATATATATATATATATAATGTAACGAGGAAGAAATGCATAAGGAGAGAAAGAAATAATCTATCAGTTTGAATAGCTTTTCATATGGAGAGAGAGAGAGAGAGAGAGAGAAGAGAGAGAGAGAGAGAGATAGTATTTCCTTACACACACCACACACATATATACACACGCACACAGACACCACACACATACGTATAAATATATATATATATATATATTATATATATATATATGTAACTAGAGAGAGAGATACATAAATAATCTATCAGTTTGAATATCTTTTTATATGGACTGTTCAAAACTAAATATATGGCAAAGAGAGAGAGAGAGAGAGGAGAGAGGAGAGAGAGAGAGAGAGAGAGAGAGAGAGAGAGAGAGAAGTGTGTGTGTGTGTGTGTGTGTGTGTTGTGTGTGTGCGTGTTGTGTGTGAGGTTAAGTGTGTGTGCGCGTGCGCATGCGTATGTGTTTAGACCATGCATATCAATCTTAATACTTCTGATAGTGACTCGAACGGCGAAAAAAAAAAAAGAAAAAAAAAAAAAAAAAAAGAAAAGAGAGAAGAAGAAAGAGAGAAAGCACCGGACAATCCAATTTGCGAATAAAGAAATTTTACAAATTGGAACCCGGAGAAAAAAAAATGTAAAAAAGCGGAATTATTCGTATGGCTTTAAAAAGTCAAACTGCGCCAAAATGACAGACAAAAAATAAATAAGTAATAGATAGATATACAGGTTGACCCCCCCCCCCCCAAAAAAATAGACTCTTTCGAAAGTCCGGCCTGTTTTGTTTTGTTTGTTGTTTTTTTTTTTTTTGTCACCCTGTATATATATTAGAGGTAACTATTAAAAAGTCGAGCCGCACTGATGAGAAGTAAACTTCGAAACACGTGCTGTGATGACTGTATTATCCCCATCCCATGGTAGAGCATTGTAGGGGCATTAATTGAAATTTCACCGTTTAGCGTATGCCGTTACTCGTTTGTCGCTGTTTACAGATTTGAGTTCTCTGGGAATTTGTAAAAACATACCCCGTAAGGATGTATTAATTAATTGTTCACCCCAGACTCACAACCGCTTATGGCCTCAAGGGTAAGGAACTTGGCAGACGAAAATTCGTTGGGTTTCGATCCCATCTAGTGGTAGCTGTTAAAAAGTCGAGCCGCACTGGATGAGAAGTAAACTTCGAAAACACTGTCTGTGGAATACTGATATATATATTTTTTTTCTGTAGTTAGGATCTTTCCATGTGTGGTTTTTACCAAGCTGATGCGGGTAGACCGTTATGAGAGCTCAATTGCCTTGTGCCAGTGAGTGGACGGACAGAGCAAGATATTCAATAAATGAATGAAAAAACTTTAAACTCATTACAATAATTTATTTCAACCGATTATCTCATCATCAGTCATCATGTCGAGCAGGCTGCACGGACTATCTCATGAAAACTCTTCGCCAGCCACTTCCCTATCATTCATTGCACCTAGGAGTTCTTCCCTTGCTGCAGCCAGCATCTTTACATAACTGTCATCAATGTAGGTCCTGGCTGTCCCACACTAGCATGTCCATGTGTTGGCTTCCACAGGAGAACATCGCTTTATGACTTCGTACTTGCTTCTCCAGCAGGTGTCCTGCATGTCTAGTCCGTCTCACTCGGCTGATGATCCTGTGAGATAGGGGGCAGGTGACCATACAGCTGCGCCCTAGTGGAAGCTGTTTCCACGACTTATTCAGTACTGCGCGCAACATTCTGTGTGCAGGTCCCCATCTAGCTTACCTCAAGGCGCCTCGTCAGGGTCCAGGTGGTGCAGCCATACAGCAGTACTGATATGACTACAAGCCTGAAGAAATGTCGCTTCAGCTTCGTCAGTAAGATCAGATTTCCATATGACTGACAGTTTTTGTGGCCAGCCATGCCTTTCCTATTCATGGCATTAATACTCGCCATCTCTATATATTATTTACTACCTAGTGGTGAGTGTGAATTTAATCGCGTATTATAATACGTACAAAGTCAGCAATAAGTAAAAAGTGCTCGATACCTAAGTAGAGCCAATAATAAAATAATCTAATGAGTCAGACGAACCTACTATTAGTTTCGCTTAAAGCTCTTCAGGGCTAAATCAGATTTAGCCCTGACTCATTAGTTATATATATATATATATTATATATATATATATATATATATATGAAAGTAAACAAACAAAACAATGTGTTTTGATATGGCCTAGCCGACAATTTTGAAGAATATGTGCTTAATTGAAGTCAACCTAAATTTTGAATATTAATTAGTTGATAATTAATGACTTAGGCGGTATATCTGTTAAATGTAAGGCTAAACAAATCGAGAAAAAGTCAATCTCTGTATGTACATTTCGGCCTATTATGCCTCGAGTCAGATATACCTTCTAAAAGTTTCACTTAGTGCTCTTCAGGGCTAAGTCAGATCTTAACCCTGAAGAGCACTAAGCAAAACTTTTAGTAGGTATATCTGACTCATTAGGTTAATCTTTATTATTTGCTCTACTTAGGTATTGAGCACTCTTTACTTATTAGCTTTAGTATATCCTAGCGTTTTGTATGGAATATTATTGTTCATATATATATATATATATATATATATATATATATATTTATATATATATATATATATAAATTTTTTTTTCTTTTGGCCAAGTATTATAGTATCAACCGATTATTTTTGGTTGGTAGACTATCTTGGTATTTCTTTTTTTCAAATTATTTTTTCCCCAGGTGATGTTTGGTAGTATATTTTT
>CM042145.1:22670037-22677537 GCA_023376005.1 Doryteuthis pealeii | reverse complement strand
TTCCATGATGGTGTGAAGCCCCATCTTCCATTTCCTATTACTCAGATGTATGCGGATTACTGATTCTTAGATAAGATTCTCTTGGAATTGCATTGGTTAAAATCATTTAAAAGAACAAAAACAAAACAATATATTTGGCTTTAATTCCCTTAGTTATTTACGTCACATTCTCCATGATTTTGTTTTTATTCAAACCTCAATTATTAATAAAATTGTTTTACATTATCAAAAGTGTTGACCATATATATATGTACTAATAACATTCAATTGTATTTATATATACAACAAAATAGCGGTTTACAGTGTGAACTGGACGGCTAATTTGCGTATTGATATTAAAAATTTGATTTTAATAAATATATGCTTAGTATTATTGATTTCTAATTGTTTGATGAATATGAGCAAAAATCTCAGGGATTAATCTTAAAAGAAATCCATTAACATGAAGAAATAACTTCAATTTTATTCTTTACTTCATATTTTAACTAGATAGTTAAATTAGGAAAATTTCGCAATGAAAGACGGGAGTGATGGAAAAGTAAGTTTCAGTAGTTCTATTTTTCGATTATACCCACCTCTGTGTCAAATCTTTTTATCTGCATTCTTATTTAGTTTCATTAGCCTTTCTAATTTAATACAATATTTTATTACATTAAAACTTAGAGTCAAAGTCAAGGAGAACGAAAAGAGAGACCTTGCCAGAGAACTGAAAAAAACTGGAACATGAAGGTAAAGTTCGTACCAATTGTAATTGGTGCCCTTTGAACAATCAGGAAATCAGAGGATATATTGAGACCATCCGGACTACTGCATTGCTGCAATCGTCAAGAATACTCAGACGAATCCTGGGGGCCTTGTTGTCACTTAGCCCCAAGTGAAATATCACCAGCTTACGCTGGTGTGAAAAGCTCACCAGGAGAGAAAAAGTAGTAGTAATAATAATAATAATAATAATAATCTGGATATCAGAAGAAGAATTGAGACCATCCAGACTACTGCATTGCTGCAATCGGCTAGAATACTCAGAAGAGTCCTGGACACCTGCGGAGACTTGTTGTCACTCAAACACCAATGAAAGACCATCAGCTAATGTTGTAGTGACAAACTCACGAGGAGTGAAAATAATAATAATAATAATAATAATAATAATAATAATAATAATCAAAGCAAAAATTGATAAGACGCAACAAACAGTGAATTTAGACTGTGCAGAGATGAGACGGTACACAATTTATTAAGTGAATGTAGCAAACTAGCACAACGGGAATACAAAGCTAGGCATGGCTGGGTTAGGAAGGTGATCCACTGGGAATTATGCAAAAAAATTTAATTTTGACCATACAACAAAATGGTATATGCATAAACCAGAATCGTTTCTTGAGAATGAAACGCATAAAATTCTCTGGGGACTTTGAGATAAAGACGGATCACCCTATCCCAGCCAGGAGACCAGACCTAGAATTGATTAACAAAAAAAGAAAAAAAAAAAGAAAAGAGAACGTGTCAACTGGTGGACTTTGTGGTTCCAGCAGATCACAAGGTGAAGCTGAAGGAAAATGAAAAGATTGATAAATACCTTGACCTTGCCAGAGAACTGAAAAAGCTGTGGAATATGAGAGTGAAAGTGATACCAATAGTAGTTAGTGCACTTGGAACGGTCCCAATAAACTTGGAAAATAAGACTGAAGGATCTGGAAACCAGAGGAAGAATTGTGACCATCCAGACTACTGCACTGCTGCAATCGGCTTGAATACCTAGAAGAGTCCTGGAGACATGGGGATACTTGTTGTCACTCAGACTCCAGTGAAATACCATCAGTTAACACTGATGTGAAAAACTCAAAGGGAGTGAAAATAATAATAATAATAATAATAAAAAAATAATAATAATAATAATAACCTTAAAAGAGAAACTGAATCACTAATAATTGCTGCACAGAATAATGCCATAAGGACAAACTATATCAAAGCAAAATTGATAAGACCCAACGAAATAGTAAATGTAGACTATGCGGTAATAGAGATGAGACTGTAAACCATGTACTACGCAAATGTAGCGAACTAGCACAACGGGAGTACAAAACTAGACACGGCTGGGTTGGGAAGGTGATTCACAGGGAATTATGCAAAAAATTAAATTTTGACCATACAACAAAATGGTATATGCATAAACCAGAATCTGTTCTTGAGAACGAAACGCATAAAATTCTCTAGGACATTGAAATAAAAACGGATCACCTTATCCCTGCAAGAAGACCAGACCTAGTGTTGATTAACAAAAAACAAAGAACTTGTCAACTGGTGGATTTTGCAGTTCCAGCAGATCACAGGATGAAGCTAAAGGAAAATGAAAAAATGGACAAATATCTGGACCTTGCCAAAGAACTGAAAAAGTTATGGAATATGAAAGTGGAAGTGATACCAATTGTAGTTGGTGCACATGGAACGGTCCCAAAAGGATTGGAAAAGGGTCTGGAAAGTTTGGGAATCAGAGGAAGGATTGAAACCATTCAGAACACTGCACTTTTGCAATTTGCCAGAATACTCAGAAGAGTCCTGGAGACCTGAGGAGACTTGCTGTCACTTAGAGTCCAGTGAAAGACCATCAGCTAATGCTGATGTGAAAACTCAAAAGGAGTAAATAATAATAATAATAATAATAACAACGATGATGATGATTATATGAATATTGAGATTGGAAAATGCCTTGGAGTCATCAGGATACTTGTTGTCACTCAGCCTCCAGTGAAATACAATAATAATAATAATAATAATAATAATAATAATAAATGTGATAATCTTATTATAATGGAGATTGTGTGTTTGTTTGTCTGTAACCGAAACTATATTACTATACAAGTCACAATTCCCTTAGTTATTTACATCACATTCTCCATGATTTTATTTTTATTTAAACCTCAATTATTAATAAAATTGTTTTACATTATTAATACCGTTGATCATATCTACATACTTATAACATGCAATTGTATTTATATATACAACAAAATAGAGGTTTACAGTGTGAACGGAAAGGCTAATTTGCATATTGATCTTAAAAATTTGCTTTTAATAAATATATGCTTAGTATTATTGATTTCTAATTGTTTGTTTTCATCTTAATGAATATAAGCAAAAATCTCGGGGATAAATCTTAAAAGAAATCCATTAACAAGAAGAAATAACTAATTTTATTCCTTACTTCCCATTTTAACTAAATAGTTAAATTAGGAACATTTACCAATGAAAGACGGGAGTAATGAAAAATGATGGAAGAGTTAGTTTCAAAGTTGTTCTATTTTTCAATCATACCCCCTCTGTTCCAAATCTTTTTATCTGCATTCTTATTCATTTTCATTAGCTTTTCTCATTTAATGATATTTTATTAGATTAAAACTTAAATACTTGCACCCGGAGGGTGCATATATTTGCTAGTAATAATAATAATAATAATAATAAATAATAATGATGATGATGATGATGATGATGATATGAATATTGAGATTGGAAAATGTCTTCCGTTTTCTCCCAATTCTACAAGATTCTTAATTCCGATGAAGTTGGTCTTTTTTTCTTTAACCACAACAGACGCGGATTGATCGTTCTTTTTACATTCCGCTGCAAAGAACTTTCGAGTGAGTTTTCCTGCAAATCGAATATCGGTTGAAGAGTTTGCTAATGAGTCATCTTTGGCGTTTTTCGCCTGTTCGCCGTAAAATGAAATTATTTCACGTGTGCACCCTCTGCTTCAAAAAAAGGGTGCCAGCACCCTCACCCCACCAACGCTGCTGTTTGAGTCTTTTGAGTGTCGGCTGATTATCACGCGGCAGATATGAGGCGTTTCGCAGCCACTCTCGAACATTCCCAGTTCAAGGTGGGAGAAAATTTTTTCTTACGATAATAAAGAGGCGCTAGACTTGTTATGGTTATCGTTGTAGGAAATGTACACGGCTACCCGTGATCAAATCCTGAACGAGACTGTTTGCATTTCACATAGTGTTAAGTTTTTATTGACCATTCTTTGCCCTTAAAGCAGGAGCGCTTGTCCAGTGGAATTGGGTCCCTGATAAAGAGTCCCTCAATAATGAATCCTTTGGTTCCTCTGGTAAAGAGTTCTCAGTTCCTGGTAAAGAGTCCTTCGATAATGAATCCTTTGGTTACTCTGGTAAAGAGTGCTCAGTTCTTGGTAAAGAGTCCTTCGATAATGAATCCTTTGGTTACTCTGGTAAAGAGTTCTCAGTTCTTGGTAAAGAGTCCTTCGATAATGAATCCTTTGGTTCCTCTGGTAAAGAGTTCTCAGTTCCTGGTAAAGAGTCCTTCGATAATGAATCCTTTGGTTACTCTGGTAAAGAGTTCTCAGTTAGTGGTAAAGAGTCCTTTGATAATGAATCCTGTGGTTACTCTGGTAATCGTATAAGTCCTTCCTGAGTATTGATAAAGATCCGGTAATCCTATGTCCATCTTCAGTGAGCGCAATTGTAATAAAGACCAGTGGGGGGGGTAAATAGTGTGTCTTCCACGCCGTAAGTTTAGTGATTGGCTTCAGGAGTAAATCACACGTCTTTGGCCAGTCTATAAATCTTGGTGGGGAATAAGAGCACATCTTATATAAAAATATTTCAACACATAGCGCCAATACCCTTGAATTTTACTTGGCGTTAATACCCTTTCATCCAACTATTCTCCCTACTACCAATGGTAAATAGTAGGGTAGACTGGCTTATTTAAACCGGTCTAGGAGAAAGAAAACTTTGGATGCAAACCTGTTAAAATAAAATCAGTGATATTTATTCAGCCAACGCTGCAGTGTTTCAATCTTTTTAGTAGATCTTCTTCAGGGTCTTTGTTGATATAACGAAAAGTAAAATTTTTATTACAGGTTAATAAGGTGGCTGTTATCGGTTTGTTACAAAGTTTTGAATGGAAAGTCAGCGTTCCCGGAAATAGATTCAAAAATTTATGAGACGCTCAGGATAAACGGTTTTGAAGTCGAACATTTTTCACGTTGTGTGTGAGTGTATGTGAGAGAGAGGGAGAGAGAGGAGAGAGAGAGAGAGAGAGAGAGAGAGAGAGAGAGAGAGAGCATGTGTATGTAAATGTGAGTAGATTAATCGTTTTTTTTATTTGGGCGTCAGTGTATATATATATATATATAATAATGATAATAATGGCTGTCAACTCGTGTTTGAGTAAGACCATTTCCTGTTTTTCATATTCTTAAAATTTTATATCATCATAGTTAGGTGCCAGTAGCATTTGACATTCTATCCTTGTGTTTTCTCAGATGACTCACCAGGCCAGCCCTGGAGAGACATACTCTACCACATTAACTACATTTTGGAACTTCTCCACTTTGAATGTTGCTGGGCTGAAAATTACCCTTTCTAATAGCCCACTTCAATTTTTGGTGTTTAATTCGGTTGGACTCAAATTCTTACACAGGCAGGTAGATGGTGGCTCGCCAGCCAGATCTATTACAAGCTAGCTTCTCCCAGTCCTTCACAGCAATAGCAGTGTTCTTCAGAGTGAACATATATATTGTGGATTTACGAGTTTAATTTGTTCCACCCGTATATATATATATATATATATATATATATATATATATATATATATATATATATATATAGTGTACAATACCTTTAAGGTGCAATTGTTATCATTGGTTTCTAGGCAGAAACCTTAAATGTATTGTACACTATAATAAATAAATACAGCTCTCCCAAAAGTAATCGAGCACTTTATTCTCATTTCTCCGATATTAACAAAGGACTAACTATATATATATATATATATATATATATATATATATATATATATATATATATATATATAAAGTTATTTTTAGATATAATCTTCGTTTTAGATATATATCCTAGACGGTACTTATCTCTATATTTATATATCCATCTATCTATCTATCTATCTATCTGTCTATCTATCTATCATCCCCCATCTTCTAATATCTATATATCTATCTATCTATCTATATGCCTCCGTCTCCTAATATCTATCTATCTATCTATCTATCTATCTGCCTCTGTCCTCTAGTATCTATCTATCTATCTATCTATCTATCTATCTTCCCCCGTCTTCTAATATCTATCTATCTATCTATCTATCTATGTCACTATTGGATATCGCTGGGTGAAATTGTAGTCGCGTATCTTATTCAACAATTCGTTTTTTATGGCTGTTCCACAGCTTTGTCTTTGTGTCACGTTTTAAGTTTTGTAAATATCTATAATTTTTTTGTCTCTATATATATATATATATATATATATATATATATATATATATATATATGAGTATGAAAAAGATAGAAAACACCACACATGCTGTTAAAGAGAAAACAATTTATAACATAATCATAGCTGATATTGATCGATATTTCGATTTTACAAACATCTTCTTCAGAGCCCGTTTACTCCGTGGTGTTTGTGATCGGAGATAAAAGTCAAATGAGTTCAAAAAACAAAAAACCTTGATTTTGCAAAAAGAGAACGAAAGTTGTTACATTATTTTCCAATGTAGGCATTCCCGCCGTTTCGTCTAGTTGCCAACATCTCAAAATCCGCTACAATAAAGGTTGACCGACAAAAAAGATATACATATCGTCGTGACCGACAAAAATACGACGGGAATATATATATATTAATTCATAAGTTAATATATATATATATATATATATATATATATATATATATATATATATATTAATTCATAAGTATATATATATATATATATATATATATTATATATATATATATATATATATTATATATTATTAATATAAATATATATATATATATATATTAATTCATAAGTATATATATATATATATATATATATATATATTAATTCATAATATATATATATATATATATATATATTAATCATAATATATATATATATTATAATTCATAAGTAATAATAATATATAATATATAATATATATATATATATATAATTATAATATATATATATATATATATATATATATATATATATATATATATATAATATATATGTGTGTGTATGTAACAACTTCCGTTCTGTTTTTTGCAAACCAAGTTTTTTATTGTTTTTTGAACTCATTTGACTTCTATCTCCGATCACAAACACCACGGAGTAAACAGGCTCTGAAGAGGTTTTTTTTTAAATCGAAATATTGATCAATATCAGCTATGATTATGTTATAAATTGTTTTCTCTTAACAGCATTGTGTGGTGTTTTCATTCCATCTTTTTCATACTCATACTGTCGGATTCATTTCCTTTCTTTTAACTTATATATATATATATTGACTCTGTAAGAACTTAGATATTCCTTTGGGTTTAAAGTTTCCTTTTTTATCGATGCCGCTGAAGTTTGGTCAAGAGCACGTGTTAGTTCACATATGATCACTTTTAAACTACCTTTGATGGAAAAGATTTTTGTTTCTAATTGTCTCAAGAGACGCGTATGTTAGAATTGCATGCCAAACGCTGCCTCAAGACA
>CM042145.1:22657537-22665037 GCA_023376005.1 Doryteuthis pealeii | reverse complement strand
GACCAGCCCACCTAAGTTGAATCTTGGCTAGTAGGGTTTCAATGCCAGCAATATCACATCTTTTTAAAATTGTGCTGTTTTTTTATTTTGTCATCCCATTTTATACCGCAAATGACACGAAGACAACGCATGTGAAATGCGTCAAGTTGGTTTATGTGCTTGCGGTAAAATGTCCAAGCTTCAGCACCATACAGTAAAGTAGAAAGCACGACTGCTCTGTAGATGTTAATTTTTATTTTAAGAGATATATATATATACTAACCCCTTCGCACTAGTAGGACATGTGGTCAATTTTAAAGTGTTTTAATTCAGAGTTTTCCTTATCCTAAACCGATTGTTATACTAAGGTTAAGAGCACAATCTTCCCTACTATTTACGCGTGGCTGGGGAGAACGATAGGGTGCATACCTTTATCAAGGGTATTAGCTCTTTGTGAAATGCAAACAGCCTCATCCAGGACTTGAAATAGGTCACCGAGTTCATTTCCAACGACAATAACCATTACAACCCGCGTCTCCACATTACACAATATTAATATTTAAGCATTCTTATTTCTCTGAACAAGAAGGTTCCCGAGTTCGACAAGGCTCCCGAGTCCGACAAGAAATACCTGAAGAAGGCCGGAGGGCACATCGGCCGAAACGTTGTACAGATAACAATAAAGATGAGGACAATAGTCTGACTAATCCAGATGATTTAAACATTGTTATTTTAATAGCCAGATTAGTTTTGTCGTTCCGACATTTAATCATTGATTGATTGATTTTAACGGCATGTCGACCCGTGTAGAATTATTTAATGTGTAGAGGTTAGGGAATCGCGTTCATTGTACGTTTTTACTTGATATTTTTTGTATAGATGTTTCTTAACAGGTTTTTGCACAGTAATGTGATATTCAAAATCCAAATAATTGCGCGAACCTACCAGTTGGCGGTAGCGTCAATCGAGAGCTCCATCAGAAACAGATTTTAATCTTGAATCTCAGTCACTACTCAATTTTTAAAAAAACTTTAATAATAAAGTATTTATTTGTTCTAATATGAAGACATCACTATAAAACATTTTTTCAATATATATATGATATATGCCCATATCATCTTTATGATTTTGAATAATTTTTTTTGTTTCTTTCAAAGAGGGTTTTAAATGTAATTTTAAAAATTTATACCAAAGTGCATTTACCATAACTGCTGATTTGAACCATACATCTTATTATAATGGAGATTGTGTGTTTTTCTGTCTGTAACCGAAACTAAATCACTACTCAAGTCACAATTCCCTTAGTTATTGACGTCACATTCACCATGAATTTATCCTTATTTTAACCTCAATTATTAATAAAATTTTTACATTATTTATACTGTTAACCATATCTACATACTAACAACATGCAATTGTATTTATATATACAACAAAATAGTGGTTTACAGTGTGAACGGGAAGGCTAATTTGCATATTGATATTAAAAATGTGATTTTAATAAATATGTGCTTAGTATTATTGATTTCTAATTGTTTGGTTTTATTTTAATGAATATAAGCAAAAATCTCTTCAATTAATCTTAAATGAAATCCATTAACAAGAAAAAGTAACTCATTTTATTCTTTACTTCCAAAATTGAATAAATACTTAAATTAGAAAAAAATAATAATGAAAGACGAGAGTGATGGAAGAGTAAATTTCAGTTGTTCTATTTTTCGATTATATCCCCCTCTGTTTCAAATCTTTTTATCTGCATTCTTATTTAATTTCATTATCCTTTCTAATTTAATACGATATTTCATTACATTAAAACTTAAATACTTGCACCCGGAAGGTGCATATATTCGCTAGTACAAACAATGATCAATTTTAAATCCTTTTTTTTTTGTAGCAGAAACTCAGTTGTCATTACAGTTGTGAAATTTCATTTATCTGAGCATCTTTTAGAAAATTGAAATCTTATGCTATTTTATAATTACTAAATGCATGAAATCTGATTTAAACATTTGCCACAACACTGAAAATTGTTAGAAAACAAGCAACATACATACTAAGTTGATTAAAGTTATTTATCATATGTCTGTTTATATTTCATAATTATGAGACTCATTTTATATGTAGTGTAGTAGAATAAGTTTTTGTCCACTAGTCTCACCATATAACAAGAAACAGAAATAATTAAGAATTTAAATAGTGATAAAGATTTCATGATAAAATGGCAAGTTAAGCTAACTGAGCGTGACAATGAGGCGCGCATAGAGACCGGGGCAGGCGTGGGCAGGCGCGGGTAGGGACAGGGGTATGCACAGCAAACACAACAGTCTTGCTAAATATATATTTACCAACCCCTCCGCGCGAGCAGGATGTCACATATGTTCAATTTCTTGAGCGGAGTTTAGCGGGTTTGAGTTCAGAGTTTTCCTTCTCCGAGACTGGCTGTCTAACTATAGTTAAAGAGCTCAGTCTGCTCTACTATTTACCCATAACTGGAGAGAAAATAGCTGGATTCATACCTTTCCCAAGGATATTTGTGTAATGTGAACAGCCTCGTCTATGATTTGAACTCGTCTCGCCATGTCTATTTTCTACAACGGTAACCAGCCCTGTCGGTGGGGCTTTAGAATACACCAACTGCACCTCTGCAGAAGGGTAAGACCCCCCCCCCCATGGGGCAACCTGTTGAACGTGGGTGGCGACCTGTGATGCTTAAGAACGGAATCCTGGTGGCTGAGCAGTCCATGGCATTCAACACTCTAACATTTGGCCTTTACTTACGCTATACGGGCGGTCGGAGAGGCCTCCTCCGATCTATCGGCTAGACATGTCAAGCCCTTGGACCTATATGATTGTCCCAACTCATCTTTATCATATGGTGCTAGATGGCGGTGGATGAGGGTCTTCGTTAAACTGGTGAGGTTCCCGTTCTGGAGGTCTGGGGAATTTGGAGCACCCCTTCATCACTATTGCTCCCAGGTAATCTCTGACCCGAAATGGTAGTACCTGTTAGGGTTCCATCTATGGGTTAAATAGAAATTTTGTTTATAAAAAAAGTGAGTTTAAATTTTTTTTCCAATCTATCGCTATGAATCTTTCAAAACTTTGCCGGCATTAAATGACCCACCGTGGTTGATATGCCGTAAAAACAAAACAAACGACGGTAACCATTATGTTGTGCCCTTAAAAGAGATACAATCAGACAAGGTTGTAGTCGGGTGGAAGAACCAGTCAACATGTTCGTAGATTTAATATAAGTAAAGTAAAGTCGTCGGGGCGGCCTAAAGTCGGTATCAGCCAATCAGCGAGGGAGTCTATCCCCTTTTGTTTTATTGCAGAGAGATACGATAAGACAAACAAGGAATAGAGAGGTGTGCTACTAATCCTCAAAACCAGCCCAGTATAATGCCGTGCTCACTGTATATATAGTCAGATCCCTGTGCTACTTATATACGCTGAGTTGGCGAGGACCGGTATCGAACCACGAACCTTGTGGTTCCTAGTCGGACGCTAAACCGACCCTAATATATATATATTTAGATAGATAGAGAGTGAGAATGAGAGAGAGAGCGAGAGAGAGAGAGAGAGAGAGAGAGAGAGAGAGAGAGAGAGAGAGAGTAAAATAGTCTAATACAAGCAAACAAAAAAAAGGAGAAAGAGAGAGAAATATTCTTAAAGAAAGAAAAAAGAGACACAAAGAAAGACAAAATGAAAGAAAGAACGAAAGAAAGAAAGGGGAGAGAGAAAGAAAGAAACATGGAAAGAAACACAACGAGAGCGAGAGTGAGAGAGAGAGAGAGAGAGAGAGAGAGAGAGAGAGAGAGAGAGATGATTGAAACAATTCTAGAAGGGCAGAGTGAAAGAAAAATATAGAGAGAAAGAGAATAAGAGAGAGAGAGAGAGACAGAGAGGGGGAGAGGAGAGAGAGAGCGAGAGAGAGCATGAGAGAGAGGGGCATCAATGTCGAAAGAAAGAGTCAGAGAGAGAGAGAGAGAGAGAGAGAGAGAGAGAGAAAGAGAGGGAGAGAGAGAGAGAGATGATTGAAACAATTTTAGAATGGCAGAGTGAAAGAGAAAAATAGAGAGAAAGAGAATAAGAGAGAGAGAGAGAGAGAGAGAGAGAGAGAGGGAGAGAGAGAGAGAGAGTGTGTGTGTGTGTGTGTGTGTGGAATATTCCATTACAACACATTATAATACGCGTCTCTATAATCAGTGTTGCCAATAGCCGCACGAACAGTTTCCCAGCGCTCTGGAGACCTTACTTTTAGGATTTTACTCGTATTTACCAAAATGTCTGACGATCAACAAACACCAGACGAATACTTACAATTTCTTAATTATTCCTGTAACAATAACAAATGAATAATTAGACAATTGCTGAATTAAATTATTGGGATGGAGTTTATAATTTACGCTTTCACTATGAGGAAACATCATAATTAAGTCGTTTATGTTGTTCAAATGAAAATTGCGTATACACTGGCGTTAATAACTGCGGAGTTTCTACATTATAAAAATATATAAATATTTTAAACAAAAAATTAAGGGAAAATGGAAATACGATCTGTTTTAGGGTTGAATGTCTATACCAATATGGTTCCCAAAGTTTTTCAGTTAGCGCCCCAGTTGGCTTTCCGGTGAACTCCTAGCACCCTCCTCATACACAAATGCGAACACACTATTTTTTTAACATCTTATTATAATGGAGATTGTGTGTTTTTCTGTCTGTAACCGAAACTAAATCACTACTCAAGTCACAATTCCCTTAGTTATTGACGTCACATTCACCATGAATTTATCCTTATTTTAACCTCAATTATTAATAAAATTGTTTTATTTTATTAATACTGTTAACCATATCTACATATTAATAACATGCAATTGTATTTATATATACAACAAAATAGCGGTTTACAGTGTGAACGGGAAGGCTAATTTGCATATTGATATTAAAAATGTAATTTTAATAAATATATGCTTAGTATTATTGATTTCTAACTGTTTGGCTTTATTTTAATGAATATAAGCAAAAATCTCTTCAATGAATCTTAAATGAAATCTATTAACAAGAAAAGATAACTGTACTTTTATTCTTTACTTCCTATTTTAACTAAATACTTGGATTAGAAAAAATAACAATGAAAGACGAGAGTGATGGAAGAGTAAATTTCGGTTGTTCTATTTTTCAATTATATCTCCCTCTGTTTCAAATCTTTTTATCTGCATTCTTATTTAGTTTCATTAGCGTTTCTAATTTAATACGATATTTCATTACATTAAAACTTAAATACTTGCACCCGGAGGGTGCATATATTTGCTAGTTAAAAATAATGAAGATATTTGCTATTTATATGGAACTAGCAGCGGCTACCCGGCGTCGCCTGGGTAGAGGATGATTTTTTAAAAGTTAGTCCCGCAGATCCATTATTACTGAATCGTAAGTTGAACCCTCATGGGATGTCCCATTTAAATCCCCATGTAAAAAAAAAATAGACCTTACATTGATCCAACTACTCTGAAAAGAAATGTTAATGTCTACTATCTAAATTATTAAATGAAAAAAACAATCCATGCTGTTATCATTTAAATTTTATTTTTTAATTATCTTCACGAATATAAATCAAATATTTATTATTTTTGCTCAAAAATCCAAGCCCTGGTGAGATTTAATGTGTATATATATTTACTTTGTCGTTAATTGTTTTATTTACGAAGTTTCCTCTAGACATACAGATTCACAGAATTGCTCTTTATATATGTACTAGCAGTGGCTACCCGGCGTCGCCTGGGTAGATGGGGATTTTTTATTTAAAAAACCTGTCACAATTTGAGAGCTCAATGTGTGCTCTTAATGTTAGAGTCACAGAGCAAATATATAAGTAAAGAAATAACAAAAGACTTAGAGATTAAGCATTATAGTCTATTTCAGGGAGCTTAGACAAAGTATCTAACTCTCCCGACTCATCAGATGCGAATCTTATATATATATATATATATATATATATATATATATATATAATCATGTCGCGCAATTAGTACGGATATCTAAGACAATCTCTCGCCAACCCTCCCTATCATTCATCGTCCCAGAGAGTAATTCGAAACCTACTTCCAAACAAAACGAAACATCTAAGAAGGTCCGGTTGGTCGCCTGTCAGCTTAACAGTCGGGTTTCGAATCACACACAAGGCGGTCTTCATATCTATAGCTATGCTTTTGAGGCCTAATAGGCCGAAATGTACATACAGATTGATTTTCTCGATTTGTTTAGCCTTACATTTAAATAGGTATGCCCGCCTAATTAATTAATTACTAATTAATTAACCTTCAAAATTAGGTACGACTTCAATTAAGCACATATTCTCCCAAAGATTTGTGCTAAAAAAAGCCATCATAAACACATCGCTGTGTATTTACTCCTCATATATATATATATATATATATATACATAACATATATATTATATATATATATATATATATATATATATATACAGTAAAACATATAATATACATATGTAAAAACATATATATATGTAAAACAGTAAAACATACATATATATACATAAAAACATTATATATGTAAAACATATATATATGTAACACACAACACACACACACACACACATATATACTATATATATATATATATATATATATATATATATTATATATATACACGCACACTCACACACAGAGAAACAGGAAAGGAAAATAATCTGGTTCACACCACCATATGCACTCAACGTAATGACAATATAGGCAAGAAATTCTTAGAACTAGTAAAAAAACATTTCCACCTAAACATAGATACCACAAAATTTTTAACAAAAACACAGTCAAAATAAGCTATTCTTGTGGACAACCGATGAAGACAATTTTTAAGCCAACATCAAGCCCAGAGAAGACCCAACATGCACATACAGAAGTAAAGAAGACTGTCCTTTACAACAAAGATGCAACACAGAATCCATAATATACCAGGCACAATTAAGACAAACAATACAAACCAATCGGAAACCAGCGAAAACTACATAGGGATAGTGCAGGGTAGCTTTAAACAACGCTACTATACCATTTAACATCCTTCAAACACGAAATAAGAGGAACGTGACAGCACTATCCAACAAAGTATGGCAGTATAAAAAACAAGAAAAACATTTTAAATTAGAATGGAAAATACTACACCAATCGAAGCCATACATAAATGGTTAAAAAAAATGCTCATTATGCACAACAGAAAAATTCCGTATTCTTCGAGGAATAAACTCCGAAGAAAATTTCCTAAACAACAAAATAGAAATTTTTTCGAGCATGCCCACACAGGAAAAAAATTCTTAATATGGAATTGGACTAACCAAAACATCAGACCGCCATAATTAAAGAATTCATATATAAATAAACACACATAAACTAAAATAAAGAAAAAGAAAAAAATTTAAAATCACAATAAAACAATTGACGACAAATAGTGATGCCGTTGAACGACGAAAGCGAATGCAGGGCATCAGTAGCGAGTCCGTCCG
>CM042145.1:22651283-22653783 GCA_023376005.1 Doryteuthis pealeii | reverse complement strand
CCGGGCGTAAGTATTTAATTTTTAATGTAATGAAATATATTAAATTAGAAAGACTAACAAAATTGAATAAGTACACATATAAAGGTAATGAAGGACTATTTGCTCGTAAATTCCTACCATAAAATAAACTGAACCCCCATTTTATGTCCCTGTTTTTGCAATAAATGTTTTATTTTTCTTGCACCCGTTATGTTACAATACTAAGTATATTTCCATTATTTATTTTAATATTCACTTCAATGTGTATATTCTAAAAGCTTTTATTTTGTGAGAATGCTTAGTTTTAAAATGGGGGTTCATTTTTACACTTCAACTTTTTACTCGTAAATTCCTACCATAAAATGCCCAAGCCTAATTTTATAGCAGGAATTTACGAGTAAAAAGTTGAATATTACCTTTTGTTGTTGTTATTTCTTTTCTTTTTGGCCTTGCTACTCTAAAATAAAAACGTCAGATTTTAATCATCGTCGACGAAAAAGCAAAATTACGGTCATAAAAGGAGGATCCAATTTATGCCTAAATTGTAAAACGAGCCCCCACTTTAAAACTAAACATTCTCACAAAATAAAAACTTTTAGAATATGCACATTGAAATGAATATTAAAATAAAGAACATATATTTTGTATTGTAAAATAACGGGTGCAAGAAAAATAAAACATTTAGTACAAAAACACGGACATAAAATGGGGGTTCAGTTTATTTTATGGTAGAAATTTACAAGCAAATAGTCCTTCATTACCCATATAAAGAGATTACAGTTATTTTGATTATATTTTAATTGGTTTATATATAAAATCATTTATAAGATTGATTTTAAATAAACATTTTTTTAATAAAACGATAATATTAGAGATCAATAACACCAAGTATTTATTGGTTAAAACCAATATGCAAATTAACCACCTAGTATATTATTTTTGGAGGATATGTGCTTAATTGAAGTCATACCTAATTTTGAAAATTAATTAGTTAATAATTAAAGAATTTAGGCGAGCATATATGTTCAAATGCAAGGCTAAACAAATCGAGAAAATGTCAATCCCTGAATGTACATTTTGACCTATTGGGATTGACATTTTCTCGATTTGTTTAGCCTTACATTTGAACATATATGCTCGCCTAAATTCTTTAATTATTAACTAATTAATTTTCAAAATTAGGTATGACTTCAATTAAGCACATATCCTCCAAAAATTGTCGGCTTAAAGCCATATAAAAATAAACACATTTGTTTGTTTACTTAACCTCATAGTATTGTTATGTAAATCATTATTTCTTAGTGATATATACGACACATTGCAGAACTTTAAATACACTATTAACATGGTGTATTTTAAGGCAAATCTAACTCGGATTTTCGAGTAGTTGGATTCATACCTTTCCCAAGGGTATTAGCGCTATGTGAACTGTAGCTTCATCCAGGATTTGAATGTTGTATTTTGTATATGACGAAGAGTAAATATTGACTGCTTCATAGTATCAACAACTGGTCGATATTGGGCAACTGCTTAAATGGATGAATCTAATTTACATAAGATACTACAGAATAAAAACTTTAATTAATAAATAATTAATGTAATTAGAAATAAATCTATGAATAAAAGTTTACAGCTTCAGAAAATCGTGTTCCAGAGAAAGAACTTTGGTAAGATTTTGGTTTGTTTTGTTTTATGGCATATCAACCTCGATGGGTCATTTAATGCCAACTAAGTTTTTTTTAATTTGTAGCGGTAGTTTGGTAGAAAAAATGTATATATATATATATATATGAGAAATGTGAGGAGGTTAATCCGACATTATGTGGAGAAAAGTAGACAAACACGGGATGTTATGGAAACTGGATGTTTATTGTTGACGATGGTCAAAATGGCCGAAACGTTGCATCGTCGACAATAAACATCCTGTTTGCATAACATCCCGTGTTTGTCTACTTTTCTCCACACACCACACACACACACACACACACACACACACACACATATATATATATATATATATATATATATATATATATATATTAACTATTGTTTTGGTTTGGTTTGGGTTTTACGGCATATCAATCTCGGTGGGTCATTTAATGCCGACAAAGTTTTGAAAAAAAAACCATTCTTAATGGATAATCAAGTTGTGTTTATAAACTTATAATTTTCTATTTAACCCATAGATGAGACCCTAACAGGTACTACCACTCCGGGTCAGAGTGGACCAGGTAGCAATGGTGATGAAGGGGTGCTCCACATTCCTCAAACCTTCAAAACTGGAACCTCACCATCAGATAGAGTTTAACGTCATTCCCAGGACTTGTAGACCCTCAGCCACCGCCTTCTAGCACCTATATAGTTAAAAGGGTTGGGGGTTGCCATAAGGGCAATAGGGTTGGGGCAATCATATAGGTGCTAGGGCTTGACGTGACCAGCCGATTGATCGGAGGGGGCCTATCTGACCGTCCGGCTAGCCTAAATAAGGTTTTAAGTGGAGTGTTGCAGGTCGTGGACTGCA
>CM042145.1:22623783-22646283 GCA_023376005.1 Doryteuthis pealeii | reverse complement strand
ATATATATATATTGGTTTGTTATTGTTCACTCTACGTCCCCGTACCTCATATGGTAGAGGCGTATCAGTATCATTGACAGGTTAAATTCGCAAGGATTGTCCGGTGCTTATCGTGGCCGAAGCAGTATAGTCTCTGACTATGCCTGCTGATGTCCCGGTTTCTGTTTCTGTCGGAGGGAAATTGTTAATATACATCGCTGATGAGACTACACACCGAACAATTCTTTGCCAAGATTCACTTGTCATGATTATTTTCTATAATTATTAAATTTTATGCGATATACGATTTATGCGATGTAATTGCCTTCAAGCAAAAATATAAATAATAATATATACTTTATCAACAATGCTTCTAAAAAAAACAAACATCCAAAAATCTATATATATATATATATATATATATTATATATATATATATAATTGGTAATGAAATAGGCTAAAAAAAACGACCATTCTGCGGTTATAGATCTATTTCTACCCACGGGTACCGGTGTATACCTATGAGTTTCATCAGACCAGTAACTTTATTGAAATAAAACGGGAGAGATAACGACCATGATGATGATGCTGATGGTAATGGTGATGATTCGGTTTGGGAAAGAAAATCCGGCTCCACGATTATGTCTGTAGCGAGAAATCGAACATCAATAATTAACATTTGCCGCATTATGTTGTAGTGGAGTCCACGCCCTTTTCCCCAACGACCAAGCCAAAATAATCGACTTTTGTTTGTTTTTTTTTATTTTTGCAGCTGGGTTGATTTTTTTTAATTTTTTTTTGCTTTCTTTTTGTAAATTAAAAAAAAAAGACCAGAAAAGTTATTCCATATTCTATCGTTGTATCGCGCGGTTTCCTTTGAGAGACACGAGGGCGGGGTCAATAGAGAACCACCCCAATAAGTCCCAAGGGGGTCGGTTGGCGGAAGCAGACTTGTACGGCGGACACGATATAATGGCTTGCGCGGCTCGGGGTTGTGACGGGCTGGGCGAGGGAAGATTTTGACTAGAAATCAAAAATGAAAACGTCTCTGGGGTTACTTCGGTCAGACACAAAGCCAGACAGACTGGGCTTTGGTCATGTCGACACGCAGAGGTCAAGAGGGAGAAAGGAAACGAGAGAGAGAGAGAGAGAGAGAGAGAGAGAGAGAGGGAGAGAGAGAGAGAGAGAGAGAGAGAGAGAGAATTTTTTTCTTCTTTTTTGCTTTTTATATGAAGGCAAATAATTAAAAAAATGATGTTGAGGGTGGTAATGGTGGAACGTAACACTTAATTGTAGCGGGAGCAGGAATGGTGCGGAGGTGTATGCTTCAGGCTGAGATAGCGACAACAGCTAACTAAAAGTATCACGTTTTCGACAATCGACCTCAAGAGTGCGGATGTAGGAGGGAGAGTTTAGAGAATCTGTCCTCATAACCGTTTCACCACTACCCCACCCTAGGAGACAACAACATTTAAAAAAATATTCACAGCTTTTGTTTTGGATTAAGGGATGATTTTAAGAAAAAATAAATAAATAAAAGATCAACACAGGCCAGTTGTTATGTTCACCAGCTCACTATCTATGTATATAATGGAGATCCAGTCTCTATTTTTATGTAACCGAAACTACGTCACGGGTTACGTCACAGTCATTTCAGTAATTAACTAAGTTAATCAATGAGTATTTGATTTGTAGTCATTAACATTACTTTATAGAATACTAGAAGCGGCTACCCGGTGTCGCCTGGGTCGAGTGGAAGGGGTACACAGGTAGTCTCATAGATCTATTATTGTTGAATCGTGAGTTGGATCCTCACAGGGTTCCCCATTAAAATCCCGGTAATTTATGAGAAAGTGTGTCCCGGTCTCCTGCCTCAAGAGTTGCTGCCCGGTGACTATTAAAATAACGACCCAGCTCAGTCTATTCAAAACTATCCATCTTCATATCTATCTATCTATCTATCTATCTATCTATCTATCTATCTCAATTTGGTCCTATTTATCTATATTACTTTAAATACTAAGATTGTTTTTATTCATGTTTGTTTAATGTCTTGTTTTTAGTTTAAATAAACAAGAATTACGACAAAAAAGATGCGACCCCCCCCAATACATTTACTTGTCGAAAATATCTATCTATCTCCATTTGTTCGTATCTATATTATTTTGTTTGTTTATCTATCTATCTATCTCAGTCTATTCAAAACTATATATCCATCTTCATATCTAAACAAGAATTACGACAAATTACGATAAATAAACAAGAATTACAACGAGCTGGGGTTATTATTTTGATAGTCTCCGGGTAGCGGTCTTTGAGGCAGGAGACCGGGATGCACTTCCTCATAAATTACCAAAATCCCTATGTAAAAAAAGACCTTAATCCAGACAATCTGAAAAGAAAAATCAATGTCTCCTATTTGAAATACTAAATGCAAAGATTCCATGCTGTTATCATTTCAATTTTCTTTTTAATCATCTTCACGAATATAAATCAAATCTTAATTATTTTTGTTCAAAAAGCAAGATCTGGTAATAGTGAATGTGTATATATATTTACTTTGTCATTAATTGTTATATTTTCATAGTTTCCCCCTGACATACATATAGACAGACTGCCCCTTATATATGAGTAGATAGATTATACAACACTGTATTATATATATAAACTTACAAAGTATTATAAGACAGGGTGTCCCAGAAGTCGCGCACCATGTATGAAAATACATATAAAAAGTATTAAAAAACATATGAATATCAATTTTATACATCATAATCATAATAGATGCTCAAATTGTTCACCCTCTCCATTGATACAAACATCAATTCTCAAGATGCACTTTGTACGGATGAATTTCTGTGTCTTAAGAATACGATGTACTGATGATTTGCTAATCGTAAGCTCCTGGCTTATTTTCCTTACTGATTTCACGGGGCTTCTAGCAACATTCGCCAAAACCATAGTTGATGTTGCTTCATCAGTTGCACTCTTTCGTCGACCACATCTCTCGCGGTCAGCAACTGAGCCAGTTTCTTGGAAACGTTTTATCAAACGGCAGACATTGGTATGGTTCAATGGTTTTTTTCGCTCGGGATGAGTGCGGTTGAATTCTTCAGCTACAGAGCGGTATGTAGCCCCATCTCTTCCAAACATTTAACTCTTTCTTGTATTGTTAATTTCTCACCCATATCCAATAAAATCTGAAGAAAAAAAATTATATGGTGCGTGACTTCTGGGACACCCTGTATATACTTACTTAGATAGTTCATAGCGCCTTTTAAAGCAAGTTTCAATAAATACACGACTGGTATTATTGATTTCTATATAATTTGTTTTATTTTAATATCTTATTATAATGGAGATTGTGTGTTTTTCTGTCTGTAACCGAAACTATATTACTACTCATGTCACAATTCCCTTAATTATTTACATCACATTCTCCATGATTTTATTTTTATTTAAACCTCAATTATTAATAAAATTGTTTTATATCATTAAGACTTGGCCATACAAACTAATAACATGCAGTTGTATTTATATATACAACAAAATATCGGATTACAGTGTGAATGTGAAGGCTAATTTGCATATTGATATAAAAAATCTGATTTTAATAAATATGTGCTTCGTATTATTGATTTCCAATTGTTTGATTTTATCTTAATGAATATTAGCAAAAATCTCGTGGATAAATCTTAAAAGAAAACCGTTAACAAGAAGAAATAACTGTAATTTTATTCTTTACTTTCTATTTTAACTAAATAGTTACATTAGGATTATTTAGCAATGAAAGACGGGAGTGGGGGAAGAGTAAGTTTCAGGTGTTCTATTTTTTGATTATACACCCTCAGTTTCAAATCTTTTTATCTTATTTAGTTTCATTAGCCTTTCTAAATTAATCTAATATTTTATTACATGAAGACTTAAATACTTGCACCCGGAGGGTGCATACATTTGCTAGTATATCTAAAATTATCTAACGTATAGAATTTTAGGAAAATGTTATTTGCAAACAAAAATACGCCATATCATCTTGTTTCTATAAAAAATGAGACCATTCCCTTTCGTAAATTAATGTTCACCAAAAGAAAGCAGGAGAATAGTAAGGCAGAAAGTTGCAGTAACAACATAAAAATGAATAGATCAGTACCCTAGGTACCACCAATTTTTCCTGTGAAATCCCCCCCCCCCGCTATATTCAACACAATGAAACTTGCATGAAGGTTAATATTATCTTGAAAATTTGTTGTCCATTCGAAAGAAGAAACATTAAACAAACTACTGACGATTAAAAAAAAAATTTCAGCTTACGGAAATAATGAAAATTATAAACGAAAAACAATGTTTACTTTTTTGTACCATAAATCAATTGAAATTTCACGTAGCCAAAAACAAGTTATGACTAGAGGCTTTAAAAAAAAAATCTATGAAAAATCAATTAATTGTCCGATTTTCACGAAAATTTCCATAATTACTTACCTTTTCATGAAAATATGTCTGAAATATTTTTTTCCTAAAATATGATAGGAGAAATATTTTTCACGAGGTCTACCCTCTATTTTATTTTATGAAATATGAAAAAATGAATCGACAAAAAATGATTTATTTTCTATAAAGATAAGAGTCTGAACAATTATATCAGAAGATTTTTATAAGTTTCAATGCAAGAGTTTTAAGTGAAATAAATCATGAATACAGAATTCTGCTAAAAAATGATCAATAAAGAAACTGACCGTGTTGTAAAAAAACGGACTGTTTTACATATTTTTTAAGGTAACGGAGAGTAATTTTTCCCCAATCGGATAATTTGCTCTTTGAATTAACTGTTTTTCTTTGTAACAACTCTTTATGTTCGTTATTTCTTTTTTGTGAGATTTTAAAAAAAGTTAAAAAATATTTACGTTTCTTCCTTCAATATGGCCTAAACTGATCACGTGACCTATTTTGATGGTACCTCATTGGTGTCCCTCAGTGTTGGGTGTGATCCTTTGGTTGTTCCTTGGTGTCCCTCAGTGTTGGGTGTGATGCTTTGGTTGTTCCTTGGTGTCCCTCAGTGAAGGGAGTGATCCTTTGGTTGTTGTTCCTTGGTGTCCCTCAGTGTTGGGTGTGATCCTTGGTGAGTGATCCTTTGGTTGTTCCTTGGTGTCCCTCAGTGTTGGGTGTGATCCTTTGGTTGCTCCTTGGTGTCCCTCAGTGAAGGAGTGATCCTTGGTTGTTCCTTGGTGTCCCTCAGTGAAGGGAGTGATCCTTTGGTTGTTCCTTGGTGTCCCTCAGTGTTGGGTGTGATCCTTTGGTTGCTCCTTGGTGTCCCTCAGTGTTGGGTGTGATCCTTTGGTAACTCCTTGGTGTCCCTCAGTGTTGGGTGTGATCCTTTGGTTGCTCCTTGGTGTCCCTCAGTGAAGGGAGTGATCCTTTGCTTGTTCCTTGGTGTCCCTCAGTGTTGGGTATGATCCTTTGGTTGTTCCTTGGTGTCCCTCGGTGTTGGGTGTAATCCTTTGGTTGATCCTTGGTGTCCCTCAGTGTTGGGTATGATCCTTTGGTTGTTCCTTGGTGTCCCTCAGTGTTGGGTGTGATTCTTTGGTTGATCCTTGGTGTCCCTCAGTGTTGGGTATGATCCTTTGGTTGTTCCTTGGTTTCCCTTAGTGTTGGGTAAAATCCTTGCGTTCAACAAAGTTCCTCGTGCAGGTCCGTTCGTCAATGTCGAATTACGTGCAAATGAACGGCAGTCCATCTCGGTGATTAAATAGTTAACTAACCACGTATTCGAGTTGTTGATTGACTGGGGTTTAATCCACGTGACCGTGCCGAGTCAATCAGTGTATGTGGTGGATTATAGCACACCTTATATACATAAAATAATCCAACATAAGATTTGTACCTTTCCCAATGATATCAGCACCATGTGAAATACAAATAGCCTGGTCTAGGATTTGAACTCGCCGTTTACATTTCCTCCGACGATAACCATCACACCACGTGCCTCTATAATTATAGTATACTAGAAACCCCTACCCAGCGTCACCTGGTGTATTGATTGGTTTACTGTTGAGATTTACTAATACATTTTTAAGTAGAATTTCAATGCTATTTCTATGTATACGCTAATTTTTGTATATCTCCGAAAATAAAGCAAACCCTCATAATTTTTGCACAAAAAGCAAGAACTGGTGATATTTAATGTGTATGTTTATTCACTTGGCAATTAGAATAACTTTTTTTTTACATTTTTTAATTCACTTATACAAAACTGGAAGTGACTACCCTGCGTTGCCTGCGTAAAAGGGTGTATAATAAAAAGTTAGTCTCGCAGATCCATTGATTGCTTTGGTCTTACATAATTGATTTATGTTTTAATCACACCCCTACCCATGACCTTTCCTTCTCTTACGATTCAAATCCTAATTTTCAAATATCATACTAGATGATAAATAAAATCATTATTTTTGCTATAAAAAGCAAACTCTGCTGATAGTGAATGTATACGCTCCCCAATTTTCAGGTTGAGCACTCTGTTTAGAAGGGACTAATTGCGAAAATTCACCGCTTCGGCGCAAAGCTAGTCTCACTTGTTTACAAGTTAGAGACCTCTGGTGAGTTTATTTCCGGTTTAGGAAATATAGCGATTATTCTGCCTTCTAATCTTGGCAGCTGCTTGTGGACCCATCGGTAAGAGACTTGACGAGCGAAAGTTCGTTCGGGTCTCGAACCCGACCAGAGGTAGCTGCTGAAATATAAGTATAGCTGCACTGATGAGGGTAAACCCCGAAACGCGCGTCTGTAGATTGCTTTATATATATATATATATATATATATATATATATATATATACTTGTCGTTAATTGTTTCATTTTCGTAGTTTCACCCGGACATACACACACACATACATACAAACATACAGACATACAAGTCCCCTTTATATATGTATATATAATATGTTGTTGTTGGCAGCCTTCCGTCTACGAGAGACGATGGAGTAGTGTCAAAGTGTTTTTATTAACTACATAGCCTGGGCGGGTTCATATCGAGGATGAGCTGTTGCCCATGCAGCAAATCCACCCTCTCCACATTGCCGCTGTTATCCAAAGGAAAGGTAAGGAACCAATGCAGTTTTGGCAACGGTAGTGTATATATAATATAGATATATTGTAGGAATACACAAAAATCGTCTTCTAATGTTTTTTAAAAACGAATTAAAATTAATTAAATCGATTATTTAGGTCAAACTTTGTCTAAATCGATAAGTAGTAACATAATGACCATCAATAAAAAAAAAAATAATATTACACATTTAATTAATTTTTAATACATTTAAGATGATTTTTTTTGTCAATTTCAATCGCGTTCGGTCTGAAACGCTGTTTAAAAATGGCGTGTTTACAAAATTAACGTAACATTAGCGATTGAAAAACAAATACCAAAACTCCGGGAATTATCCGATTTTTAATGAAATTTTCAGTATACATTTATCAATTAATGAATTAATTTAGAATATGAGCAGTCAAATTTTAAGTTTAAAATGTCATATTATTAGATTCTAAAAAATATTTTTTTAATAACTACATTACTTTAGTATCAATCACCCATATTTTTTGGGTCGAAAACTATATTGAAAATTTCGCACCCCCTTTTTTAAGCAGAAAAAATATCGATGTATAATTTTTCTTTTTTAAAATAATAACCAATTAAATAATTATCGAAATGAATAAAAAAGAAATCTCAAAATTAAAAAAAAAATTTTTTTTACATTTTATTTTCGGATTTTCGGTACTTATTTTCTCATAGAACATTCTCCTTAGAAAATTTTTTTTCCTATTCACAACTTCGGTCTTTTATCTTTTTATTTATACTATAATTAGTATCGAACACTGACCAACTCGCCGAGATTTTACGCACCCCAAATAAGGGGGAGGGGTCAAAATTAAGTGACCTGAAAAAAATCAGAAAGTTTTGAAATAAAATAAATAATGCATTATAAAGTTTATTCATTGATAAATCAACATTCATTTTGTCAAAAACGGATTTGAGGTCAATTTTGGGACCCCCTAATATATAGATATAGATATATAATATATATATATATATAATATAATATAGATAATATATAAATATATAGCATAACTTCTATTTACTTATATAAATTGTTTCTATATTAATGTCTATATCACTATAATTATGTTTCATATGAATGATCACTGTCATAGATTGACATACGAGATAAGATTAAAAAAAACAAAACAAAACAAAAACAAACATGATATAGATAAAATAAAAAAAATATGAAAAATAACTTCAAACACTAATAACAAAGAACAGACAGACAAACTTAATTCCTTTGTTGTTAAACAGACTCCGTGAGATTTCGACAATTTCTAGCACCCCCCCCCCACCGCCCCTAATCAACTTTAGACGTCGACTCGAGCCCTTGAAACGGAATCGTGTATTAGGTGCGTGTTTGTTTGCAATTGAAATGTTAACGTGCTGGGCAGATGAACTATTCTGTATTGGCAGCCACCCGAGACCTTTGACCCTATTTTTGGTGGCTTGTCTTTGTTTCTCTAGCCTCTAAATAATTTCACACGAGAACTTCACGAGCCAAGGTCAAAGTGAGATTGGGGGTTGGGGGGGGATGGGTTGGATGGGGGGGGGTGTGAAATCGAAATCAAAAACAGAAAGAAAAATAAATGAAAAAAAAAAAAAACAAACAAAAAAACCCACACACAAAAAATAGATGGAAAAAAAAAACTAACTGAAGTCAGCAAGAGAAAGTTGATTTCTAATAATAATCCGGTGTTGTGGAGTTTAATCTGCTGTTGATAAACGATGCTGTGCTGTTTGCTTTGGATCCTCCTCCTCCTTCTCCTCCTCCTCCTCCTCATCATCATCATCATCATCATCAATTAGCACGGATATCCATGACAATCTCTGGTTATTTCCTATAAGTCTACCATAATCAAAGGGGAACCACTCTTGATTTATAAATTATTTATCTATTTATTGATCTACTAGGAAAAAAGAAGACGGGTTTAGGGTTAGGGTTAAGGTTAAGGGTTAGGATTAGAGTTAGGGTTTAGGGTTAGTTTAATGGGAAGATAAATAAATAATCTATCAGTCAAGAGTTGTTCCATTTTGATCATGTTAGAATTATAGGAAATAACCCAATCTCTCACCAACCTTCTCGATCATTCATTGTCCCAGGGAGGTCCTCTGCACAGCATCCAGCATCTAGCATCCTCACAGAGTTGGTCAATGTAGGTTCTTGGTCGGCGGCCCGCATGTTCATGTGTTGGCATCTATAGGAGAACGTCACATGAGTTTGTACTTGCTCCTCCAGCCGTGTCCAGCATGCCTTGTCCATCTCACTCGGATGGTTTGTGAGATAGGGCGTAAGTGGTTGTACAGCTGCTTCCTTGTGTGGTGCTGTTTCCACGATTTGTTCAAGACCACACGCAGCATTCTTGTGCAGGTCCCATCTAGCTTATTCTCAAGGCGCCTCGTAAGGGTCCAAGTGGTGCAGCCATACTGATATAATCACAGCTCGGAAGAATTGTCGCTTTAACTTGTCAGTGAGATCGGATTCATATCAGTGATAATCTGTTTGTGGCCGACCATGCCTTCTCTATTCGTGCATTTACATTGCTTTCTGTTGATGAGAGATTACTACCTAGGTATGTGAATTGTGAAGGAACTGGAAAAGACTCGTTAGAAAAATACAGAAAAGCAATGGAGTGCGAGGAAAACTTATGGTACCAAAAATTTAAAGATAATAGTACATTGTATATTGTTGTCTTCCCCTACTTATAGAAATGGACTCAACTGGATAACGTTATAAGTAAAGGGGTAGTGCAGATGTAGCAGCCGTGAGACATGGACAATATCTACACCGTTTGATGTAGAATGATTGTTTGGTGCATTGTATATCGTTGTCTTCCCCTACTTATAGAAATGGACTCAACGGGATAACGTTATAAGTAAAGGGGTAGTGCAGATGTAGCAGCCGTGAGACATGGTAGTTTATCTTTGAGGATGCCAATACTGTAAATTTCTCTTGGGCAAAAAGGAGTAAAAATGGGGGGTTTAGCTCTGTCGATAGAGCTTTAAATTTGGAATTAAATTTAAGCCTTTTTCTTTGCCAAATGTATTGCTCTGTACAAAATTATTGAATATGGAGCTCTTAACTTGGACAACCGTTAACATTCCCTTGTTAAAAAAGCCCGAATTCGAATCATCCTAACACCAACTAACCTGGTGATATATATATATATAATATATATATATATATATATATAATTATATATATTATTATAGAGATATGAGGAACACAAGGACAGAACTCAGACAAAAGTATGTAGGATATATTTCTCTAGAGCTTGAGCTCGCATCATCAGTCTTTTTGTTGATCAATAAAGCGACTGATGATGTCGAGCTGAAAGCTCTAGCGAAATATATCCCACACACTTTTGTCTGAATTCTGTCCTTGTGTTCCTCATATCTCTACTACATTCTGTCGGATTTATTCATATCCTCTTTCCTCATATAATATATATATATATATATATATATATATATATATATATATATATATACCAAACTTGGTGGTAAACCCTTGTGGTAAGAAAAATCCGGCAAATAGTTTGATTGTAAAAAATGTACTACCAAACATCACCTGGGGAAAAAAAAAGAAAAAAAAGGGAAGACCAAGATAGTCGTACCCAACCGAAAATAATCGGTTGGTACTATAATACTTGGCCAAAAGAAATATATACACATATATATATATATATATCTATATATATATATATGAAAAATATATGTATAAACCGCCAGGATTATCTAAAGCTAAAAAGTAAACAGTGCTCAATACCTAAGTAGAGCAAATAATAAAGTTTAACCTAATTAGTCAGATATACCTACTAACAGTTTCGCTTAGTAGCTCATCAGGGCAAAGATATATATATATATATATATATATATATATATATAGTCGAATTAAATTTTGTGAGGGAAAGAGAGAGAGAGAGAGAGAGAGAAGAGAGAGAGAGAGAGAGAGAGAGAGAGAGAGAGAATATGTGTGTGCGTGCGTGCGCGTGTGTGTGTCTGTGTGTGTATGTGTGTGTGTAGAAGTGCATGAGCTAGTATGCTAGTCCTTGAGTCAAATCGGTAGTCTCCCAGACGACCTTAACTTAACCGTCTCTTGACGTGCCAACCTCTTGAAGCAAAAAGTACCATTCAGTCTCCCAAGTTTCATCACTTGTGTCTCAAGCAGTCACTATCTCCATCTAATATCCCTCAGCCCCTCGTACGTCCTTGGTGGCAGACACAAACAAAAGCTGACGCCAGGACTGTTTCCAGCCACTTCGACCATTTTATGAGAAGTGCCATCCAAGTAGCTGGAAACAACAAAATGGCGTCTTAGTTATTTGGACATGCGCAGTGAATGATATTGACATAATTTTAAACTGTCGCGGGAAAATAAATGGACGATCACTTTGTTTTTTTTTTTTATAAATTTTATTCGTTTATTTTTTGTTTGTATTTTTGCTCTAAATTATTGTTTACTTTTACGAATTTCTTGTTTTTCGTTTTATGTCACCCATTAGGAGTTGATTATTTATTTTTCTGTTCTTTTTGTTTTTGTTTTCCGATTTTAACTCAATGTTTTCATTATTTTTATTTTATTTTTTGGTTTATTTCTTGTCTTTCTTTATTAACCTTACTTTTATTCCCTCTCTCCCACTCCTTCTATCCCTGTCCCGCTCTCTTTGTTCTGTCTCTGTCTCTGTCTCTGTCTCTCTGTCTCTGTCTCTGTCTCTGTCTCTCTGTCTCTGTCTCTATCTCTCTCTCTCTCTCTCTCTCTTCTCTATATATATATATATATATATATGTGTGTGTGTGTGTGTGTGTGTGTGTGTGTCTGCGTCTCTCCTTCTCTCTCTCTCTCTCTCTCTCTCTCTCTCTCTCTCTCTCTCCTCTAACCCTCTCTTTCTCCGTAAACTGCCCTTTATATATGTACTAGCAGCGGCTACCCGGCGTCACCTGGGTAGAGGGGAAGTTTTTCAGTTAGTCCCACAGATCCATTATTACTGAATCGTGAGTTAAATCCTTGTGGGATTTCCCATTTAAATCCCTATGTAAAAAAAAACAGACTTTGCATTGATCCAGCTACTCTGAAAAGAAATGTTAATGTCTACTATCTAAAATATTAAATGAAAAAAAAATTCCATGCTGTTATCATTTAAATTTTATCTTTTAATTATCTTCACGAATATAAATCAAATTTCTATTATTTTTGCTCAAAAACCAAGCCCTGGTGATATTTAATGTGTATATATATTTACTTTGTCGTTAATTGTTTTATTCTCGAAGTTTCCTCCGGACATATACACACAACTGCCCTTTATGTAGGTATAGATAGATTATTTTCATTGATTTGCACTTTCCTTAAAAAAAAAAAAATCCACAGCCACTCTTTTGATAAACTAGCTACAAAAGAACTGAAGGGACGTAATAAAAATATTTTCCGATATATATTTACCAACCCCTCCGCACGAGCAGGATGCGACACATGGTCAATTTCTTGAGCGGAGTTTAACAGGTTTGAATTTAGAGTTTTTCTTCTCCTAGACTGGTTACCTAGCTATGGCTAAAGAGTCCAGTCTGCCCTGCTATTTACCCATAGCTGGAGGGACAATTGAATTCATACCTTTCCCAACGGTATTAGCGTTATGTGAACTGTAGCTTCGTCCAGGATTTGAACTCGGATCGACGAGTCCATTTCCTACGACTCTAACCATTACACCACGCGCCTTTAACAAATCTACATTTGTTTATATCATTTGATTTAGTTGTTTACTTTTTTTCATAACAATCCTTCCTTCTTTCCTGAACTCACTCATCTACCTAACTTACATGGGTGTGCGCATGCGTGAACGAATGATATATTCTTGCATTTACCTGAGGATGAAAGCAATGTTGAAAAATGATTTTCAAACTCAGATTTTCTTCAAATTGATCGCATCTTTCCATCTTGTCTTTTGAATATTCTTCTACTTAACTTACATGTGTGTGCGCATTATTTTTACGATATATCTATTTTAAAACAATTACCAAAAAATCAGGGTATTTTCTAATTTTAATGAAATTTTCAGCACTTTATTAAGAAATTGATTTTATAATGAATAGCTTATTGTATCTAAAAAAATAATGGGACCATATGACCTTTAGGCACCCCTTTTGCTTTGCTGATTCATAAGTACATTTTTTTCATTGACACCGACAACATCCGGTTGTTTGTTAGGGGTTCGGGTTAAGGTTAGGGGTTAGTTTTATAATTTAAAAAAACTCTAAAAATCGTCTGTTAACAAACAACCGGATGTTGACGATGTAAATAAAAGAATGTACTTATGAATCAGTAAAGCAAAAGGGGTGCCTAAAGGTCATATGGTCCAAATAATGTTTATCAATTAACGCGGCAGATTTGTCTTTCTTTAGTTTTGTCACTTGAATAGAAAGAAATTCTAACCCTTAATTATTACGTTTACTGTGATTGTTTTTTTTTTTGTTGTGATTTTAAGTGATTTTTTTGCGGACAATTTTTTTGTATGATTGCAATCTTTGTTTTGTCCCTCGAGACAATACTGGTTTCTCTTGTATAATGGTTATCATCCTCAGGAAATGGACTTTGCAAACTGAGGTCAAATCCTGGATGATGCTCTTTGCATTTCACATAGTGCTAATACTCTTGGAAAAGGTGGGTAATTTACCCAACCTATTCACCGCTTAAGGCGTTTTTCCCGAAAAGTTCAAGCGATATTTTACCCCCTCCAGTCTTTTTTCGACAAGTAAATGTAAATATTTTAACCCTCCCCCTCTTTAAAATGTTTTAAGGGTCGGGGCTAAATATTTACATTTACTTGTCGATAAAAATATGGCTTACTTTTAATGCCTTCAAACCACGAAAAATAATAATAATAATTTGTCGATAAAAACGCCTTCAATCCGCTAAAAAATTTTTTTTTGTATTTACAATTTATTTTAATTTTTTTTCCGACAATCAATTACAAATAAAAAATCAAAACATTTTTTTCGATATTTTTAATTTATTTAGGGAGAATTGTTTTTTTTTTCAGCTATCACCGCCTAGCGTTTTAAGGTAAGAGGCCGGGACGGAATTCTGCGAATAACACCGATTATTATTTGTCTGAATTTTTATATGAGTATTTCTATTATCAAGATTTTAGGATCTGTTTTCCTAATCTTTATTGTTTCTGTTGATGTACCTTAAGGCCGTGTTAAGGTGTTTCTTATCGAACTCAGGAAACTTGCTGAGCTCGGGTATCTCTATGTCGTAATCGGGGGCCTTCTCAATCCTTCGAACTGTTGGAGTTTGTTATATATAAGGTGGGCTGAAATCCACCACTTAAACCTATAGACTCTGCGTGGGCGCGTGAATTAAAGTCAGCCAATCAACACGCTGGAATACGTGGTTAGTTAACTACTTAATCGTCGATCTTGAAAGCCGTTCATTTGCACGTATTCAACACGAACGAGTGGATCAGTCTCTGGTTAACATAAGGATTCTTCACTAATGAACATGCAAAGGATTCTACCTAACACTAAGAAACAACCAGAGGAATCTTCATCAAGGAACAACCAAAGGATTCTACCCAACACCAAGGAACAGCCATGGATTTTTCCCTAAGGAACACAAAGGGATCTTTACTGTAAAGTGCTATCACATGAAGCTTAAATTGGCCTCAAAAATCGTAACATGAACTGAACTTTTTATTTAATCCATTGCTGAAATTGGTGAAATTGTTCTTATTCCGTTAACCATGACCTACGACGGGAAAAAAAAAACATAGCTTAAAACTTAACATATAAAAAAATGAAAAATGAATTTAATGAAATTTTCAGTGTTGATATATTAATGAATAAAAGATATACTGCACCAGTTATTTCTTTAAAAACTTGTACCTTTTTTTTTTAGGTCAATTAACTTTGAAACCACCTACCTTTGAGAATCTGTGTTACGCCTCAAAGATACGTGGTTCAAAGTTAACTAACCAGAAAAAAAAATGGAAAAGTTTTTGAATAAAATAACTGGTGCATAATATTTTTTATTCATTAATATATCAACACTGAAAATTTCATTAAATTCGGTTAATTCCCTGAATTTTGTAATTTTTTTTCTTTTCGGTGGGTGACATTCGATGGTGGAATTTAGGTCCGTTAAGTTCGATTCAACCGAAAAAATTAGCTCTTCTGTTTCTTCCTTCTCTTCTCACCGTTTCCTCTTCTCTATCTTGTTTTCTTTTCTTTCATCCTTTCCAGCTTTGCCCTTTCCTTCTTTCTTTTATTCTTTCATTTATTTCACAATTTACACCCCCATTCTAAAAATGAGTCCTTCAAGTGTTCAACCTAAAAATGAACGCCTTCATAGATAGAATTCTTTGAAAAGTTTTTAAAAATATATTTACTGTCTTAACCCAACTCCTTTATCCACTAGGCCATGTGTCCAATTAGACACATGGACCACTGTGACAGTGTGGAGAGGAAGGATCTGCTACAATTGGACACATGGCCTAGTGGATAAAGGAGTTGGGTTAAGACAGTTCTAAATGACAGTTATCTCTAGACTGCAGGTTTAATCCTGGTCAAAGGAAGCAGTAACATAGAATAATGATTAACACAGCTTAACACCTGTACCCCAGCTATGGTTGGCGGAATGAGAAAAGGATACCCCCGTGAACTGAATAAAGGGCTAGGTTCAAAGTTCCATGATGGCTCCTGATTACGACAAGAAGGTTTTCTCGGATCGAGAACCTTCTTGGTTCCCAATTACGAAAAGAAGGTTCCCGAGTCCGAGAAGGTTCCCGAGTCCGACAAGAAATACCTGAAGAAGGCCGGAAAGCACATCGGCCGAAACGTTATACAGACAACAATGAAGATGAGGACAATAATCCGAATAATACAAATAATACAATATATTTATTATTTTGACTAGCAAAATAAAAAACACCCTCCGGGCGATGTAAAATAGATTTTGAAACATATTGGGTGGGAGTTAAAAATTCAATGTCAGCGAGTTGTACCCTAAGTAAGTAAACCTCAAATTCATTAAAGGATTAAAAAATAAACAATTTGAATGTAAACTTAAATATATATTAAAAAAACAAACTATATATGGATATATATAACTCAGTCATTTATTATATAACTTGTTTTAAAAAACAATGAGGACTGTCTAATGTTGCATGTTCAAATTTTGAGTGTATTATTCTATGTTATGACGATTTGGGGTAATGTGACGTAAGCAGTGACGTGAATTTTTGTTTACAGACAAAAACCGAAGCGAATCTCCATCATTAATAGATTATAATACTAATCATCAAGCTCATCTTAAACATTCAGAGAAATAATTTAGATTATATCATTATAAGCCTTTAATACCAGTGGTACCTTCAACTTACTTGTTAATTCATTGCTTGTAAGTAAGTTTCATATATCATATATCTAATCAATTAATGGAGGTGGTGGTGTAATGGTTTAGAGTTCATAGGAAATGGATTCGTCGATCTGAGTTCAAATCCTGCACGAGGTTGGTGATTCACATAGCGCTAATACCTTGGGAAAGGTATAAAATCCAGTTCTTCCTCCAGCTATGGGTAAATAGTAGAGGCAGACTGGGCTTTTAACCTGGATAGGTGATTAGTCTAGGAGAAGGAAAACTCTGAATTCAAGCCTGTTAAATTCTGGCTTAAGAAATTGACCTTGTGTCACATCCTTCTCTTCTCACTGTTCGTTTCTTTTTCTTCATTTCCAGTTTTGTTCTTTCTTTCTTTCTTCCTTCTTTCTCTTCTTTCTTTCATTTATTTCACATTTACACCCCCCCTAACGCGAATTTTCTTGCTACACAGCAACTCTGCGACACTTTCCGTGGTCAGACTGCCTAGGTATCTTACCTTTCCTTTTGGACCGCAGCGGCAGTGTGGGGGAAGAGAGATCTGCTGCATGTGCAACAGCATATCCCCCAAAGAAACGCCCAGGCTAAAGAGTTTTCACCACACCAAAAAAAAAAAAAAAATTGGACACTACGCCTTCGTCTTTCACTGACGGAAACAAAGCTGTCCCCTTCTCTTCCATCATCCATCATATCATCCATCATCATCCCTTAATCCTCCTCCTCTCCCCTCCTTCCTTCTCCTTCTCCTCCTCCCTCATATCATCATTCATCAACTTCTTTTATTTCCGTTCCATACAGCCAATTTTGTTTCTTCTCGCAATGACTCTGCTCCTTCTCTCTCTTAAGAAATTGAACAAACTCGAAACCTCGTAATCATGTACAAGCGAAGATCCCCATCCCCCCCCCCCATCCCCCAAACACGTGATTAGGTGATCGGAGTCAGATATATCGATCATCGATTAGGAAAAAGCAATAAGCCTTCTGCAACGACCAAAAGATTTCTGTTCGTTCATTTTGTACGCGCCGAGAGGAGCGCGACGTGTCTTGTTCGCAATTTCAACCAAAAAAAAATAAAATAAAATAAAATAAAAATAAAAATAAAAAGGAAAAAGGATGAAAAAAAAACAGAAATTAAAATCGAAATCAAAATATTTTGGGAAATTGGGGGGGGGGAAAAAAAAAGAAGAACAAAAAAATAAAAGAGACAAATTATTGGAAGCTGGAAAGGATGGAGGCGTGGTTATCGGAGAAATTCCGATTGAGATTTTCGGTTCGAAGTGGATATATAAGAAAAGTCAGGGAATATATAATATATATATATATATATATATATATATATATATGTGTGTGTGTGTGTGTGTGTATTGTGTGTGTGTATATATTATATATATGATGTATATATATATATACATATGTATATAATGTGTATACAAATACGTAAACACAAACATACACAGACCACACAACACACACAGACACCACACACACACACACACACACACACACACACACACACACACACACACATACACACACACACATATAATATATATATATATATGTAATATATATATATATATATATATATCAATTGGATGATTATCTGACAAGACTGGGCTCTTTTGTAAAGTTACCGACTGAAATAAAAAGTTTTTCTATAATTTTCAAGTGTAGACCTTCAGTCTTCTTTCTGTTTTCCGTATATCGGTATATAGAGAAAGGAACAATATATTTACCCAAGCGCTTTCAACCATGTCACTTTGTCGCGCTCAAGGATTATTGATTATAGTGATTGTTTTGGTGTGGTTTTATTCCTTTGGTGGCTTTATTTCATGTTTTTTTTAGTTGTTGGTTTATATTAATTAGCACGCCCAGTCGGCTGGGGCGTTAGAATGCACGACTGCACCTCTGCAGAGGGTAAGACTCCCCCATGGGCCACCTGTTGGCCGTGCGTGGCGACTTGTGTTGCTTAAGGATAGAACCCAGGTGGATGAGCAGTTCATTGACTTGCAATAATCAACTTTGGCCCTATCTTGGGCTAGGCGGACGGTCGGAGAGGCCCCCTCCGATCAATCGCTGGTCATGTCAAGCCTAGCTCCTATATGATTGTCCAAACCATATTGCCTTATGGCAAGCCCCAAACCCCTTTTTATCATATGTGTGCTAGAAGTGGTGGCTGAGGGTCTACATGTCCTGGGAATGATGTTAAACTCTATCTGATGGTGAGGTTCCAGTTTTGGAGGTTTGGGGAATTTGGAGCACCCCTTCATCACCATTGCTCCCTGATCCACTCTGACCCGGAGTGGTAGTACCTGTTAGGGTCCCATCTATTGGTTGAATAGAAAAACATGAGTTTATAAACAAAATTTTATTATCCATTAAGAATTGATTCATTTCAAATCTTTATCGGCATTAAATGACCCACTGAGGTTGATATGACGTAAAACAAAACCAAGCCAAATTTATTTAATTAGAAGGGTTAATTGTAGATATGGGTGCGAATGTTAGTGAGTTAGTTTTTAAAGATGTTTAGTATATTGCTGCCCTTGTTAAACTCTATTTTATTGATGATGCTTTTTTTTAAAATATTTGATTCAAATTACCTTGTAGATTTTCTGGTATGTTTTATTGTTATTTTCATAGAATGTTTTTTCGTCGTCAGTGTGAATTTAATGTACATCGAACGATGTGAGTTTGTGTTATTTTTATGTTTTGTAATTAGATGTTGTTTTATGGCGCCAGTGTCTGAAAGGTAGTACATTAGGCGACGGGAGTGTTGTTGTAGTGTAGCCAATGTAGGTATTAGTTTGCAAGCTGTTTTACCGGAGGCACTCTGGAAATGGGCATGTAAATTTATAAATTACGTTGGTTGTGAATTAGGGATATTTTAGAGGAGTTTGTGTTATTAACTATGAGGTTATATATATATATATATATATATATATATATATATATATATATAGAGAGAGAGAGAGAGAGAGAGAGAGAGAGGGAGCTAGCTAGATATCTATCTAGCTAGCTAGATAGATATAAATAGCTAGATAGATAGATGGATATACAAAAAGTAAAAAAGTTAAAATACAACTTGGTATTATTATGATATAGTGTGATGGTAAATGGACTCTCTCGTCAATTCCAACGCATGAGGGTTCATCTAATGAACAACCTACACAGTGGTTTGTTTATAGTGGTGAAGGCTTGTGTTGGGCCATTCCGCACTTTTTGGCTCAGTCAATAGGAAAGAATTGGTGCACAAGGAATGCCACAAACCCAATCAACGACTGACCTCAGGATTTTCAAATTCAGAGTTTCCTTCTCCTAGACTGGTTAAAGAGCCCCGTCTGCCCTACTATTTAACCCCTTGCTGGTGGGAGATTATATGGATTGATGACTTTCCCAAGGCTATTAGCGCCATGTGAAATGTAAACAGCCTTGTCTAGGAATTGAACTCGGGTCGACGAGTCCATTTCCTACGACTGTAACCATTATGCCATGCGCCTCCATACTGATATAGTGTAGAATATCAATGATAGATTCCCCCATGGTGTAATTAAAAAAAAACTCGATTAAAACGTAGGTTCTAATTAGTCGTAATTTGCAATTAAGTCAAAAACTAATCAATCTCTTACCTTACTTTCTGACTATCACTTTCTTCCCCTCTATGTATTTTTTGATTACCTCCTCGTTGTATAATCTTAGTCTCTCTGGGAGAGAGGAGAGAGAGAGAGAGAGAGAGAGAGAGAGAGAGAGAGAGAGAGAGAGAGAGTTAATGACATGAAAATGATACTAAATTATTCCTTACTTTTAGGATTGAACTATGTTTGAAAAATCTGTTTTAATTGGTTCTAATTAGTCGTAATTTGCAATTAAGTCAAAAACCAACTAATCTCTTACTTTAGTCTGATCTATCACTTTCTTCCCTCTATGTATCTCTTGACTAGCGCCTCGTTATATAATGTTAGTTTCTCTGGAGAGAGAGAGAGAGAGAGAGAGAGAGAGAGAGAGAGAGAGAGAGAGAGAGAGAGAGAGAGAGAGAGAGAGAGAGAGACGGGAGACTTTGAAATGTATTTATATGCTAAATTTCACAAGCTGCAACAGTAGATTTATATCATATATACTAGCAAAATAAAAAAACGCCCTCTGGGCGACGTAAAATAAATATTGCCTGAGGGGATGAGAGTTACAAATTTAATATCAGAGAGTTTGTATCATAAGTAAAGCAAAATCATCAAATTTATTAAAGGAGTAAAAATTAAAATAAATTTGTTAAAGGAGTAAAAAAAAAAAATTGAAATGGAAACTTAGTTCTGATAACTTTAAATATATATTAAAATAAAACAAACTATATATAGATAGATAATACCAGGTATGTATTTATTAAAACTTGTTTAAAAAAACAATGAGGACTGTCTAACATTGCATGCTCAAATTTTGAGTGTATTCTATGTTATGACGATTTTGGGTAGTGTGACGTAAGCAATGATGTAGTTTTTGTTAGAGACAAAAACCAGAAGCGAATCTCCATTATTAATAGATGAACATATTATATTATATCTTATATTAGGTTAAAATAGGTCAAATTAATTGAAATTCAATCAAATGTAAACTTTTTTCCAAAATGAATCCTTTCTATGAGTAACTCAGTTTTACGAGTACTTGGGTATATTCGCAGAGTTCCGTCCCGGCCTCCTGCCTCAAAAACCGCTAGCCAGTGGCCGCTGAAAAAAACAAACACCAGCTACGATTGAAGTCTGTAGTCGAAGCGTTGTCACTTGAAAAAAAAACTAGGGTTAGGGTTAGGGTTGGGTTTTGGGTTTAGGGTTAGTTTAATGAGAAAATAAATAAATAATTTGGGCTCTGTTTTTTTCTTGGTCACCCTGTATACAGAAAATTGAAGGGGTGGTTCAATCAATGAATGTTGCAGTAATTATGACCAGTAAGGTCGGTTTAAGTATTGTATCAAACTCAGAGTACTGTCAGTGATTGGCCAAGAGATAGGTCATATGATTCCGGCCTTGTCTATAAGTATAAATTACCCCTCCTACAGATGGTAAAATCACAATCTCAGCTTCTCTGATAGTTAAATTCGAAGAGTACTACATTATCCAAACATGTATGGAATATAAAAGACTTAACGCGGAAACATCTCATAATAAAATGGGATATGAAAAAATCCCAAACTTGATTGCAAAAAGTATGCCTTTGGCATTAAATAATCCAAAAATGGTTGACATGCCGTAAAACTAAACATGTGTGTGTCTTTACACAACCCCTCCCCTACAGTCAGAATGTGACACAAGGTCATTTCTAAGCCCAGAAAAGTTGGTTTAAATTCAGTTTTCCTTCTCTTAGACTAGTTGCCAAACAAAGCTCAAATAACCCGGTCAATCCTAATTCATATCAAATAAATTTCACACTATCAATGTAATTGTCTAGATTTTTCATTTGGTCGTAATGAATATAAAGGGTTGCTTGAATTGTTTTGGATTTTTATCAGAAACATACTGAAACGATTCTAAAATGGCTCAAGTCAAGATCGATATATATATATATATATATATATATATATATATATATATATATATTGAACTGACAATTTTAGAAAAAACAAATGATATTATTAGACCGGTTGCCAAACAAAGCTCAAATAACACAGTCAACCCTAATTCATAGGTTCATATCGTATATATATGTATTTTCTAAAAATTTTCAATTCATACTGTCGGATTCACTTCCATTTACCCATATATATTATATATATATATATATTATATATATAATATATATATATATATATATTTGTTTTGTAAAAGATGTTGTTGTGTTGAAAATAGCAGTGGATGTGCATAGTCTACATATTTTTATTATTTTCTGGATAGTAAGGGGACATGCTAGTTAACACCCAACTAGCATGTCCCCTTACTATCCAGAAAATAATAAAAATATGTAGACTATGCACATCCCACTGCTATATATATATATATATAGTATTACTGTGTGTAATACTATATACTGTAATATTAAATCCGCTCTACTAACGTATTGAGCACTTTATATTT
>CM042145.1:22611283-22618783 GCA_023376005.1 Doryteuthis pealeii | reverse complement strand
CTAAATATGTAATTAGTATGTCTTTTCATACATTGAATTATTTTTAAAACGAATTAAATAACAAATCAAACGAAAACATTTAACGACAACTCAACTTTGTTTTATAAATTCCCGTCGTTCGTCAATTGTAAACAAAATTTTTATTTTTCTTAATCGCGTTAATCTATTTATTTTAATATTAGAAATACAAATAAAATCATGATACTAATGTAGAATAGTGCGCAAGAGATAATATCATTAGATTACCTAATACATTTCACGGAAATACCTGAAAACTCAAATTGTTATCAAATTTATGATTTAGTATACTTTACAATAATAATTTGACATTCGATCGACTACGTTTTTTAATTAATGTTATAAGATTATTTATCGTTTTACATAAACTTGATTACTTTATTTAATTCTTGTTTTCTTTTCCAAATATTAATTTGAAATTTAGCAAATCGCGTCATTTATATTTTATCTAAAAAATATAGTTAATCATTGAATTAAAATTTCTTACTATATCATTATGTGATGGGCTAAACTTGCAAATCGGTCGGAAAATTTAGGGTCACCCAGAAAATAACAGAATGCATAAATTTTGTAATAAAACTGTTAATTTTAACTAGGGTTTAAGGTTAGGGTTAGAGGTGGGGTTTAGGGTTAGTTTAATGGGATAATTTGGGTTCTGTTTTTCTAGGTCACCTGTAAATAAGTAAAGTCGTCGGGGCGGCCTAATGTTGGTATCAGCCAATCAGCGAGGGAGTCTATCCCCTTTTCACTAGCGCTAGACCAAGGAGATTGTTTTTGCACCTGAGGTGGAGCGCTACACCTACCATCAGCTCCTTACTTTACCGCACAGATCCCTGTGCTACTCATAACGCTGAGTTGGCGAGGACCGGTATAGAACTAGGAACCTTGTGATTTCTAGCCGAACGCTCTACCGACTGAGCTAACCCAGCTGTGATATGTTTTAATTTTTCTACCGATTTGCAAGTTTTGCCATATGATGTCATTCCCTCAAATCTGACGAAAAGAAAATTCCTTGACCTCCCACCAGGTAGAATTAAATTAAGATCGTTTTTACGTGGTGATTTTTATGGGTCATCATCCTGCGAGGGCCGAACTCGCTATTCAGTAGTAATAGATCTGCAAACGATTATTAAACCATGTTTTTATCTCCGCTGCTAGTGTATATATATATATATATATATATATATATATATATATATATATATATATGAATTTAACAGTCTTAGAAAAAAACAAATGATGTTATTAGTTTGCTGACAGAATCTGTTTCGACCGTTTTAATAGAGCGGTCTTCATCAAGAGCAACATATGAAGTAAAGACGGAATAAATAACCGTTAGATAGGAGGTAAAAAACGAACGCTGGTATTCGATGCTGGAATTAATACAAATTTATTTTATTTTTACCACAGAATACGCATTTTTAAAAATTCTAGCATCGAACACCAGCGTTCGTTTGTACCTCTTATCTAACGGTTATTTCTCTCTCTCTCTCTCTCTCTCTCTCTCTCTCTCTCTATATATATATATATATATATATATATATATATATCGCAGTTACCATTAAATCCACCAAGCAAATAAGTATAACATCTTAGTAAGAAACTTCGGACTCTCTTCGCACTATTACGTTAACTCTAGGACTAATACTCTTGGGAAAGGTATGAACCCCCTCATTCCGCTATCTATAGCTAAAATAGTAACACTATTATTCTAGAATAATTGCATCGACATTAATTCTTTGCCTACCAAATATCAGTTACGATTTTTGTGGCCATCCTTTAGGCTTCCAGCAAGAGTGCTTGTCCAGCGGAGATCCTTTGTGTTAAGCAGAGCGCGATCCTTAGTGAAGAATCCTTTGGTTGTTCCTTGGTGCTCCTCGGTCTTGCAGGTCTTTCGTCAATGATTGTAAATGGACATCTCTCAGTATCAGCGATTAAGTAGTTAACCAGCCACGTATTCAGGCTGTGGATTGGCTGAGATGTTTAAACCACGTGACCTTGCTTAGTCTATAAATTTAAGTGGTGTGTTGTGTAACATGGCTTATCTACTAACAACTATTCCAACAGAGAGATAGATAGATAGATAGATAGAGAGAGAGAGAGAGAGAGAGAGAGAGAGAGAGAGAGAGAGAGAGAGTAATGGGAATCCGTTTTCACAGAGCGACTTGATGATGATGATGATGATGATGATGATGAATAGATTTTTCGTAAAGTCAACGAACGAAGCCATAGAAACATTTTCTCATTGATTTGATAAAAGCGTTTCTATTCCATGTTACACAAATTGGCTCAAATGTTGGAAGGTTGAGGGGGGGGTTATCACTGACCTGCTTTCTGTGAATAAAGACTTTCCATCAACTTCTTTTTTTTTTCTTCTTTCTAATCTAATTATGCAACAAGTCGAATCAGCGACGTGCTCATTCGCAGAATATCAGAGAACACGATAATCGGCAAATATTGCCAGAATTCATCGACAGCTCTCTGGGATTAAATTGACTTTCAATCTAATTTAATGAGACACATCTCGAAAGTTTGCTGGGGGTTTTTTTGGCGGGTTTTCAGGATGGCATTTACTCCCCAAATCCTTCTCCTTAATTCTTCTACTAAGGGTTGGTTTTCTTCTGGGCTGATTTGGTCATTGTAATTAAAACAAGACTTTTTTTCTTGATCAAGTTTATTAGCCCATATTCACTCCGCGTGAACGAGATCCCCCGCGAGAGACGACAATCACGTCTAAATTCTAAACTATACCACGTGTCTATCATGGCGCGTTTCAAGGGATCACAAGGTTACCAACAGTTACTGATAAATTTCCACTGGAGTCATATATTGTGACAAGAAGTCTTAAAGCCGAAAACTCCAAACTGTAACCGGTTCCGGTTTGGAGTTTTCGGCTTTGAGACTTCTTGTCACAATTAATGTCTCCTCATAAACTGAGAAGCGTACCTGTAAGCTAGGTATTAAATTCGGGTCTGTCATATTTAGAGTCAAGGAAGTCCAGTGACTCTTGGTAACCTTGTGATCCCTTGAAACGCGCCATGATAGACACGTGGTATAGTTTAGAATTTAGATTCAACCCGGTCGTCAGAGAGTTTAGACGTGATTGTCGTCTCTCGCGGAGGATCTCGCCCACGCGGAATAAATATGGGCTAATAAACTTGATCAAGAAAAAAAGCCTTGTTTTAAGAAGAAGACAACCCTTAGTAGAAGAATTAAGGAGAACAGAGAAAAACTCAACTAGCCAGCAACAGATAACCAGAGCAATAGAGTAATGCAGTTTTCAAGAAACACCCCCCCCACACACACATATATATATATATGCCCTCGATATACACTCAAACACTAAACCTAAAAAACCCTCCACTACCAACCCACTCCACAGACACTTATCCCTACCTACCCACACTCAAAACAACCCACTTTATAAAAAACTAACAGACCTCGGAATTAAAATCATACAAACCACATCCCAAACAATCAAGGACCTCATCAACTCCTCTACACGCATAGATGCTTCCAACATCCCGATACTCCCAGTGCCGGCATCTATACCATCCCTTGCAATAACTGCAACAAATACTATTTTGGAGAAACCAAACGAAACCTCACACACACACACACACACACATATATATATATATATATATATGGGAGTAAATATGGAAAATAAATCCGACAATATAAAGAAAATTTTGAAAAAACAAGTGTTCCGAAAATGGGATGAATTTAATTATCGATGTTTAAACATTTCGGTTACATTGAACCTTCATCAGGATGTTTCTTGGGGTGAAGAAAATGATGGATGTTTTTATATGTGACAGGAGATGAAAATCTTTTTAGTTATGTAACTGTATTCGATCAGCGTTTTATTTTTGAAAGGCAAGTCGCGATCCGCACATGCGAAGATGTCATGACGCGTGACGCGTGACGCAACTCGAAGAAATGCAAAAGACGAGAAAAAGTATTAATGGACTGATTATTTTTAAGAGAACAACGGGAACAAAGTGGGAATGATAATTAAATAAATAATTAAATGAAGCCTAGTATTTAGTAATTATTTAACACTATTTTATCTAGAAACGGAGATATATTAAGGAATTCATGTTGATTATTAAGGGAACAACGTGGGAATGATAACTAAATAAATAATTAAATGAAGCCTGGTATTTTGTAATTATGTAACACTATTTTGGCTAAAAACGGAGATATATTGAAAAAACCATGTCGATTATTAAGGGAGGGTAAAAGCGAAATTTTCGGAACACTTGTTTTTTCAAAATTTTTATATATATATATATATATATGATTTTTGGATGTTTGTTTATTTAGAAACGTTGCTGATTAAAGTATATGTTAAATTTTTACTTGAAGGCACTTACAACTTACTTTCTTTCTTTGTTTGGCCATTTGTGATCGCCTAGTTTTCTTGCTCGTTGTTTATTTCTATTTCTTATCGCCATGTTGGATTCTATCTTGTTGGTTCTCCATTTCTTGGCTGTTCTTCTAACTAATGCATGCATCAACCAACAACGCCATGTTACTTTTAACAACTTTATTCTTAACTAAGTTTCTTTACTATCTAGCACATCGCGCGCAGTTGAATTCCAGCTAAGGCAAGAGACATCTCTCTCTCTGCCAACATCCTGCCTGGAACTGAGGATCTAACTAGCCCTCACTAGTACTGGAGTGCTTTTACCTATTAGGTCCTATCTCTGAGTTAAATAGATATAAAAAATGAGTTTAAAAAAATTAATATCCAACAATAATCAACAAAATAAAAACGGTCTTTGGCATAAAATAACCCAAGAGTTTATATGCCATAAAATCCAACCAACCTGTTGGAATATTTTGATATATATGGTGTGCTGTAATCCACCACTTAAATTTATAGACTCTGCGTGGCCGCAGGGATTAAAGCTAGCCAATCAACACGTTCGAATACGTGGTTGTTTAACTATTTAATCGCCGATCTTGAAAGCCGTTCATTTGCTCGTATTCGACACGGACGAACAGATCAGCAACCAAAGGATTTTGTTTAACACCGAGGAACAACCAAGGATTCTTCTATAAGGAACAACCAAAGGATTCTACCTAACACTAAGGAACAACCAAAGGATTCTGCCTAACACCGAGGAAAAACCAAGGATTTTTCTCTAAGGAACAACCAAAGGATTCTACCTAACACTAAGGAACAACCAAAGGATTTTGTTTAACACCGAGGAACAACCAAGGATTCTTCTCTAAGGAACAACCAAAGGATTCTACCTAACACTAAGGAACAACCAAAGGATTCTGCCTAACACCGAGGAAAAACCAAGGATTCTTCTCTAAGGAACAACCAAAGGATTCTACCTAACACTAAGGAACAACCAAAGGATTTTGTCTAACACAGAGGAACAACCAATGATTCTTCACTAAGGAACAACCAAAGGATTCTACCTAACACTAAGGAACAACGAAAGGGTTTTGTCTAACACAGAGGAACAACCAATGATTCTTCACTAAGGAACAACCAAAGGATTCTACCTAACACTAAGGAACAACCAAAAGATTTTGTTTAACACCGAGGAACAACCAAGGATTCTTCTATAAGGAACAACCAAAGGATTCTACCTAACACTAAGGAACAACCAAAAGATTTTGTTTAACACCGAGGAACAACCAAGGATTCTTCTATAAGGAACAACCAAAGGATTCTACCTAACACTAAGGAACAACCAAAAGATTTTGTTTAACACCGAGGAACAACCAAGGATTCTTCTATAAGGAACAACCAAAGGATTCTACCTAACACTAAGGAACAACCAAAAGATTTTGTTTAACACCGAGGAACAACCAAGGATCTTCTATAAGGAACAACCAAAGGATTCTACCTAACACTAAGGAACAACCAAAAGATTTTGTTTAACACCGAGGAACAACCAAGGATTCTTCTATAAGGAACAACCAAAGGATTCTACCTAACACTAAGGAACAACCAAAAGATTTTGTTTAACACCGAGGAACAACCAAGGATTCTTCTATAAGGAACAACCAAAGGATTCTACCTAACACTAAGGAACAACCAAAAGATTTTGTTTAACACCGAGGAACAACCAAGGATTCTTCTATAAGGAACAACCAAAGGATTCTACCTAACACTAAGGAACAACCAAAAGATTTTGTTTAACACCGAGGAACAACCAAGGATTCTTCTATAAGGAACAACCAAAGGATTCTACCTAACACTAAGGAACAACCAAAAGATTTTGTTTAACACCGAGGAACAACCAAGGATTCTTCTATAAGGAACAACCAAAGGATTCTACCTAACACTAAGGAACAGCCAAAAGATTTTGTTTAACACCGAGGAACAACCAAGGATTCTTCTCTAAGGAACAACCAAAGGATTCTACCTAACACTAAGGAACAGCCAAAAGATTTTGTTTAACACCGAGGAACAACCAAGGATTCTTCTCTAAGGAACAACCAAAGGATTCTACCTAACACTAAGGAACAGCCAAAAGATTTTGTTTAACACCGAGGAACAACCAAGGATTCTTCTCTAAGGAACAACCAAAGGATTCTACCTAACACTAAGGAACAGCCAAAAGATTTTGTTTAACACCGAGGAACAACCAAGGATTCTTCTCTAAGGAACAACCAAAGGATTCTATCTAACACTAAGGAACAACCAAAGGATTTTGTTTAACACCGAGGAACAACAAAGGATTCTTCTCTAAGGAACAACCAAAGTATTCTACCTAACACTAAGGAACAACCAAAGGATTCTGCCCAACACCAAGGAACAACCAAGAATTGTTCACTCGGAAATAACCAAAGGATTCTACCTAACACTAAGGAACACAAGGGATCTCCATTTTAAAATGCTCTCACTGCAGCCTAAAAATGGCCACAAAAATCGTAACACAACCAGCCAGCCAACCAACCAGCCAACCAACCAGCCAACCTAGTATTAAAAGTGTGAGGTGGATAGAATCGTACACGATATTTTCACGAAATAGTATGATTTATTTAATAATTCGTCAAATTTTATTTCCTTTTTATTTGTTTTTTTTTTCCTTTTTTTTCTGCTAGATAATATGTTTACCAACCAGTAAAGCTATCAACTTAGAATGTCTTGAAGATAAGAAAAACGGTTAAATCGAAATTAACGGACCTAAATTCCACCTTCGTTTGTCACACCACCGAAAGAAAAAAAATACCAAAAATCAGGGAATTAATCGAATTTAATGAAATGTTCAATGTTGATATATTGATGAATAAAAAAAAAATAATGCACCAGTTATTTTATTTAAAAACTTTTACAGTTTTTCAGCTCAGTTAACTTTGAACTACGTATCTTTGAGACGTAACACAGATTCTCAAAGATACGTTGTTCAAAGTTAACTGGCCTGAAAAAATGTAAAGGTTTTTAAATAAAATAACTGGTGCATTATATATTTTATTCATTAATATATCAACACTGAAAATTTCATTAAA
>CM042145.1:22601283-22606283 GCA_023376005.1 Doryteuthis pealeii | reverse complement strand
GCCAATGGTGTTGGAGGTCGCGTGTCTTCTTAGCAGAGATTTTCTTGTTGAAAATCTGATATTTCACTGGCCTCTTAGAATGATGGGGTAGCTGAATGCGGAATGACTTGTAATTAGGATCAATTCCAGGAATGTCTCCGTCACTAATCAGGTCATTAAAGGATGTTGGGAGGTTTAATTAAGTGTAATTAGGACAGACTCTTTGCCAGCGGTCGATGGCTGTCGGGGCTTTAGAAGATTTAGAAATTGTGTCTTTCAAGAAATCCCTAGTTACTCCCCACCCCAACGTCCCACATACACACCTCCTTATACACCTCCCTACAACCTCCCTACACACATGCATGAATACACACACACACGCGCACACGTACACATATATACGCCCTGACGCCTGGGGCAATAGAATACACCGATTGCACCTCTGCAGAGGGGTAAAATCCCACCCTTGTTAATCGTGTGTGGCGATCCGTGATGCTCAAGGACGGAATCTGAGCCGTCCATGACACGCAACACTTCACTTTGGCTCTTACTTAGGCTAGATGGGCGGTCGGAGAGGCCCTCTCCGATCAATCGGCTGGTCACGTCAAGCTCTAGCACCTATGAATCTTCAAACCATAGCAGATTTCGTGTTCCTGTTACGTCAGAATTATGTTCAGAATAGAATTTTGGTAATTTATGAAAAAAGCAATGCCACGCGTCTCCTCTGATATTATCCTTCAAACCTTTCCGCTACCTATCACGGAATCACTCAAACTTTTCCGTAACTAATGACTCAAACCACCATCATAGTTCCTCGTCATCAGTTATTGTGTAACACTAGAACACTCACTTTTTGAAGAGGGGTCTTAGCCCTTTGCAATGGATATAGAAAACTGATATTGCTATATGTTGACATTTTTATACTGAACATCATAATTCCGACGTAACTTGAAATGAGCACGAAAAGCAGCTTTTGGTTGAAAATTCGGTAATTTATGAGGAAGACCGTCCCGGTCTCCTGTCTCAAAACTTGCTAACGGTGAGTGGTGAAAAACCAACCCCAGCTACGATTGAAGTCCGTAGTCGAAGCAATAGATAGATATGAAGACGACTAGATAGATAGATAGTTCTTTTTTTTATAAAATTAAAAGAATATCTAATACTGATTTTCTTTTATTCATGTTCGTTTAATGTCTTGTTTTTAGTTTAAAATAACAAGAATATCTATAATATTTTTTGATGTTTTTTTTACTTGTAATTGATTGTAGGAAATAAATTATCAAAATAAAATGAAAAATACGAAAAAAAATACGTTTTTGGATTTTTTTTATATGTAAGTGAATGTCGAAAAAAATTAAAAGAAAAACAAAAACGCCCCAAGCTAGTTGTTTACTTTCAAGTGACACTGCTTCGGCTACGGTCTTCAATCGTAGCTGGGTTAGTTTTTCAGCAATCACCGGTAGCAAGTTTTGAGGCAGGAGACCGGGACGGTCATCCTCATAAATTACCTAATTTTCAACCAAAAGCTGCTTTTCGTGCTCATTTCAAGTTACGTCGGAATTATGATGTTCAGAATAAAAATGTCAACATATAGCAATATCAGTTTTCTATATCCATTGCAAAGGGCTAAGACCCCACTTCAAAAAATGGGTGTTCTAGTGTAACACAATAACTGATGACGTGGAACTATGATGGTGGTTTGGGTCATTAGTTACGGAAAAGTTTGAGTGATGGCGTGATAGGTAGCGTAAAAGGTTTGAAGGATGATGTCAGAGGAGACGTGTGGCATTGCTTTTTGATTGGAGAGGCTGATGACGTGGTGGGGGGGGGGGAGTGATAGGTGATAGTTGGTGAGAATTCAGCCTGGCCGGCGAAGGGTTAAGACAGGCTGAGGCCTACTCTCCCCCGTGTGGTGATCATGGGCAGAATAAAATAAAAACTACTTGTCACTCAGTCTCCAGTGAACCTCCAGCTACGGCGGGTGTGAAAAACTCATAATATAATAATATAAATAATGATGATGATGATGATGATGATGATGATGATAATAATAACAATGATGATAATAATAATAATAATGATGATGATGATGATGATGATGATGATAATAATAACAATGATGATAATAATAATAATAATAATGATGATGATGATGATGAATAATAATAAATGATGATAATAATAATGATGATGATGATGATGATGATAATAATGATGATGATGATAATAATGATAAAACATATATCAAAAACTAACGGTGTCACACTTTAACACCGCTGAATCCGAAGAAGCTTCGTAGTAGGGAGTTGGTAGGGAAGGAGTTTGGGGTAAGGGGATGGGTATTGTCACCTCAGCTAAATAATGGACCATACCGTTTTTATTGTGAAAAAAGATAAGGGAAGAAATAGGACATGCTACACACCTGAAAAATATAATGAGAAATAAAGAAATAAAGTAAGAAAGAAACAAAGAGAAAAGAGAGTAAGGGAAAGATAGAGAGAGGGGAAGCGAGGGAGCGGAAGCAATAACGCTTATATGTTTCAATGGAATTGAATGAAAAGATGAAAAAGGAAAGAAAAAATGAGAGAGAGAGAGAGAGAGAGAGAGAGAGAGAGAGAGAGAGAGAGAGAGAGAGAGAGAGGGGAGGGAGGGAGAGAGAGTTAAATCAAAATTATTATCCTTTTTCCATATTAAACTATTTCGCAATAGCTCTTAAGTATGCATATCAAATGTTGCAATAAAAAAGTAAATAAAGTCGTTGGGTCGGCCTAATGTCGGTATCAGCCAGACAGCGATGGAGTCTATCCCCTTTTCACTAGCGCTAGACCAAGGAGATTATTTTTAGGGTCTGAGGTGGAGCGCCACACCTACCATCAGCTCCTCACCTTACCGCACAGATCCCTATGTTACTCATACGCTGAGTTGGCGAGGGCCGGTATCGAACCAGAAGCCTTGTGATTCCTAGCCGAATGCTTTACCGACTGAGCTAAACCGGGCCATTTATTATACCTTCTGCATATTGAACTATTTCGCAATAGCTCTTAAGTATGCATATCGAATGATGTAATAGATAAATTATAATACTTTGGTATATCCACACGTCCCAAAATAATAATAATTTGCACTACAGAACCTCCACTAATTAATTTGAAAATATATGCTGTTAAAATAATGGTATTAATTCTGCCAAGCCGTTGTCGTATCAGTGCTGCTGTACGGCTGCACCACCTGGACCCTAACGAAGCGACTAGAGAATAAACTAGACGGGAGCTGCACAAGAATGCTGCGTGCGATCCTAAACTTGGAAACAACACCCCACGAGAAAAAAGCTGTACGGCCACCTACCACATATCACCCAAACCATCCGAGTAAGACGGACATGACACGCAGACACTGCTGGAGAAGCAAGGACGAATTCATGTGACGTCCTCCTGTGGAAGCCAGCACATGGGCACGCCAGTGTGGGCCGACCAACAAAGACGTACATTGACTAACTCTGTACGGATACGGGATGCTGCGTAGAGGACCTCCCGAGAACGATGAATGATAGGGACGGATGGGGATAGATTGTCATGGATATCCGTGCTAACAGCGCGACATGATGATGATGATGATGATGATGATGATGATATTTATTTTATATTTATATTTATATGATTACTGGTTATAATTTGGAATATACATATATTTGTAAAATAATAATAATAATAATAATAATAATAATAATAATATGCAAAGAATTAAATTTTGACCATACAACAAAATGGTATATGCATAAACCAGAATCTGTTCTTGAGAACGAAACGCATAAAATTCTCTGGGACTTTGAAATAAAAACGGATCACCTTATCCCAGCAAGAAGACCAGACCTAGTGTTGATTAACAAAAAAGAAAGAACTTGTCAACTGGTGGATTTTGCAGTTCCAGCAGATCACAGGGTGAAGCTAAAGGAAAATGAAAAAATGGACAAATAAGCTACGTCCTCCTGTGGAAGCCAGTGTGGGCCGACCAACAAAGACGTACATTGACCAACTCTGTGCGGATACGGGATGCTGCGTAGAGGACCTCCAGAGAACGATGAATGATAGGGACGGATGGGGAGAGATTGTCATGGATATCCGTGCTAACAGCGCGACCTGATGATGATGAAGTTCTTTAGTTATTTTGTAGAATTCAAGCTAGTTAAGCAGGTTTATTTTACCCACCATTCTATATTCGCGCACGTGCGTGTCATATCTGTATATCTGAGTTCATTTAGTGGAGGAACAAGAAGATGGTTGTAGCGATTATATTTTTTATCAAATGACAAAAGTCGTAATTGAAAGCGATGGAATCCACATTTTTAATTCATTTTTTTAAAGAATTTTCATAACTAATTCTCATGAAGGAAAACGATTGAACTTAGTTTGTACAAGTCACACATTTTTACCTACAATCTATCTGGGCATCATCCAGAAAAAAGTAAAATTGTCACCCACCCCTTCAATTTTTCTGAAATTTTGTACAGGTGTGGACAGTATTAAAGCTAGACATTCCACAAATTTGAGCTTCCATTCCGAAAATTGGCGGAGTTATGTTATTTTTAGCTCTCAAAATTTGGTGGGGTTCACGAAAAATGGCGATTTTTTGTAATTTATTTTTGTCTGTAAAATGAGTTCTAGTGCTTCCCTACACATAAAATTCGGTTTATAAGAGCATTTTTGCCGGTGGAAATCTAAAAATGCTATCAAAAAAGTCTTAAACTTAAGCAATTTTAAGTTATTGATGATATCTAATTTTTTCACAGCAAGATCAATATCCCGATGTGGCACTGCATCTATGACAATTTTTTTCTATTATTATTTCACATATATTGAACATTATTTGTACCAAAAAGATAGTTTGGAGTTTTCACAGAACCGAAGCTACAACATCAGTTAACATTTTGCGAATCGAAATCATTAATAATTTAAAACCGTTTAACTTTCATACTTTTTTATAGCATTTTTGATTCATTGGGTAAAACATAGCTTTCTATATAA
>CM042145.1:22585744-22601273 GCA_023376005.1 Doryteuthis pealeii | reverse complement strand
ATACTTCTATATACCAATTTTAGGAGATGGGAAGCTCTAGAACTCATCTTACCGACAAAAAGATTACAAAAAGTTGCCATTTTTTGCGATCGACAACCAAAATTTGGAAAATTAAAAATCGACATATTCCGCTAATTCTTGGAATTGAAAGCTCAAATTTTGGGGATTGTCTAATTACGATAGTCCGCACATGGACAACATTTCAGAGAAATTGAAGTGAGAAATTTTAACAAATTTTTTAGCTTCGCTTCTGAGCAAACTCCAACTATCTTTTTTGTACAAATAATGTTCAATAGATATGAAATAATAATAGAAAAAAATCTTTGTCATAGATGCAGTGCCACATCGGCATATTGATCTTGCTCTGAAAACATCAGAAATCATCAATAACTTAAATTTGGTTGACTTTAACTTACACACCTTAAAATAATCGACAGTTTACAGCCCGTAACTCAGAAAACTCGTAAGTTGAGGTACTCGTGAATCGAGGTACCATTTTATTTTATTTAATCCTGCAATGATCTTATTGAGAAGCAAATAAAGAAAAAAAAAGGAGAGAATTTTCAACTGGATACAATATCTTATTATAATGGAGATTGTGTGTTTTTCTGTCTGTAACCGAAACTATATTCCTACTCAAGTCACAATTCTCTTAGTTATTGACATCACATTCTCCATGATTTTATTTTTATCTAAACCTCAATTATTAATAAAATTGTCTTACATTATTAATACTGTTAACTATGTCTACATACTGACAACATGCAATTATATTTATATATACAACAAAATAGCGGTCTACAGTCTGTGAACGGAAGGCTAATTTGCATATTTAAATTTAAAAATCGAATTTAATAAATATGTGCTTAGTATATTGATTTCTAACGTTTGGTTTATTTTAATGAATATAAGCAAAAATCTCTTCAATGAATCTTAAATGAAATCCATACAAGATAAAATAACTGTCATTTTATTCTTTACTTCCTCTTATAACTAAATACTTAAATTAGAAAAATAAACAATGAAAGACGAGAGTGATGGAAGAGTAAGTTTCAGTTGTTCCATTTTTATTATACTCCCTCTGTTTCAAATCTTTTATTATACTCCCTCTGTTTCAAATCTTTTTATCTGTATTCTTATTTAGTTTCATTAGCCTTTCTAATTTAATACAATATTTTATTACATTAAAACTTAAATACTTGCACCCGGAGGTGCATATATTTGCTAGTCCATATAAGAAAAATATTGGCTGAAACGTTTCGTTAAAAAGAACAAAGATAAAAGAAATAATTTGCAAGAAATCTATGAAATAAAGTAACTGCTTAATATGAGAAAATTAGAAAACAGTTATGTTTATTTATTTAATTGCTTCATATTTGAAATATTCCAGCTATCCACTAATTAATTGGGTAATTAGTTTGAAGCCAGATTGAGTTGTTGTGAAGTGAAGTCTGAAGCAAATGAAGACGGAAAACAGAATTAATTATAAGTTTTGCGTGTGAAAAATGTTAGTCTCATTAAAGGGACTCGTAGATGAAATGGGAAAAAAGCAAAGAAAAAAAACAAGTTTGAATTCTGTAGCCAGAACGTCCTCCATATAATGATAGAGGCTCCTTCTGTGTGAGTTCAAGCAAGTGTAGAGTACTAAAGCACACTGAAGGAGCACCAAAACTTTTAATATGTTGACTACGCTGTGTACCACCAGCGGTATATTGTCATATTCAAAGTGACCATAGATACCACCAGCGGTACATTGTCATATTTCAAAGTGACCTTAGTATACCACCAGTGGAACATTATCATATTTCAGTGACCTTTAGAATACCACCAGCGGTACATTGTCATATTTCAAAGTGACCATAGTATACCACCAGGGGTACATTTCATATTCAAAAAGACCATTGTATACCACCAGCAGTACATTGTTATATTTCAAAGTGACCATATTATACACCAGCGTAGATTGTCATATTTCAGTGACCATAGTATACCCACCAGCGGTACATTGTCACATTTCAAAAAACCATTGTTATACACCAGCGTACATTGTTATATTTCAAAGTGACCATAGTATACCACCAGCGGTAGATTGTCATATTCAAATGACCATAGTATACCACTAGTTGTACATTATCATATTTCAATTTGACCGTTGTGTACCACCGGTAGTACATTGTCATATTTCAAATTGATCATTGTATACCACCGGTATTACATTGTCATATTTCAAAATGATCGTTGTGTACCACTGTAGTACATTGTCATATTTCAAATTGATCTTGTATACCACAGGTAGTACATTGCCATATTTCAAATTGATCTTGTATACCACCGGTAGTACATTGTCATATTTCAAATTTATCATTGTATACCACCGGTAGTACATTGTCATATTTCAAAATGATTATTGTATACCACCGTAGTACATTGTCATATTTCAAATTGATCATTCGTATACCACCGGTATTACATTTCATAATTTCAAATTGATCATTGTATTACCCTACCGGTACTACATTGTCATATTTCAAAATGATCATTGTATACCACCCGTAGTACATTGTCATATTTCAATTGATCATTGTATACCACCGGTTAGTACAATTTCATATTTCAAATTATCATTTGTACCATCGGTATTCACATGTCGTATTTTCAAATTGATCATTGATATACCAGCCGGTAGTACATTTGTCATATTTCAAATTGATCATTGTGTATACCACCGGTAGTACATTGTCATATTTCAAATTATCATGTATACCACCGAATTACTGTCATTATTGAAATTGACCCTTGTGTACTACTGCCATATTCAAATGATCAATTGTATACCACTGGTAGTACATGTCATATTTCAAAATCGACCATTGATGACCACCGGTCTACATTGTCATGTAAATTAAATGTACATTCACAATAATAATTCTCCTTAACATTTTATCATGCAAGGGTTATAAGATCACAGTCTCCCCATTACCCAATAGATGGAGGGAGAATTATTGGAGCCATTATTCCAGTAGTATATAGCGCTATGCAATGCAAACATCGATCTCTAGAATTTGAACTCTGTCGCCGGTCCATTTCGCAGACTGCATAACAATTCCACTACAAAAATTATTTCTTAAACAAATTTTGACGGACGATGAAAAGTGGGGTAACTTAAAGATTTGTAAAACGCAGAGATCACAGAAGAAACGAAATAAATTACCACTATTCTACAACACAAGCTATACGGCCACCTACGAAGCGCGTGTGTAATGGTTAAAGTCATGGAAATGGACTCGTCGCTCCGAGTTCAAATCCTAGACGTGGAAATTGCATTTCACTTAGCGCTAATACCCTTGGGAAAGGTATGAATCCTACTCTCCCCCAGCTATGGATAAATAGTAGAGGCAGACTGGGCTCTTTAACTTGATAGGTAACCAGTCTAGGAGAAAAACTCTGATTCAACCTGTTAACTCCGATTAAGAAATTGACCTTGTGTCGTATCCTGCTCGTGCGGAGGTTGTTAACATATATACGGCCACCTAGATAGACGAAACGAAAACATCTCTGAGAAAAAGATAGGCTGGAACTTCATAAGAATCCGCTGTCTGTCTGAAAAATCTTGGAAGCAACACTCACACAACAGCAGCGCTATACGGCAACTTACCTCCATCTTAAATACGATGTAAGACTCAGAATACATGCTGAGCACTGCTGGATAAGTAAGTTAGGTATTTGTATGAATCTATTGCATGCTAACACTTGTTGGGTTATTTTATGCAAAACAAACGTTGTTTTTTTATTCATTCTTACCCCCCTAGTTCCTCTGGGGCGTTAGAATGCACGACTGTACCTCCCTCGTCGGCAGTAGGTAACTCCCCCAATGGGCCACCTGTTGGCCGTGGATCGGATGCACAATCTGTTGTAAATAGAGTGTGACCGGACCCTAGAATGTAAAGGATTAGAAAAAAAGAGAGAGATCCAAGTTTCATCATCTAGTGTCTCAGCAAGTCACTATCTCCATCTAATATCCCTCAGCCCCTCGTACGTCCCTTGGTGGCAGACAAAACAAAAGCTGACGCCAGGACTGTTTCCAGCCACTTCGACCATTTTTATGAGAAGTGCCATCCAAGTAGCTGGAAACAAAAATGGCGTCTTAGTTATTTGGACATGCGCAGTGAATGATATTGACATAATTTTAAACTGTCGCGGGAAAATAAATGGACGATCATTTTCTGTTTTTTTTTATAAATTTTATTCGTTTATTTTTTGTTTGTATTTTTGCTCTAAATTATTGTTTACTTTTACGAATTTCTTGTTTTTCGTTTTATGTCACCCATTAGGAGTTGATTATTTATTTTTCTGTTCTTGTTGTTTTTGTTTTCCGATTTTACCTCAATGTTTTCATTATTTTTTAAATTTTTTGGTTTATTTCTTGTCTTTCTTTATTAACCTTACTTTTATTCCCCCTCTCTCCCACTCCTTCTATCCCTGTCCGCTCTCTTTGTTTGTCTGTCTGTCTCTGTCTCTTGTCTCTCTGTCTCTCTGTCTCTGTCTCTGTCTATGTCTCTCTGTCTCTCTCTCTCTATATATATATATATATGTGTGTGTGTGTGTCTGCATCTCCCCCCCCTCCTCTCTCTCTCTCTCTCTCTCTCTCTCTCAATCACCCTCTCTTCCCTCTCTTTCCTCCGTAACTGCCCTTTATATATGTACTAACAGCGGCTTACCCGGCGTAAAATTAATTCCGCAGATCCCATTATTTACTGAATTCGTGAGTTGAATCCTCATTGGATGCCCCATTTTAATCGCCAAGTAAAAAAAAAAAAAAACAGACCTTGCATTGATCCAGCCTACTCTGAAAAAATGTTAATATCTACTATTAAAATATTAGATTAAAAAAATCCATGCTGTTATCATTTTAAATTTTATTTTTTAATTGTCTTCACGAATATAAATCAAAATCTCTATTATTTTTGCTCAAAAACCAAGTCCTGGTGATATTTAATGTGTACATATATTTACTTTGTCGTTAATTGTTTTATTTTCGAAGTTTCCTCCGGACATACATATACACACAACTGCCCTTTATATATGTATAGATAGATTACTTTTCATTGATGTTGCACTTTCCTTTAAAAAAACAATCCTCAGCCACTCTTTTGATAAACTACCTGCAAAAAAACTGAAGGGACGTAATAAAAATATTTTCCGATATATATTTACCAACTCCGCACGAGCAGGATGCGACACATGGTCAATTTCTTGAGCGGAGTTTAACAGATTTGAATTTGAAGAGTTTTTTCTTCTCCTAGACTCGGTTTACTAGGCCATGGCTAAAGAGCCCAGTCTGCACTGCTATTTACCCATAGCTGGAGGGAGAATTGGATTCATACCTTTTTCAACGGTATTAGCGTTTTGTGAACTGTAGCTTCGTCCAGGATTTGAACTCGGATCGACGAGTCCATTTCCTACGACTCTAACCATTACACCACGCGCCTTCAACAAATCTACATTTGCTTATATCATTTGATTTAGTTGTTTACTTTTTTTATAACAATCCATCCTTCTTTCCTGAACTCACTCATCTACCTAACTTATATGTGTGTGCGCATGCGCGAACGAATGATATATTCTTGCATTTATCTGAGGATGAAAGCAATGTTGAAAAATGATTTTCAAACTCAGATTTTCTTCAAATTGATCACCTCTTTCCATCTTGTCTTTTGAATATTCTTCTACCTAACTTACATGTGTGTGCGAATTATTTTTTCGATATATCTATTTTAAAACAATTACAAAAAATCAGGGTATTTTCTAATTTTAATGAAATTTTCAGCACATTTTTAAGAAATTGATTTTATAATGAATAGCTTATTGTATCTATAAAAAATAATAATGGGACCATATGACCTTTAGGCACCCTTTTTGCTTTGCTGATTCGTAAGTACATTTTTTTCATTGACACCGTCAACATCCGGTTGTTTGTTAGGGGTTAGGGATAGGGGTTAGTTTTATAATTTTTTTAAACTCTAAAAATCGTCTGTTAACAAACAATCGGATGTTGACGATGTAAATGAAAAAATGTACTTATGAATCAGCAAAGCAAAAGGGGTGCCTAAAGGTCATATGGTCTAAATAATGATTATCATTTAACGTGGCAGTTTTTTTCTTTCTTTAGTTTTGTCACTTGAATAGAAAGAAATTCTAACTCTTAATTATTACGTTTACTGTGATTGTTTTTGTTTTTTTGGGGGGATTTTTAAGTGATTTTTTGCGGACATTTTTTGTATGATTGCAATCTTTGTTTTGTCCGTCGAGACAATACTGGTTTCTCTTGTATAATGGTTATCATCCTCAGTAAATGGACTTTGCAAACTGAGGTCCAAATCCTGGATGATGCTGTTTGCATTTCACATAGTGCTAATACTCTTGGAAAAGGTGGGTTTACCTTTTTAGTACCTATTCACCAAGGTCGCAGGTATAGAACACCCGGCAAGGATTGAACTCGCTATTCAGTAGTAATGGTTACCATCATGGGAAATAGACACGATGAACTGAGTTCAAATACTGGATGAGGCTGTTTGCATTTCACATAGCACTAATCCCATTGGGAAAAGGTATGCATCCACCTACTCTCCCTCCAGCTATGGGTAAATTGTAGGGCAGAATGGGCTGTTTAATCATGGTATGGCAACCAGTCTAGGAGAAGGAAAACTTTGGATTCAAGCTTGTTAAACTACACTTAAGAAATTGACCATGTGTTACGTCTTACTCATGTGGAGGGGTTGGGTAAATATATATAAAAGCCTTTTTAAGTGCATTGTTTTAATGAAAATCTTGCGGCACTTATGGCGAGAGTTCTTCTCGATATCTAGGCTGACCCGTAACCACAATTTTGAATGTTGGCATACATGGTCTTTTTACGGCATATTAACCTCAGTGGGTTATTCAATGCCGACAAAATTTTAAAATAAAATTCATTCTTAATTGATACTCATTTTTTAAAAATAAATTCTTGTTTTTCTATTTAACCCTTAGATGGGAACTAAACAGGAACTACCACTTCGGGTCAGAGTGGACCTGGGAGTAATGGTGATGAAGGGGTACTCCAAACAAAACATAATATTTTTTATTCATTAATACATCAACACTGAAAATTTCATTAAATTCGGTTAATTCCCTGTTTTTTAATTTTTTTTCTTTTCGGTGGGTGACATACGATGGTGGAATTTAGGTCCGTTAAGTTCGATTCAACCGAAAAAATTAGCCCTTCTGTTTCTTCCTTCTCTTCTCACCGTTTCCTCTTCTCTATCTTGTTTTCTTTTCTTTCATCCTTTCCAGCTTCGTCATTTCCTTCTTTCTTTCATTCTTTCATTTATTTCACAATTTACAACCTACTCTTAAAAATGAGTCCTTCTGTTTCAAGTGTTCAACCTAAAAATGAACGCCTTCATAGATGGAATTCTTTGAAAAGTTTTTAAAAATATATTTACTGTCTTAACCCAACTCCTTTATCCACTAGGCCATGTGTCCAATTAGACACATGGACCACTGCGACAGTGTGGAGAGGAAGGATCTGCTACAATTGGACACATGGCCTAGTGGATAAAGGAGTTAGATTAATACAGTTCTAAGTGAAAGTTATCTCTCGACTGCTGGTTTAATCCTGGTCAAAGGAAGCAGTAACATAGAATAATAATTAACACAGCTTAACACCTGTACCCCAGCTATGGTTGGCGGAATGAGAAAAGGATACCCCCGTGAACTGAATAAAGGGCTAGGTTCAAAGTTCCATGATGGCTCCTGATTACGACAAAAAGGTTTTCTCGGACTCGAGAACCTTCTTGGTTCCCAATTACGACAAGAATGTTCCCGAGTCCGAGAAGGTTCCCGAGTCCGACAAGAAATACCTGAAGAAGGCCGGAGGGCACATCGGCCGAAACGTTGTACAGACAACAATGAAGATGATGGCAATAATCCGAATAATACAAATAATACAATATATTTATTATTTTGACTTGCAAAATAAAAAAACAACCTCCGAGCGATGTAAAAATAGATTTTTTTGAAACATATTGGGTGGGAGTTAAAAATTCAATGTCAGCGAGTTTGTACCCTAAGTAAGTAAAATCATCAAAATTCATTAAACGATTAAAAAAACAAAACATTTGGAATGTAAACTTAAATATATATTAATTAAAACAAACTATATATAGATATATAATACCAGTCATGTATCTATTAAAACTTGTTTAAAAAAACAATGAGGACTGTCCTAATGTTGCATGTTCAAATTTTGAGTGTATTTATTCTATGTTATGACGATTTTAGGTAATGTGCCGTAAAGCAGTGGCGTAGTTTTTGTTACAGACAAAAACCGGAAGCAAATCTCCATTATTAATAGATTATAATACTAATCATCAAGCCTCATCTTAAACATTCAGAGAAATAATTTTAGATTTATATCATTATAAGCTTTTGTAATAGAGTGTTACCTTCACTTACTTGTTTAATTCATTTGCTTGTAAGTAAGTTTCTCATACATCTAATCAATTAATGGAGGTGCGTGGTGTAATGGTTAGAGTCATAGGAAATGGACTCGTCGATCTGAGTTCAAATCCTGGACGAGTCTGTTGGCATTTCATATAGCGCTAATACCCTTGGGAAAGGTATGAATCCAGTTCTCCCTCCAGCTATGGGTAAATAGTAGAGCAGACTGGGCTTTTTAACCTTGGATAGGTGATCAGTCTGGGAGAAGGAAAACCCTGAATTCAAGCCTGTTAAATTCTGCTTAAGAAATTGACCTTGTGTCACATCCTTCTCTTCTCACTGTTTCGTTTTCTTTTTTTTTATTCTCCCAGTTTCGTCCTTTCTTTTTTCCTTTCTTTCTTTCATTCTTTTATTCTTTCATTATTTCACAATTTACACCCCCCTCCTAACGCCGAATTTCAGTGCTACACAGCAACTCCTGCGACACTTTACGTGGTCAGACTGCATAGGTTTCTTACCTTTCCTTTCGACCACAGCGGCAGTGGGAAGAGGGAGGATCTGCTGCATGGGCAACAGCATATCTCCCCAAAGAAACGCCCAGGCTAAAGAGTTCACCCACCAAAAAAAAAGAAAAAAATTGGACACTACGCCTTCGTCTTTCACTGACGGAACCATGCCAACCAGCTTCCCCCTCCATCATCATCATCATCATCATGATCGTAATCCTCCTCCTTCCCCTCCTTCCCTCCTTCTTCTCCCCATCATCGTCATCATCATCATCAACATTTGTTATTCCGTTCCAAGACAGCCAATTTGTTTCACTCGCAGACTCTGCTCCTTTCTCTCTTTAAGAAATGAACAACTACCGAAACCTCGTAATCATGTTACAAGCGAAGATCCCCATCCCCCCATCCCCATCCAAACACGTGATTAGGTGATCGGAGTCAGATATATCGATCATCGATTAGGAAAAAGCAATAAGCCTTCTGCAACGACCAAAAGATTTTCTGTTCGTTCATTTTGTACGCGCCGAGAGGAGCGCGACGTGTCTTGTTCAGCAATTTCAACCAAAAAAAAAATAAAATAAAATAAAATAAAAAAAAAAGGATAAAAGGATGAAAAAAAAACAGAAAATTAAACATCGAAATCAAAATCTTTGGGAAATTGGGGGGGGGGAAAAAAAGAAGAACAATAAAAGAGACAAATATTGGAAGCTGGAAAGGATGGAGGCGTGGTTATCGGAGAAATCCGATTGAGATTTTCGGTTCGAAGTGGATATATAAGAAAAGGTCAGGGAAATATATATATATATATATATAATATATATATATATATATATATGTTGTGTGTGTGTGTGTGTGTATGTGTGTGTGTATATATATATATATATGATGTATATATATATATTCATATGTATATATGTGTATACAAATACGTAAACACAAACATACACAGACACACAGACACAGACACAGACACACACACACACACACACATACACACACAACACACACACACACACACTTACACACACACACATATATATATATATATATATATGTATATATATATATATATATATATATATCAATTGGATGATTATCTGACAAGACTGGGCTCTTTTGTAAAGTTACCGACTGAAATAAAAAGTTTTTTCTATAATTTTCAAGTGTAGACCTTCACGTCTTCTTTCTGTTTTCCGTATATCGGTATATAGAGAAAGGGAACAATATATTTACCCAAGCGCTTTCAACCATGTCACTTGTCGCGCTCAAGAGGATTATTGATTATAGTGATTGTTTGGTGTAGGTTTTATTCCTTTGGATGGCTTTATTTCATGTTTTTTTGTAGTTGTTGGTTTATTTAATTAGCACCCCAGTCGGCTGGGGCGTTAGAATGCACCGCTGCACCTCTGCAGAGGGGTAAGACTCCCCCATTGGGGCCACCTGTTGGCCGTGCGTGGCGACTTGTGTTGCTTAAGGATAGAACCCAGGTGGATGAGCAGTTCATGACTTGCAATAATCAACTTTGGCCCTATCTTGGGCTAGGCGGACGGTCGGAGAGGCCCCCTCCGATCAATCGGCTGGTCATGTCAAGCCCTAGCTCCTATATGATTGTCCAAACCATATTGCCCTTATGGCAAGCCCCAAACCCCTTTTTATCATATGTGTGCTAGAAGGTGGTGGCTGAGGGTCTACATGTCCTGGGAATGATGTTAAACTCTATCTGATGGTGAGGTTCCAGTTTTGGAGGTTTGGGGAATTTGGAGCACCCCTTCATCACCATTGCACCCTGATCCACTCTGACCCGGAGTGGTAGTACCTGTTAGGGTCCCATCTATTGGTTGAATAGAAAAACATGAGTTTTAAAACAAAATTTTATTATCCATTAAGAATTGATTCATTCAAATCTTTATCGGCATTAAATGACCCACTGAGGTTGATATGACGTAAAACAAAACCAAGCCAAATTATTTTTTAATTAGAAGGGTTAATTGTAGATATGGGTGCGAATGTTAGTGAGTTAGTTTTTAAAGATGTTTAGTATATTGGCTGCCCTGTTAAACTCTATTTTATTGATGATGCTTTTTTTAAAATATTTTGATTCAAATTACTTGTAGATTTTTCTGGTATGTTTTATTGTTATTTTCATAGAATGTTTTTTTTCGTCGTCAGTGTGAATTAATGTACATCGAAACGATGTGAGTTTGTGTTATTTTATGTTTTTTGTAATTAGATTGTTGTTTTATGGCGCCAGTGTCTGAAAGGTAGTACATTAGGCGACGGGAGTGTTGTTGTAGTGTGCCAATGTGGTATTAGTTTGCAAGCTGTTTTACCGGAGGCACTCTGGAAAATGGGCATGTAATTTTAATAATTCGTTTGGTTGTGAAATTAGGGATATTTTAGAGGAGTTTGGTGTTATTAACTATGAGGTTATATATATATATATATATATATATATATATATATATATATTATAGAGAGAGAGAAGAGAGAGAGAGAGAGAGGGAGAGGGAGCTAGCTAGATATCTATCCTAGCTAGCTAGATAGATATAAATAGCTAGATAGATAGATGGATATACAAAAAAGTTAAAAAAGTTAAATACAACTTGGTATTATTATGATATAGTGTGATGGTAAATGGACTCTCTCGTCAATTCCACGCATGAGGGTTCATTTCTAATGAACAACCTACACAGTGGTTTGTTTATAGTGGTGAAGGCTTGGTTTGGGCCAATTTCCGCACTTTTTGGCTCAGTCAATAGGAAAGAATTGGTGCACAAGGAATGCACAAACCCAATCAACGACTGACCTCAAAGGATTTTCAAATTCAGCAGTTTCCTTCTCCTAGACTGGTTAAAGAGCCCCGTCTGCCCTACTATTTAACCCCTTGCTGGTGGGAGATTATATGGATTGATGACTTTCCCAAGGCTATTAGCGCCATGTGAAATGTAAACAGCCCTGTCCTAGGAATTGAACTCGGGTCGACGAGTCCATTTCCTACGACTGTAACCATTTGCCATGCGCTCCCATAACTGATATAGTGTAATGAATATCAATGATAGATTCTCCCCATGGTGTAATTAAAAAAAAAAAACTCGATTAAAACGTAGGTTCTAATTAGTCGTAATTTGCAATTAAGGTCAAAAACTAATCAATCTCTTACCTTACTTTTCTGACTATCACTTTCTTTCCCTCTATGTTATTTTTTTTGATTACCTCCTCGTTGTATAATCTTAGTCTCTCTGGGAGAGAGAGAGAGAGAGAGAGAGAGGAGAGAGAGAGAGAGAGAGAGAAGAGTTAGTTAATGACAATGAAAATGATACTAAATTATTCCTTACTTTTAGGATTGAAACTTATGTTTGAAAAATCTGTTTTATTGGTTCTAAATTAGTCGTAATTTTGCAATTAAGTCAAAACCAACTAATCTCTTACTTTAGTCTGAGTCTAATGCACTTTCTTCCCCTCTATGGTATCTCTTTGACTAGCGCCATCGTTATATAACTGTTAGTTTCTCTGGAGAAGTAGAGAAGAGAGAGAAGAAGAGAGAGAGAGAGAGAGAGAAGAAGAGAGAGAGAGAGAGAGAGAGAGAAGAGAGAGAAGGAGAGACGGGAGAACTTTGAAAATGTATTTTATTATGCTAATTCCAACAAGCTGCAACCAGTGATTATATCATATATAACTAGCAAAATAAAAAAAACGCCCCTCTGGGCACGTTAAAATAAATATTGCCCTGAGGGGATGAGAGTTAACAAAATTTAATATCAGAGAGTTTGTTCTGAAGTAAAGCAAAAATCATCAAATTATTAAATGGAAGTAAAATTAAAATAATTTGTTAAAGGAGTAAAAAAAAAAAAATTGAAATGGAAACTTAGTTCTGATAACTTTAAATAATTAAATAAACAAACTATATAACTAGATAGTAATACCAGGTTATGATATTTTATTAAAACTTGTTTAAAAAAAACAATGAGGACTGTCTAACATTGTCAATGCTTCAAATTTTGAAGTGTATTCTAATGTTATGACGAGTTTTTGGTAGTGTGACTAAGCAATGAAGTTGTAGTTTTTTTTTGTTTAAGAAGACAAAAACCAGAAGCGAATCTCCCATTATTAAATAGATGAACATATTATATTATATCTTGATATTAAGGTTAAATAGGTCAAATTAATTTGAAATTCCAAATCAAAATGTAAACTTTTTTCCCAAAATGAAGTCCTTTCTATTGAGTAACTCAGTTTTTTTACGAGTACTTTGGGTCATATTCGCAGAGTTCCGTCCCGGGCCTACTGCCTCAAAAAAAACCGCTAGCCAGTGGCCGCTGAAAAAAACAAAACACCAGCCTACGCATTGAAGTCGTGTAGTCGAAGAGTTGTCAACTTGAAAAAAAAACTAGGGTTAGGGTTAAGGGTTGGGTTTTGGGGTTTAGGTTTAGTTTAAAAATGAGAAAATAAATAAATATTTGGGCCTCTGTTTTTTTCTTGGTCAACCCTGGTTATACAGAAAAAATTGAAGGGGTGGTTTTCAATCAATGAATGTTGCAGTAATTATGCGTAAGGTCGGTTTAAGGTATTGTATCAAACCTCAAGAGTACATGTCCAGTGATGGCCAAAGAAGATAGGTCATATGGATCCGGCCTTGTCTATGTATAAAATTTACCCCTCCTACGATGGGTTACAATCTCAGCTTCTCTGAGTGTTATTTGGTTCTTTCACATGGTATGGAATATAAAAGACTTAACGCGGAAACATCTATAATAAAATGGATTGACTACACCTGTGAATTTGCAAAGTATGCCTTTGGCATTAAATTAATCCAAAAATGGTTGACAGATGCCGTAAAACTAAACATGGTGTGTGTCTTTTACACAACCCCTCCCCTACGTCAGAATGTGAACACAAGGTCAATTTTTCTAAGCCCAGAAAAAGTGGTTTAAATTCATTTTCTTCTCTTAGACTGTTGCCAACAAAGCTCAAATAACCCGGTCAATCCTAATTCATATCAAATAAATTTCACACTATCAATGTAATTGCTAGATTTTTCCATTTGGTCGTAATGAATATAAAGGGATTTGCTTGAATTGTTTGGGATTTTTTATCAGAAACATACTGAAACGATTCCTAAAATGGCTTCAAGTCAAGAATCGATATTATATATATATATATATATAATATATATATATAATTATGAACTACAATTTTTTAGAAAAAACAAATTGATATTATTTAGACCGGGTTGCCAAACAAGCTCAAATAACACAGTCAACCCTAAATCATAGGTATACTCGGTATATATATGTATTTTCTAAAAATTTTTCATTCATACTGTCGGATTCACTTCCCTTTACCTCATATATATATATATATATATATATATATAATATATATATATATATATTATATTATATTTGTTTGTAAAAGAATGTTGTTGTGTTGAAGAATAGCAAGTGGGAGTGCATAAAGTCTACATATTTTTATTATTTTCTGGATAGTAGGGAAACATGCCTAGTTAACACTCACTAGCATGTCCCCTTCTATCCCAGAAAATAATAAAAAATATGTAGACTATGCAACATCCCCCACTGGCTTATATATATATATATTATAGTATTAACTGTGTGTAATACTATATAGTAATTTTAAATCCCGGCTCTACTAACGTATTTGAGCACTTTCATATTTGTTATAACGCTGACTTTTCCGGTTAATAACTTGTATCAAACAAATAATTTATTAAGTCTCATCAGCGATGTATACTAACTTATTTCCCTCCGACAGAAATCAAAAACCGGTGGTCCAGCAGGCAAAGTCTGCCTGCTGACGACCGGTTTCGATTAAGTTTAAACAGACTGTAACGATGTTCTAGCATCAACATATAATTCTTTGTTAGAATTGGCTTGCTCATGATTTATTTTCGATAATTATCGAATTTTAATAACGATATACGCATTGTAATTGCCCTTCAAGAAGAATATAAATATAATATAATACTTTATTCAAAATGTTTTCTGGAAAACAAACATTTCCAAAAGTCTATATATATATATATATATAATATTAATTATATATATATATAATATATATATAATATATATATATATAAAACCCCAAAAAAAAACCAAAGTTTTTTTTACAAAGGGGTTTAAGGAGATAAGTTGTTTAAAAATGAAACAATGGAAACATTTACACTTCACACCTGATGTCGGCACTGTGGAGGCCTTGTTTACTCGGTGTTTTGCTGAGTGAACAAAATCCGAGTTTTTTGTTCCCAACAAGTTTAAATGTATGAAACTACGGAAATGTAGTTTCCGATAGAAACCAAAAAGAAGAAGACAATTGAAAAAGAAAACAACTTTATATACATTATTTTTTACTATTGGTATAAGTGATCTCAATTGTTCTTTCAGCCGGTGTGGCAGACTGTATGTGTCTGTAGGGAGTTGTGTATGTAAAGTGCTTATGTATTGTTTACAATTGTTCGTTTGGGATGTGGTCAACATATGTAGCGTTTTTTGTTTAAACAATGTCTGTGATGAAACTTGTGTTGT
>CM042145.1:22573244-22575744 GCA_023376005.1 Doryteuthis pealeii | reverse complement strand
AAGGCGGTGACTGAGGATCTTAGTGTAATTGGGCATGATGTTAAAGTACTAGTGATGTGGTTCCGATTTGGAGCTCTAGGGAGTGTGTAGTAATCTTTCATCGCCATTACTTCCAGATCCACTCTTATCCGGAGTATTAGGGTTCCATCTATGGGTTTAACAGATAAAAATGAGTTTAAAAATTGAGTTTTAAAATAAATTTGATAAATACCCATCAAGAATGACTAAAACAAAACGCATTCGGCATAAAATAACCCAACAAGGGTTGACATGCCGTAAAACCCAACCAAATAACCAACCAGCCAACCAATAACTAATAGTAATAGTAAAGTCGGTGGAGTTGCCTATTGTCGGTTTCAGCCGAACAGCGAGGGAGTCTATGCCTTTTCGCTAGTGCAGGGTTATTGTTTAGCTGACATGGAACAACACACCTACCGTCAGCTTTTCACTTTACCACACAGATCAGATTACCCAAGCTGTGCTTGATTATTATTATTAGTTACTTGAAAACATATAGCTGTATGAAAACAAATGATCATTATTAAATAGAAAGAATCACTTGAAACCACATTATTATTAGTATTAGATAGGAATACTTGAAATTTGAGATTATTATTAGTTACTTGAAACCACATTACTGTGTGAAATTAACTGATTATTATTAAATTGAAATAGTTAGTTGAAAGTATATAATTATTAATATTAGATAGGAATACTTGAAATTGGTTTACTAAGTATTATTGTTATATACTCACACATGTGAGATCCCTTGTGTTAAGCAGAGGCGGATCTTTAGTGAAGAATCCTTCGATTGTTCTTCGGGGTCCCTTAGTGTTAGGTAAAATCCTTTGGTTGTTCCTTGGTGTTCCTTAGTGTTGGGTAGAATCCTTTGTTTGAGTAGAGTCCTTGCTTGCAGATCCGTTTGGCCGTGTTGAATACGTGCAAATGAACGGCTTTCAAGATTGGTGATTAAATAGTTAACTAACCACGTATTCGAGTTGTTGATTGACTGGCTTTAATTCACGCGTCCACGCAGAGTCTATAAGTTTAAGTGATGGACTCCAGCATACTGTTATATACTCACATGCTCATGTTGCGGGTATATAAACAATGTTTTTATGTGATAGGGAGAGTGAAAGAGGTAGACAGAGTATCAGAGAGATGAGATGCATAACTTACTTTCTTTCTTTGGTTGGCCATTTGTGATCGCCTAGTTTTCTTGCTCGTTGTTTATATCTATTTCTTATCGCCATGTTGGATACTTTCTTGTTGTTGGTTCTTCATCTCTTGGGTGGTCTTCTAACTAATGCATGCATCAACCAACAACGCCATGTTACTTTTTACAACTTTATTCTTAACAAAGTTTCTTTACTATCTAACACAGCGCGCGCAGTTGAGTTCCAGCTAAGGCAAGAGACATCTCTCTCTCTGCCAACATCCTGCCTGGAACTGAGGATCTAACTAGCCCTCACTAGTACTGGAGTGCTTTTACCTATTAGGTCCTATCTCCGAGTTAAATAGATATAAAAAATGAGTTTAAAAAAATTAATATCCAAGAGTTTATATGCTGTAAAATCCAACCAACCTGTTGGAATATTTTGATATATATGGTGTGCTGTAATCCACCACTTAAATTTATAGACTCTGTGTGGCCGCAGGGATTAAAGCTAGCCAATCAACACGCTCGAATACGTGGTTGTTTAACTATTTAATCGCCGATCTTGAAAGCCGTTCATTTGCACGTATTCGACACAGACGAACAGATCAGCAACCAAAAGATTCGGCCTAACACCGAGGAACAACCAAGGATTCTTCACTAAGGAACAACCAAAGGATTCTGCCTAACACCGAGGAAAAACCAAGGATTCTTCAGTAAGGAACAACCAAAGGATTCTACCTAACACCAAGGAACAACCAAAGGATTCTGCCCAACACCGAGGAACAACCAAGAATTGTTCACTGAGAAATAACCAAAGGATTCTACCTAACACTAAGGAACACAAGGGATCTCCACTTTAAAGTGCTCTCACTGCAGCCTAAAAATAGCCACAAAAATCGTAACACAACCAACCAGCCAACCAACCAGCCAACCAGCCTAGTATTAAAAGCGTAGGTGGAGGTGGGAGAATCGTACACGATATTTTCACGAAATAGTATGATTTATTTAATAATTCGTCAAATTTTATTTCCTTTCTATTTATTTTTTTCTCTCTTTTTTCTGCAAGATAATATGTTTACCAACCAGCTATCAACTTAGAATGTCTTAAAGATAAGAAAAACGGTTAAATCGAACTTAACGGACCTAAATTCCACCATCGTTTGTCACACCACCGAAAGAAAAAAAATACCAAAAATCAGGGAATTAACCGAATTTAATGAAATGTTCAATGTTGATATATTGATGAATAAAAAAAAATAATGCACCAGTTATTTTATTTAAAAACTTTTACAGTTTTTTCAGCTCAGTTAACTTTGAACTACGTATCTTTGAGGCGTAACA
>CM042145.1:22544218-22569218 GCA_023376005.1 Doryteuthis pealeii | reverse complement strand
ATAGATAGATAGATAGATAGATGTAAACAGACTGTGATAGATTGATATCAACAGGTTTAGACGGACAGACCGACAGACATACAGATAGATAGATCGATTGATAAATACATGTGTAAAGACTGAGATAGATATATAAGTTCAGTCTGATAGATAGATATATGCGAGAAGACTCAGATAGATAGATAGATAGATAGATGTGAACAGACTCAGATAGATAGATAAGTTCAGTCTGATATATATCTATTAATAATGGAGATTCGCTTCCGGTTTTTGTCTATAACAAAAATTACGTCACTGCTTACGTCACATTACCTAAAATCGTTATAACATTGAATAAATACACTCAAAATTTGAACATGCAATTGACAGTCCTCATTGTTTTTTAAAACAAGTTTTAATAAATACATGACTGGTATTATATATCTATATATAGTTTGTTTTATTTTGATACATATTTAAAGTTTACATTTCAAATTGTTTTATTTTTTAATCCTTTAATGAATTTGGTGATTTTACTTACTTAGGGTACAAACTCGCTGACATTGAATTTTTTACTCCCACCCCTCAGGCAATATGTTTCAAAAATCTATTTTTTATTTTGTACTAGTTACATTAATATATTACGTTAAAATTAATGTTTGTTTTATTTTAATACATATTGAAAGTTTACATTTCAAATTGTTTTATTTTTTAATCCTTTAATAAATTTGATGATTTTACTTACTTGGGGTACAAACTCGCTGACATTGAATTTTTTTACTACCACCCCTTAGGCAATATGTTTCAAAATCTATTTTTACATCACCCGGAGGGTGTTTTTTTTATATTGTATTTGTACATATAAAGATATATGAACAAAACCAACCCAAATACATACGGAGATGCACACACACACACACACACACATATACGAAGAATTTGGAAGAATACTAATACATTTTAAAAACAACCCAGCCAAATACACCAGCTACTAATAACATAAACAATCACAAAATACCAACAGAATGGATTGATACAAACAGCCATGAGCATGACTATATAGGACTGCGACCTTTTAGAAGTCTTCTGGCGAAGGGATATTTCATCCCGAAATATCAAGAAAACAATAAATCACAGATAAATAGACAACATCCACGTTACTTTGTCTTTCCTTACACTTGCATTGTGATAGCCTTCAAAATCAACTCCCAAACCGTGCATATATATATATATATATAATATTAATGATTTGAAGGCAATTACAATGCATATCAAAAATAAAAACAAAAAGATGTTATTTTTGTCTTATCGATTTCAAAGCAAAACTTTATCTTCAGAGATGGTTATCAGAAATGTACGTGCTTCAGTCTTCTTTTTTTTATGTGTGTGGTTATATTTTTTTTTTTTTGTCCTCTTCTTCTCTTTTTTCTTTCTCCTCCTTTCTTTTTTCTTTATGTTATGAATGAAATGGGCGAATAACTGTAATTTCTTATTTTTTGGAATATCTGTTGAGAACGAATGTCTGAACCCTATGCATGTATATGTATCCAATATTGTCTGGTTACCTTCCGGTGAATAATGCAATAAAGTAGCTATGATGAATTCAAAATAAAAACGGTCACATAGAAGAATTCATATAGCTTTTCTTTCTAATTTTTTTTCAGTTGTAAAATAAAATGATTATATATATATATATATATATTATATATATATATATATGTGTGTGTGTGTGTGTGTGTGTTGTGTGTGTGTGTGTGTGTTGAAAATGGAAAAATAAAGGAAAGAAAATGTTGAATGGATAAAATAGATTTATCATAACACCAAGGATTTACTCTGACGAAGGCCGCAATTTCTTTATATACTTTAAAAAATTATGTAGTTTTTCTATTATTGCTATTTTATTTTGTATCTAAAATAATGATAGATAGAATACATGTATACATGGATAAATTCCTGTTCAAAACACGTGTCAGTAAAATAAAATCAAATGAAATAAAAAATAAGATAAAATAAAATAAATCCTATTTTATCCATTCAACATTTTCTTTCCTTTATTTTTCATTTCAACATATATATATATATATATATATATATATATATATATATATATATATATATATGTTTTTGGGTGATGTTTGGTAGTATATTTTTACAATCAAACGATTTGCTGGGTTTTTTCTCACCGCGAGGATTTACCAACAAGTTTGGTATTTTAAATTATATATATATATATATATATATATATATATATATATATATATATATGTGTGTGTGTGTGTGTGTGTGTATGTGTGTGTTTGTGTGTGTGTGTGTGTGTGTGTGTGTGTGTGTGTGTGTGTGTGTACGGGTATATGAGATGTGTCCTTACAGAGAAGAGGCTATGTAACAGTCTTATCTCCCTGTTAACTCATTCTAAACCACATCGACCAATTGTTCAGCTTTTAAACCAAATACGTTTTGAGTCATATCTTTAATTTGTTTATTTGCTATGTAATACACAGAAAATAACACAAAAAACAAATACAATTCAAAAAGAATAATTGAGGAATATCCTGTGTGTGTGATGATTTCATGAATTTAACGATATTTTTTTTATTTTTTATTTTTTTCATTATCAGCTGACTGTATAAAGTTTTTAAGTTAGCAAAAGAATTATCACGCTCACAAAAAATAGTTACTTTGTCCGATGTTGATTAGAACATATTTTCTTTATTGTGAAAATTTACAATTAACTTTTCGAAAACAATCTTGAGGTCATTCTTTATAATAGAAAATAGAATAAAATGAATCCGAAGCAAAAGAGAAATTATGTTTTTCAAAATGAATGTGACTCACTTTCTGATTTGAATCTAAAAAAATTTCTTGTATCAGTCATAGATTATTGTCGTTTTAATAATAACACAGACAAAAGTAAAGGTGTCACGTTTCAAGAAATATATATATATATATATATATATATATATATATATATATATATATATATTATGAATATATTGATATTTTGAAGGCCAGTACAATTCGTATGAAAAATAAAAACAAAAAGATGTTATTTTTGTGAAAAATAACATCTTTTTGACAAAAATAACATCTTTTTGTTTTTGTTTCTATTTTTCATACGCATTGTACTGGCCTTCAAAATATTAATATATCATAACATACTTAACAATGCTTCAAGAAAATTACCAATTGCTTTTATATATATATATATATATATATATATATATATATATATGTGTGTGGTAATACGGTGAAGAAATTAATCCGACAATATGAGAAGAAAATATTTTAAAAATATAACAAACACGGGATGTTATGATCAGGGGAAACAATTTTATGTGTCAATACTTAAGCATTTCGGTATATTGTACCATCTTCAGGACACTGTTAAGTAATGTTTATGTGAGGGACAAAATGAAAGATGTTAAGTGTATAGTGAATGTGTGAAAATGATGTTATTATTAACAGTGTCCTGAAGATGATACAATATACCTGGCCGACCACCGAGTGAACATGAAAGAAAGCGAAAAGATAGACAAATACTTAGACCTTGCCAAAGAACTGAGAAAACTTTGAGAAAACTTGGTGAAGGTCGTACCAATTGTAATTAGTGCCCTTGGAACGGTCCACAAACTCTGGAAAATAATTTGTGTGAATTGGAAATCAAAGGAAGAATCAAGACCATCTAAACTACAGCACTGTTGGGATCGGCTAGAATACTCAGAAGAGTCCTGGAGACCTGAGGGGACTTGCTGTCACTCGGCCTTCAGTGAACCACCAGCTACGACAGAAGTGAAAAACTACTACTACTACTACTACTACTACTAATAATAATAATAATAATAATAATAATAATAATCTGTTCTTGTGAACGAAACGCATAACATTCTCTAGGACTTTGAAATAAAAACGAATCACCTTATCCCAGCAAGAAGACCAGACCTAGTTTTGATAAACAAAAAAGAAAGAACTTGTCAACTGGTGGATTTTGCAGTGCCAGCAGATCACAGGGTGAAGCTAAAGGAAAATGAAAAAATAGACAAATATCTGGACCTTGCTAGAGAACTAAAAATGTTATGGAATTGTAGTTGGTGCACTTGGAATAGTCCCAAAAGGATTGGAAAAGGGTCTGGAATGTTTGGAAATCAGAGGAAGGATTGAAACCATTCAGAACACTGCACTGCTGCAATCTGCCAGAATACTCAGAAGAGTTCTGGAGACCTGAGGAGACTTGCTGTCACTCAGACACCAGTGAAAGACCATCAGCTAATGCTGATGTGAAAACTCAAAAGGAGCAAATAATAAAAGTAAGGAAAGACTAATTGCAGCAGCCAGGAAAAGCAATTGCAACATATTTACAAACAGAAATACATCAAAAACTAAAAAAACAGAAATGGGAAGAAAAACTACATGGGTACATCAAGCGTCAAACTCAAGAGATATCACATCAGAAGATATGGACATGGTTAAGAAGAGGAAACCTCAAGAGAGAAACCTAATCCCTTATAATCGCAGCACAAGACAATGCCATAAGAACAAACTATATAAAGGCAAAAATAGATAAGACGTAGCAGAATAGCAAGTGCAGAATGTGTGGAGATAGATACGAAACAGTTAATCATATAATAAGCGAATGCAGCAAACTAGCTCAAAGAGAGTACAAGACTAGTCACGACTGCGTGGGAAAGGTGATCCACTGGGAATTGTGCAAGAAATTCAAATTTCACCATATGCACAAATCTGAATGTGTCATGGATAATGAAACGCATAATATTCTCTGGGGCATCGAGGTATAGACGTATCACCTAATCCCGGCCAGGAGACCAGACCTAGTATTGGGAAAATGAAAGCATTACATTGCTTTGAGCAGAAGATATAGGTAGAAACTATATGATTGTATATTCGTGGAGTTATGTGATTTTGTACGTGCATGTATGTAACATATAAACAATCACGCACACACACACACACACACACACACACACACACGCATGCACACATACGCACACATACGCACACACACACATACATATATATATGTAACTGTAATTTAACAGAAGTTTCTTTAAGCACACACACGCACGCACACACACGTACGCACGCACACATACACACACACACACACACATATATATATATATATGTGTATATATATATGTAACTGTATTTTAACAGGAGTTTCTTTACACACACACACACAAACACACACGCACGCACGCACGCATATATATATATATATATATATATATATATATATATATTTCTTTACACACACACACACACGCCCGCATGCACACACACGCGCGCATGCACACACACATACACATATATATATGTAACTGTAATTTAACAGAAGTTTCTTTCTACACACGCACACAAACACACAAACACACACACACACAAACACACACACAAACATACACACACAAACATACACACACAATATTATATATATATATATATATATATATATATATATATATATTTGTGCAAAAGTTACGATTCCTGCAGAGACGTGTACATTCTTTGTAGTTATCCATCTTCTTTGCTAGCAGAGCCGAAATGTAGGAATTCAGTATTTAAAAAAAATATCTCATCCATCTAGCGTCATCTTATAATGAATACCCACCACCACCACCTATTTTTTTTATTTCTCTTTCATAACATCGAATGTTTTTCTCCCTCTCCCCCTCTCTCTCCCCCTCTCTCTCTCTCCTCTCTCTCTTTCAGTCACTCTCTCAGTCTCTTTCTTTCTTTACACACACACACACACACAAACATATAATATATATATATATATATATATATATATATATATATATATATATATATACTGATAGTAATAAGATACTGGGAGAGAAATTGAGAACTGAAGATTGAAAAGACCAAACATTTAGAAAGATATTTTCCTCTTCGCCTTTTTGCGTCTTTCCTGAAATTTTTCTTCCTTTTTTTTTTTTTTTTTTTGTTAACATTTATTAAACTTTTCCTTCTTTATTTTACTCTTTATTTTTATTTTTGTCTAATTAATTATTATCATTCTTCGCAATTCATCTTCTTCTTCGCAATTCTTCTTCTTTGCAATTCTTCTTCAATTTGTATTAAGAATAGTTACTTGAAGCTACAATTGTTTACTAAGGATTATTAGTTACTTGCGCCCATATAACCGTGAACAAATAAATGACTAGTATTAAATTGAAGTAATTCCATGAAACCATATAATCATTGGTATTATATAGGAAGACTTGCAACCATACAACTGTGTGCAAAGTATTTCTATTAGATGGGAATACTTGATATAACTGTGCAAAAAGTAAAACAATCCGCACGAGTAGGATGTGACACAAGGTCAATTTCTTAAGCAGAATTTAACTGGTTTGAATTCAGAGTTTTCCTTCTCCTAGAATGGTCCCCTAGCCATGGTTAAAGAGCCCAGTCTGCCCTACTATTTATCCATAGCTGGAGGGAGAGTAGGATTCATACCTTTCCCAAGGGTATTAGCGATAGATTTAAAGAGCCAAGTGCTCCGCCCAGTGCTCCGCCCAGTGTTCCCTACTATTAACCCATAGCTGGCGGGAGAATAGTTGGATGCCTAAAGACGTTAGGGTTGTAGGGGGGGGGGATTAGATGAGATTTCGGAATAAAAAAAAGCAGACTAGAAGCGACTACCCAGGTCGCCTGTGTAGAAGGGGGAGTCAAAAGTTAGTCTCGCAGATCCATTATGACTGAATCTCGAGTTGGATCATCGCAGGATGCCCCATTAAAAATACGTGAAAAAAAAAACACCTTGCGTTGAACCAGACACTTTGAAAAGAAAAAATAATGTTTCCTATTTAAAATACAACATGCAAAAAAAAAAGAAAGAAATTCCATGCTATTATCATTTAAATCTTATTTATCGATTTCTTCACGAATATAAATCAAAATCTTCCTAATTTTTGCTCATAAAACAAGCCCTGGTGATATTTAATGTGTATATATATTTACTTTGTCTTTAATTGTTTTATTTTCGAAGTTTCCTCCGGGCATACATATACACACAACTGCCCTTTATATATGTATAGATTGCATTCTATCTTGTGTTTTATTTGGGGTGGAGGCTGGAACAGATTAATTGCATTTATGTTTATTTCAATGTGAAAAATTGGTTTGATATACGAGAAAATTGAATTTTCTCCAATCTAGGAGAAGATAAATTAGGAATTAAGATACGCTGTGATTCAAAGAAAAGCAAGAAGCCAATGCAGTTTGGCAGTGGTAGTGTCGCAGGAGTTGATGGGTACCAGTGGGTTTCAGCATCACACTACCTTAGGGACTCCGGCTCCTGATTTGCTTTCGATAAAGATTTTGTATCGAAATTTTCCTTCTTCTAGGTGGGTTGCCGGCCAAGGGTAAAGAGCCGCTTCTGACCGGTTTTGGGGATTTATGTGAGTAGTGAGTACTCCAACCCTACTACTGTCAGTGTTCCAGTAGCGGATATCTGTTCTTCTCTTCAGAGTAGCTGGATCAATGCAAGGTCTTTTTTCTAACATAGGGATTTAAACGGAACATTCCACAGGGATTCAACACACGATTCAGTAATAATGGATCGGCGGGACTAACTTAAAAAAAACTCTACCCAGGCGACGCCGGGTAGCCGCTGCTAGTATATCGATAAATGAATTTCATAAGAGTTGAAAACAACAACATGGATAAGGATGAATATTTTTCTATTTTTGGATAAAAGAAGCAAAAAATAACATAAACATTATTTTGAGAACCCAAGAACAGGCAACAGCATTTCCTTGTCGCAATTAAAGGTGGAATCTTCGGAAGTAAAAGATAAAGATTTTGTATCGAAATTTTCCTTCTTCTAGGTGGGTTGCCGGCCAAAGGTTAAAAAGCCGCTTCTGACCGGTTTTGGGATTTATGTGAATAGTGAGAACTCCAACCCTACTACTGTCAGTTTTCCAGTAGCGGATATCTGTTAGCGCGTCCACAACAAGAAACTCATCCCTTTTTCAATGTAAATACACATGTCGCTTGTTATAACACATGGCTTTAGTGATGTATACAGAATGTTTATACGTATGAGTACCTCTCTTTGTCTGTGGCACAACCTTTTCGTGAAGAATTCCCTTTTCGTTGGCTTAAGTATCTGAGAGGCTTTGGAAGCAGAAATATTGGAAGAGTTGTGCAGCTGCTTCAGGGTGTGAAGAAGTGTGTTTTAAATAAAATAATTGAATAAGAAAAATAAAAAATGGTATAAAATCCTCTAAACTAATGTAAGCCATTTATCAGAAGGATCTCCTCATGACCTTGTTTACAGACTCTTTAAACCGAGCAGTCTTCATCTAACAGTCTATTAGTCTTTTCTGTTTCAACATTTGAAATTCTGGCTTTAACTTGAGCGCGAACGTCAGCCAATATATATATATATATATATATATATATATATATATATATATATATATATATATATATATATATATATCGTTGGCAATTCAGTCTCGAAAGGCTATGATAAAAGTTTTTTGTGTGCCCCTGAAGTTGCAGCGCCTCCTGTGACTATGAAGTCCTATGTTTGAGATTTTGGATTTGTAGGTTGTCCCTGTAGATGATGATGTTCCGATGCTTTGTTGCCGTTGCTTTCTTATGGACCTCTTAGCTTCATGATGTTGTATCAGGGTGACTTCTGACATGTACAGTCCTCTATGGAGATTCTGCCGCCACCGAGGGCGGTCTTGAGCCAAATTTTCCCAGCTGGAAGGGACAATGCCAAAGCACCTGAGATCACTTTTGCAGACATCCTTGAATCGCAGTAGGGGGCGACCAATCTGTCTTTTACCAAATGTTAGCTCTCCATACAGGATATCTTTCGGGATTCGTCCATCATCCATCCGACGTACATGACCCAACCATCGGAGACGACGTTGTCTCAGTAGAGAGTACAGACTGGGGAGTTGAGCTCTCTCTAGGACTGCTGTGTTGGTGATCCTAATATATATATATATATATATATATATATATGTATATATATATATATATATAAAATGTTGTTCTGGTTCCAACGGGAGAAAATTCAATATATTATAAAAAAGAAGGTCCGCAAAATGTATTATGTTTTCAGAAAAAAAATTTTTTAAATTCTTTTTATCTTACATATGTGACACGTGTTTCTGATCTGTTGTCTTCTTCAGGCATTAAATTATTATTTTGGCAGAAGTCGCACACAAGTCACGCGCAAGTCACGCGCAAGTCGCACGCAAGGATTAAAAAAAATAACGTAGCGTTCAACCGTTATTACACAACCTTTATAATAAAAAAGTTACAAAAACACACACAACCTATCAAATATCGGACATATTCTGCCAAAATAATAATTTAATGCCTGAAGAAGACAACAGATCAGAAACACGTGTCGCATATGTTGATAAAAAGAATAAAAAACATTTTTCTGAAAACATAATACATTTTGCAGACCTTCTTTTTTATTATATATATATATATATATATATATATATATATATATATATATATATATATACCGACCCCTCTCCACGAGCAGGATGTGACACAATGTCTATTTCTTAAGCGGAGTTCAACAGGTTTGAATTCAGAATTTTCCTTCTCCTAGACCAGTTGTCTAACCATGGTTAAAGAGCCCAGTCTGCCCTACTATTTATCCATAGCTGTGAGGGAGAGTAGGATTCATACATTTCCCAAGAGTATTAGCGCTAAGTAAAATTCAATTACAAGATCCAGGATTTGAATTCGGGGTGACGAGTCCATTTTCTATTACTCGTACCATTACACCCCGCGCTTCAACCAATATATATATATATATATATATATATATATATATACTAGTAGAAACTGTGGATATACCTGTTACGATTTTATGGGCCATCCTTTAGGTTTCAAGCAAGAGTGCTTGTCCAGCGGAAATCCTTGGTATTAAGCAGAGCGTAGTTTCAATCTACAGGTAAAAAATCCTTTGGTTGTTCCTTGGTGTTCCTCAGTCTGGCAAGTCCTTAGTCAATGATTGCAAATGGACGTCTCTCAGTATCAGTGATTAAGTAGTCAATCAGCCACGCATTCGTGCTGTTGATTGGCTGAGGCTTAAACCACGTGACCTCGCTTAGTCTATAAATTGAAGTGGGGTATTGTAGCACACCTTATATACAAAATATTCCAACAATACCACAGTATGATAATTTAATTAATAAAACGTTTGATATGTTTACTTCAGAGCTATTTCAAAATACTTCAATATGTAAAAAGCATAATAATCTTGATTTAACTCTTCCTCTATTTTTTCTTTCTTTTCTTCTTTTCATCTTTTCATGATGTTCGATTAAAACATATTAGTGTTACAGCTTCCGTGCGCACACGAGAGAGTATTTCCCCAACACACTTTCTTTTTAATTATTATTTTCTGTGTAGCATGTCCTTTTTCTTCACTTTCTTTCTTTATTATAAAAACGGCATGGCACATTATTTAACTAAGGTGACGGCACTTATAAAAATAAGAATTCGGTGGATAAGCAACACCAGATAATCAGGATTTGCATTTTTGTATTTCATCTAGGAAGATTTCAACGGTCTCATTTTTAACCAGAGGGTGTTGCAAGATGATGACGGTTGTACAATTAAGGAGCACGTGTATTAATATATATATATATATATTATATATATATATATATATATATATATATTTGCATTGTTATGTAAAGTATATTATTATTTATATTTTTGAAGGTAATTACAATGCGTATATCGTATAAAATTCGATAATTATTGAAAATAATCATGACAAGCAAACCCGGCAAATAATGTGCGAGACGTGGAACACCGTACACCTGTTTCAACTTTATTAAGTCTCATCAGCGGTGTATACCTACGATCTCCCTCAAGACAGAGATCGAAACCGGAAACCCAGCGCACGCAGAGTCAGAAACTCTACCTCTAGGCCACCGTCCCGTAGCACACGATACATGCCAAATTAACCTGTCAATGATAAGCGCTCTACTACTATACATAGTACAGTGAGCGATGAGGGAATCGCAACGTCGCGCACGTTATTCGCCGGGTTTGCTTGTCATAATTATTTTCAATAATTATCAAATTTTATACGATATACGCATTGTAATTGCCTTCAAAAAATATAAATAATAATATACTTTACATAACAATGCTTCAAAAGCAAATTATCAAATTCCATTATTTCTTACGCCTGGACATAGGCCTAATTTGCGATTCCCTCACTGTACTATGTATAGTAGTGGCGTGTTTATCATTGACAGGTTAATTCGGTATGTATCGAGTGCTACGGAGGTGGCCCAGGAGTAGAGTTTCTGACTCTGTGCGCTGGGTTCCCGGTTTCGATCTCTGTCTTGAGGGAGATCGTAGGTATACACCGCTGATGAGACATAATAAAGTTGAAAAAGGTGTACGGTGTTCCACGTTATTCTCGTATAATATGTGGACGTATTGTTATATAGCCAACATCGGGTATATATATATATATATATATATAGAGAGAGAGCGAGAGAGAGACAGAGAGACAGAGAGACAGACAGAGGACAGAGACAGAGACTTACTTGTTGCTTCAGTTCTGCTTTACTGCTTCTTCTAACTTCTTGTCTGACTGTCATCTTGTCGTCTTCTAGTTGCTGTCTCTAACTAAGGGCTTCTTCTGGGCTAACTCTAATCATTGCAATCAATTAAATGAACAACAAGACTTTTATTTCTTGACCAAGATTTTATTTAGCCCATTCTTATTCGCCGCGTGGGTGAGTTTCAACCTCAGCAGAGAGAAGCACGTTCTCTCTGCATCAAAATCCGGTTTAAACCGATTCTCTAACTAATCATGTGACGCGCGAGATTCGTGCCTCTGGGGCCAGGGTCATCAAACAGTCCTGGTGATTTTCCACTAGCCCTATTGAATTCTCGCTTCTCGCAAATAACATATAAAAGCTAAATATAAGCTATATATATATATATTATATATATTATATATATATATATATAATATATATATGATAGTATGCAAACAGTTTTGTTTGATATGGCTATGCCGACAATTTTTGGGAGAATATGTGCTTAATTGAAGTCATACCTAATTTGAAAATCAATTAGTTGATAATTAATGAATTAGGCGAATATATCAGTATAAATGTGAAGCGTAAACAATTTTTCTCGATTTGTTTATGCTTCACATTTAAACTGATATATTCGCCTAATTCATTAATTATCAACTTATTAATTTTCAAATTAGGTATGACTTCAATTAAGCACATTTCTCCCAAATATATATATATATATATATATATATATATATATATATATATAAACCCACGCATACATTCATATAGACACACACACACACACACACACACACATATATATATGTATATGGTGTAATGGTTAGTGAACTAGATTATTTGTTAGTGAGTTCGATTCTCACTGGGCGCCTCATACTTCTGGACTTGTGCCGCATCTAAGATACGCTTAGTAAACAATTATATATATATATATATATACGCATAAAACGCATCTAGATACACACACACCACACACACACACATATATATATATATATATGCATATATATATATATATATATATATATATATATATATATATATATATTATAGAGAAGAGAGAGAGAGAGAGAGAGAGAGAGAGAGACTGAGAGAGAGAGGGACACAGAGGCACATATTTTAAACCCGAAATTTATAAGTGACTGCGACTCTAATAAATCCAATTCTATTCATGTTTGACATAGTCTGTCATTTGCGAGGAGTCTTTGAGTTACAAGGAACTTTTAAATGGTTATCATAATGGTAAACATAAGTGGCAGAAACGATGCCTGTGAGATTGCGAAATTTGGGCTGTTGAAAAGAGTTCGCTTAACGATTTCTGCCTGTCATTATGAAAAGAATCCTGAAAATGACGAAATGTCTGCCGCTCAAGAATCACTTCTTCAAATGTTTTCTTCTCCTCCTCCTCCATCCCAAACCCCTCCTCCTCCTCTGCAACACACACTTTCCTCCATTCGTTCGGCTCTGAACATATTTCAAATTTCTTTTTTATTCTATTACCACCGTATCATGCACAGTTTTTTTTTACCCCCCCCCCAAAAAAAAAAAAATTCCTTGAACTATACCGCCGGTTTAGCTCAGTCGGTATAGCGTCCGGTTATGAATCATAAGGTTCCTGGTTCAATAGTACGTTAAGATATCTGTTAATAAACTAGCAAACAGAGAGTGCGAAAACAAAGCAGTCGGAGTCGGAGTTTTATGTTCCGACTCCGCATCCCTGTTTGTAACACAACATTTTGGCCTATCCATTCTTCCGTCTTCTTCAGGTATATAATCCGTGAGGCGGAAAAAAGAAAAGACGATATCTTTTCTCAAGAGAAAATGAAGCGGTAATTTCTTCTCAGGGATCATATATATATATATATATATATATATATATATATATATATATATATATATATATATATATATAATATATATAATATGTTGTTCTGGTTCCAACGGGAGAAAATTTAATATTTTATAAATAAGAAGGTCCGCAAAATGTATTATGTTCTCAGAAAAAATGTTTTATTCTTTTTATCTTACATACGCGACACGTGTTTCTGATCCATTGTCTTCTTCAGGCATTGAGTTATTAATTTGGCAGAATATTGATAGGTTGTGTATGTTTCTCACACACAACCTATCAAATATCGGATATATTCTGCCAAATTAATAACTCAATGCCTGAAGAAGACAACGGATCAGAAACACGTGTCGCGTATGTAAGATAAAAAGAATAAAACATTTTTTCTGAGAACATAATACATTTTGCAGACCTTCTTCTTTTATATATATATATATATATATATATATATATATATGTGTGTGTGTGTGTGTGTGTGTGTGTGTGTGTGTGTAAGTTGAAAATGGAAGCGAATCCAACGGTATGTTGAAAAGAAAAATAAAGGAATGAAAGTGTTGAATGGATAAAACAGGATTATTTTATTTTATTTAACTGACACGTGTTTCGGTCAGGAGTTTATCTATGTATACATGTATTCTATCTATTATTATTATAAATACAAAATTGAAATAAAATAACAATAATAGAAAAAATATAGAAATGTTTAGTGTACAAAGATTAATTCCTTATTGTTTTGAATGAAATCGGTTGAAATACGGAGAATTTCCGAAATGTTCGAAAAAATAGCTTTTTTGAAATCACATGAAGAAAGTGTTCTAACGCGATGGAGAAAACAGTTATAATGACGTCATAGTCGCATGCGACGGATTTTGAAACGGAGATGGCTGGAATAAAGTCAGGTGGAATTTAATTTTGAAAGCATGAGGAAATTTTTAAATAAAATTTATGCGTATGTGTGTTTTGTTGATGGTTCATTTATTAATTTGTTATTAATATTATCATATTGATTTTTTATTAAAAAAAATTTTGTTTTAATAAAAATAAAGTGAGTATTAAATATGTTAGGAAATATAAAGAGACTTGCTGTTACATGTTATTAGGGGTAAGTAGAAACTATTATTATGGTGGGGTAAAGCCGATGATAACAATGACGCCATGACAAATAAAGTAAATAGACCAATATAATTTATATAGACTGGGGAAGGTTTTAAGCCTTAGTGAAAGGAAATAGGGAGAGTTTAAGTATATGGAAGTAACTTATTTTTATATAGTTTGGAAATGGTTTGGAAATTTAATTTGGTTTAAATTTCGAAATTAATGTTGTATATTGAAGTTTTTTTAATATAATTCTAGCAAGGAATGGTGATATTTTATAAAAAAACAGGTCTTTGTGGTAAAGTGTTAAGATGGGAGATGGTGGAGGATTCTACGATACGACGTGCGTTTCGATTATGGATAAAAGCGATCATTGAAGATTTCTGCAAATTAAAATTACAATTTATCAACAGATCAAAATTTTAATTTGCAGAAATCTTCAATGACCGCTTCAGCCTGGAAGAAATGTAACTTTAGCTTGTCAGTGAGATCGGATTTCCATATGACTGATAATTTGTTAGTGACCAACCATGCCTTTCCTATTCGTGTATTAATATCGTTCTCTGAGGATGAGATATTACTACCTAGGTATGTGAATTGTTCTACTGGCGTAAGAGGCTTAGCGTCAAGTGTGGAGATGTCTCCTTTCTTTTTTAAGCTCATGACTGTATGGCTGCACCACTTGGACCCCAACGAAGCGCCTTGAGAATAAGCTAGATGGGAGCTGCACAAGAATGCTGCGTGCAGTCTTGAATAAGTCGTGGAAACAGCACCCCACAAGGAAGCTACTGTATGGCCACCTGCCCCCCCCCCCACATCTCACAAACCATCCGAGGGAGGCGGACTATGCATGCAGGACACTGCTGGAGAAGCAGAGATGAGCTCTTAAGCGATGTTCTCCTGTGGAAGCCAACACATGGACATGCTAATGTGGGCTGCCCAGCAAGGACCTATATTGACCAACTATGTGAGGATGTTGGCTGATGCGGGGAAGAACTCCAAGGGGCGATGAATGATAGGGAAGATTGGCGAGAGATTGTCATGGATATCCGTGCTGCTTGCACGACATGATGATGATGATTAGCAATGAAGGTCCCTCTCGGTCTATTCATCTTTATATCTAATTTATTTATTTTTTCTAATTTAGTGAAATAAATCGCTAATTAGGACTTAGCCTATTCTAGTAGTGATCACCCAAAAGCGGAGTTTAACAGGTTTCAATTCAGAGTTTTCCTTCTCCTAGACTGGTTGCCTAACAAAGTTTAAAGGACTCAGTCTGCCCTACTATTTACCCATAGCTGGAGGGAGGGTAGTTAGATTAATACCTTTTCGAAGGGTATTAGTGTGAAGTGTTGTATTGTTATAATGATTGATATAACAAAGGCGTTATTATATAATATATACTTTTATTTGACGTTACTGTGTATAGAGAGATATGTATTAGCTCGTGCGTCTAAAGCCGGTACAACGCTCGAAGCGTTCCTGTATGAGCGTTTCTGTGACAGTTCACTTGTATTCTTACGCAACAGGGTTGTACTGAGGCGTGTAAAGAATTAGTCCTACAATACTGTTACAATTAGCACTATGTGAACTGTAGCTTCGTCCAGGATTTGAACTCTGGTCGACGAGCCCATTTCCTACGACTCTAACCATTACACCACGCGCCTTCAACAAATCTACATTTGCTTATATCATTTGATTTAGTTGTTTACTTTTTTTCATAACAATCCTTCCTTCTTTCCTGAACTCACTCATCTACCTAACTTATATATGTGTGCGCATGCGCGAATGAATGATATATTCTTGCATTTATCTGAGGATGAAAGCAATGTTGAAAAATGATTTTCAAACTCAGATTTTCTTCAAATTGATCGCATCTTTCCACCTTGTCTCTTGAATATTCTTCTACCTAACTTACATGTGTGTGCGAATTATTTTTACGATATATCTATTTTAAAACAATTACCAAAAAATCAGGGAATTTTCTAATTTCAAAGAAATTTTCAGCACTTTATTAAGAAATTGATTTTATAATGAATAGCTTATTGTATCTAAAAAAATAATGGGACCATATGACCTTTAGGCACCCCTTTTACTCTGCTGGTTCATGTTGCATAGGGCCTTCTTTACCGGCACTAAATAGGTATATGTTATATACTGGTCTTTTTACGATACCAAATCATATAACGTTATATACCTTTCTTACTTCTTACTCTGTCGTCTATTCTTCTGGCCGGCTTTGGTTCTGATCGTCTATCATCTATCTTGGTCTGGTATATCTTCTAAGGTCTGGTCTTCTATTGAGGATTCCGGGTCTGGTTTCTGTTGGGGATCATTCCTTATCAGAAGCCTTGTGTCATTATTTGTTTTTAGTAATAAACACAAGACTTCGATTTATGTTGATGTTACTTTATTCATAAATCCCCACCCAAACAATCTGCGCAGATGAGGCTTACATGTTGCTAGCTCGGCTTCTAAGTTCTAACTCTAACTGAATTGCTTACTCCTTAAACCGGAAGGGGGCTTTCTATCGGGGTTCCGTTTCTCACGGTCTATCCCCAGAAAGCAAGGTCAGAGTGAGGTCAAACGCTGTCACTCACTCTCAAGGCCATCAGCTGTACTGATCGCCATAATGATTTCTACAATACCTTAAAAATGTATTAGGGATCCAATAATTATGTAACATTCATAAGTACATTTTTTTCATTGACACCGTCAACATCCGGTTGTTTGTTAGGAGTTAGGGTTAGGGGTTAGTTTTATAGTTTTTAAAAACTCTAAAAATTGTCTGTTAACAAACAACCGGATGTTGACGGTGTAAATGAAAAAATGTACTTATGAATCAGTAAAGCAAAAGGGGTGCCTAAAGGTCATATGGTCCAAATAATGTTTATCAATTAACGTGGTAGTTTTTTTGTTTCTTTAGTTTTGTCACTTGAATAGAAAGAAATTCAAACCCTTAATTATTACGTTTACTGTGATTGTTTTGTTTTTTTGTGATTTTTAAGTTATTTTTTTGCTGACAATTTTTTTTTGTATGATTGCAATCTTTGTTCTGTCCCTCGAGATAATACTGGTTTCTCCCTAAATGCATACATGATCATGGTTTGTTTTACGGCATATCAACCTCAGGGGGTTATTTAATGCCGATAAAATTTTGAATCAATGTTGAAAAATGATTTTCCAACTCAGATTTTCTTCAAATTGATCACGTCTTTTCACCTTGTCTTTTGAATATTCTTTTTTTTTTTTCATTTTTTCTTTTCATTTTTTTTTTCAAGCGAGTCGATCGCGTGTAGCGTTCTATTAAGATCGCCTATTTCACTGGTGTTCCTGTGACGCCATTTTCTTTTAGTTTTTGCCATTTCTGACAACACTTGCAATTTTAATTATGAGTTATAACAACGGATTCTCGTAATGAAGACAGCCTTTAGCTTCTGTCTCAGGTGCCAATATTGTTTCCAGATCGATACAACGAGTTCGGCTTTACAAACGCCGGAATCAGACGCGTTTTTAAAAGAGTTAATTTCTCAAAAAGGTTGTTGTTGGACTATTTTGGAGTTATATTATATATATAATATACATATATATATATATATATGTGTGTGTGTGTGTGTGTGTGTGTGTGTGTGTGAGAAAATGGAAAAGATATTGAATCCGACAATATGAGGAAAATGAGTAAAGAAAAGAAATGTAGATGGATATAAAATGAATTTAATCGATATCACATTAATCGATATCACTTACACATGTGTTTCGGTCAGTTTATGTGTGTTGAAAATATTTCGCACACATACAAGATCGACCTTCATCAGAGGTGAACATTTATATGCGAAATATTTTCACACACATAAACTGACCGAAACACATGTGAAGTGATATCGATTAATGTGATATCGATTAAATATTATAATATATATATATATATATTAAGAATTTTAAGAAACAATGTGTTTTTTCCAAATTTCTTAGTATTGTCGGATTTATTTCCATATCTACTCCCATATATATATATACTATATATATATATATATATATATATATATATTATAAATATATATATATATATAAATTGTTTTTCTTTTGGCCCAAATATGTATAGTATCAATCGCATTATTTTCGGTTGGTACGATTAATCTGGTGTTTTCTTTTTCCAATTTTTTTTCACCAGGTAATGTTTGTAGTATATTTTACAACGAAACTATTGACCGTTTTTTTTACGCAAGGTTTACAAACAAGTTTGTAGTATATTATATATATATATATTAATATATATATAATATATAATATATATAATAAAACAAATTTTTGCTGATGAAACAAAGAAAATTTACAATTGCTCAATCACAAATTCGTGAGAGCTAATAATTTATTAATATTTATTAGCTAATATTAATAAAGTAATATATTTATATTATATATATATATATATATATATATATATATATATAATAATATATATATATATATTATATATATATATATATATATATTTGGGGGGGAGTTCATAAAAAGTACCAAAATCACGGAAAATGCTTCAATAAATAAAATTAATAAATAAAGTTAGAAATTATCTGCAGTATTTTTTTGTGTAACTCACTGAACAAAGCTGGAAGGTGAGATTTCGCCTGTCTGTACAAAATAAATAAATTTAAAAAAACAAACAAAAAAACAACAAAAAAGGCAGCAAAACTTCAAAATCTAAATAAACAATGGCGCCGGCGAAGACGACGTCATCGACAAATCTATTTCCGTTCTTCAGATCTTAGATCGACACGAATGGATGAAAAGAGACGCCGTCGATAAAAAGAATTGATTTTCTATATGAAAAGATCCAAGATAAGCGAACGCCTTTACTTAGATATGACAGAACACGTGTCGAAAACACAAATGACATAAAAGATATTATTTTTCTTGGTATTGATGAATCGATTAAGTGATTTGACCAATAAGAAAAAAAAATTGTATATTAATGTCGGCAGATATTTCTGGGCAAAGTTTTTTTTTTTTAAATTCTTTGATAGCAATGGATATCCTTTTACCACACACACACACACACACATACATACACACGCGCGCGTGCATATACACACACGCATATACACACACTTAGTGTAGCAAGGACAGGAAGTCAACGGCGTTTGGTAACTAACTGTCTCTCGCTGATTCGATTTTCTAACCCAGTTGGTCTGAAAATCACTTAGGTGAGAAACTGTCAGTTACCAAGCGCCGTTGATTTCATGTACACGCTATTCTTAGATATACATGCTCTATTAATGATATTGAGTACTATTATATATATATATTATATATATATATATATATATTATATATATATATATATATGTTTCGTTAAACTATACTGATGATTCGTGTCGGACGAGTTTTTCTGGCCATCTTTTTAATGTCAGGGTGGAACTGGTGTGATTAAAGGATATAAATAATTAATTAAACCAAAATCAACCAATTTGCGGAACTGTCCGTATATCAGCTTCTGCTGCTATTGCATGAGTAGGAGCTTGCCTTCTGCCTATATCAATAGTCATTCAAAATGTCCGCTCTATTTTTACTAATAGGTCAACATTGTTGAATGCGATTGTTTTGTAATTAAGTACGAACTGTTAATTTTTTTTTCAAGAACTAAAAAAAAATTTTTTTAAACCAATTGTATCTATTTGAATGTAAAAAATAAAAATGTAAACCTTTTTATCAATATGTTTAACGAATACTTTCATATTTCATAGAATAAAATTTATACATTTTTAATCAGCGAAACTCAAAACTTTTATTTAAGAAACTATAATGAAATTTAGATTAACATGCGAAATATTCTACCTACAAATAAGTTAATGTTTAGTTATTAGCAATTACAAAAACTGAATTTAAAATTGTCTTACGCACGAAAAGGTTTTAGAAAAAATCATTCAAGCGATTAAAAAAACAGGGGTATATAAAAAAAAAAGTGGATACCCACATACTATTATTTTCATATTTCTTAGAATGAAATATGATTAAATATATCCATTTTTAATCAGTGAAACTCAAAGCGTTTTTGAAAGAAGAATAACGAAATTCAAATAATAACGCGAAATATGTTTAGTTGGCTTCTTTGTTACTTTTGTTTTTAAAGAAATTACAATGTTACATTTTTATTGCAATTAAAAACTGAATTAAATGTCTACGCGTACGAAAAAGTTTAGAAAAATCATTTAAACCATTCACAAGTTACTTTTTAAAATATTATTCTCAATGTTGTAAACCAAAAAAAAAAATCGCAAATTCTTAGCTTAATCGCTAAGAAGGGGATATAAAAAAAACACTTACAATTATTATTTTCAAATTGCTAACTGGATTTATATTTAACACAATGAAACTTGAGTAAAGGTTAATATTATCTTCAAAATTTTTGAACTATTCAAAAGAAGAAACATTAAAACAACTCCTGAAGATTTTTTTTTTAAATTCAGCTTACGAAAACAATGTTTACCTTTCTGTAAAAACAAGTTATGACTACCGACTTTTTAAAAATTCTATGAAAAATCAACTAATAGTCACATTTTCACGAAATTTTCGTTAATTATTCATCTGTTGATGAAAATATATTTGAAATAGGTTTTTTTTTTTAAATATATTAGGAGAAATATTTTTACGAGCTCCTCCCCTATTTTATTTTATGAAATCGGAAAAAAATGAACAGATAAAAAACGATTTTATGTCAATATTATTAGATACAATTCCGTAAGTATGCGACATCCAGCAAAGATTGAACTCACTATTCAGTAGTAATGGATTTACGAGACTAATATAGAATATACAGAACTTATATATGTATATATATAAGATGTGTCATAAAAGTATCGAGATTGAAGCTGTATTTACCAAGATAGAAATTACCCGTGTTCTGCATAGCGAAATTTCCGATATTTTTGGCTTTATATAAACAGTCGCACCGTCGCCCGGCCTAGGATCAAAGTATAGTACCTATGCTTTGGGCTGGGGGGCTGTAAAATGCTTCTTGCTTAATTCCAGGGCCGACCCCCCCAGCAGCACCTGCACCTGCACCCCCGCCTAAAGAGACAGGGCTGGGATTATTGCCCGGTGTCTGAAGTACCCCCAAAACAGAAATGCCGATGGATTTTAAATAATTTTTAGAGCCTGCTCATCCCACATTAAGGACCTTATGTCACACTTGGCTTGTTGTGAAGTCAATAAATGCCCGAACTTTCACCAGGGTTACGAACATAGGGAACATGGCGATTCTGGTCTGCGTATTCTGTGTCCCAGTAACGTTAGACCTTCATTTGCGCCATTTCTGTGTGGAATTCTTGGTCATCATACGACCTTCATTTGTGGCGTTCCTGTGTGGAATACTTCGTGGACGTTCGAACTTCATTTTTCCCGTTTCTGTGTGGAAGTTTTCGTCATCGTTAGAATTTTGTGTGGGGTATTCCTAAGTGGAATTCTTTGTAGTCGTTCGAACTTCGTTTGAGCCGTTCCTGTGTGAAATTCTTGGTCATCATTCTACCTTCATTTGCGCCGTTCCTCAGTGGAATTCTTCGTTGACGTTCGAACTTCGCTTGTACCGTTCCTGTGTGGAATTCTTGGCCGTCTCTGCCGTGGACAAATCACTGTTTTTTTTTACTTTCTTTTGTTTGTCTCCAAGGCTGTTGCTGATTCCTTCCCCCCCCCAGCCTCGTTTGTGTCCAGGCAGCAAAAACCATCACAGACTGTATTACATATTAATGGACCTATCCCTCAAGGCAAAATAATGAAACCAACCTTCCTAAAAAATACTGACCTCGTTTCCTTTAACGATATAAGCGACAAATTATCTTTCTTGTTTCTTCCCTCAAAACTAACACTACACGTAATTTCCCCTATAGTTCTTACTTTGATAGCCGGTGGTAGCAGGCTCTCCGTAGAGGACTGTTCATGTCTGAAGTCACCCTGGCGCAACACCATGAAGCTAGGAGGTCCAGAAGAAAGCAACGACAACAAAGCACCGGCACATCAACATCTTCAGGGACAGCCTTCACATGCGACATCTGTGGTCGAGAATGTTTTTCAAACATTAGACTTCACAGTCACAGGAGGCGCTGTAACTTCAGAGGCACAAAAACTATATTATAATCTTTCAAGACTGAAATGCCAATAAGTCGAAGAACCTTTTAGCTTTCCGGGAAACCTTTAAGAATTTACGGTGAACTATGTTTTCTGTGATATTATCGTTTCTATCATAGCCAATGTCCAGCTGTTATTTAACGGAGACATTATTCATTTTTACTAATTTTCTGCATGAAGGAAAATTCGCCCTCTTGTCGTCGAAAATTACATAGGCTCGAGTTATAAGTTTCTTTTTGCGGTAATATATTTTTCATGTGTTTTTTTTTTTTTTTTACAATGACGTTGTTTATGATCCTTCAAACCACATTTATAACATGTCGAATTATTAACTGAACAGAATTTGATATAATGATCCACGTCACATTTTCCAGAAAAAAGCCTGAGGCCATTTTTTTTCCTAAGTACTTTACCTTCTGTCTTTTTATTTATCACTATCTCTCTCTCTATCCATCTATCTCTCTCCCTCACCAACGCGCCAATCTATAAACACAGTGCTGCGCGCTATGGGTCACATATGAGCGTGGACGCATAGGGGCATTTGTGCTCACGTCACGGCGATAATTCTGAAACAGTTTCCTCCACCTTAATTATATCAGGCTCACCCGGGGCCCACCGAGATCAGGCTCATAAACCCGATGGCGCGGACCTCTCTCTCCCCTTCCAGACACACATTCTTTCTCTCCTCATTCACTTTCTATCTCTCTTCTTTTCTCTCTCATCACACACACACACACACACACACAAACTCTCTCTCTCTCGGTTATGTAGGTTCTCTTTCGGGGGGGGGGGAGGGGGTTCGAACATCAATACGTTCGTCCGAGTCGTACTGATTGGCAGAGTGGATGTCCGGTCGGATCGGAAGGTCTCTCGATTCATGGGATCGGCGCCTCGGATTCTCCGTGAGATCTAGGTCAGACTCTGACTCATCCTTTCTCGTAGGCCGTTATGTGTAGTTGATGGAGTTCACTAAGATCTTCGTCACACTCTAATAATTTCTAACAGGTTTTCTGGTGTAGATTTATTAATTAAATCCGCGGTGTGGGACCCCTGCTTCTAGATTTACAGTAGAGTGATTGCTTCAAGTTTTCTGGGAAACGGATATTAGGGTGCGACCGGGTACTAAAGGCTCAGTATCGGCCTGAGAGCCACACGAGCAGCCAGGTAGGACCACAAAAGATTTCCGAGTTCGATAGCAGCGGGGCTCTAATAGAGTTGCTTGATATTAAAGGGTTGCGTTGTTGTTGTTGGCATGCTTGTAAACCGTTCCTGCGAAAGAGATGGAAGTAGTGTCCAATACTTTTTTTTTTAAACAACGCGCGTGCGAGTAGATTCATAACTGACTTAAGCGGGATGAAATATGTCAATAGATATTCATTTTATGCTAACAGACAATTAAAGACCTTTTTTACGAGAGTACGCGAGAGCTGGGGCCAAATTAGGCTTATGACCACTGTTAGGAGTTGTATTTTCCGGGATTTGCTGGGCAATGTTGTCTGCCGGCGGTTTAAGTTTCGGCGGTTTCCCCGTGTGCTAGGTGTTCCTTCTGGGTATTTAAGCGGGCGACATGATTTGAACTTCCTCTTACCTCTCCGCTCGTCTCGTGCCCTGCTGCTGGTCGGTTAGAGACCACGAAATGGGTGTAGTAAGCCAGATCGGTCTCAATCCCCCCTTTCTCGTTTGGCTGTCGGCCCTTAAACACTTGTGGGGGAACTTCAAGCAATACGTATTTTGCTAGTGAAGCTCCTTATACGTGATATATGACTAAATCCTGTGTAAGTACATGTATCCGTAATCTTCGACGTTTTTAGTGTACATTTAGGGAAAGAACGCATGCTTTTGATCCATCATAAATAGCCATCTTAGGTGTTTATTTTTAATTTTTAAACTCCATGTCATTGGCATTTTTACAACGAATGTGTCAATTGATGCGTCGTACTCTCTTATGTAGTTGTATTATATGTTACCCGCGATGCTGTTCTATTCTGGTGCTAGTATATACTTACCAATGTGTTGTCCTAAATCTGTGTTGGAGTTTTTTTTAGGCGAGTTCCATATCGAGTGATGACGTCTCTTCTTACCTTTTCTATGTTGTCATTACTTCTTGAATCTTCAGGTACAAGCCAGCAAAAACCGACCTTGGACACAATAATCAAAGGGCCTCGGGGGAGGGACCTGTATCTGTATAAGCCTAATTAAGACATATTGCTGAACACAGATTATTCGTCAGCTGTATTGGATCAAGAAACCCCGTATTGATGACAGATTCCCCCGGAGTTGTAAGAAACCAACCAAAATGAACAAAAAAAGAAAGTAATTTTGAACCTTGTTTTACGTGGTTTATTTCCCTTTAGGGTTGAAGAGCAAATTCACC
>CM042145.1:22534642-22544118 GCA_023376005.1 Doryteuthis pealeii | reverse complement strand
ATATATATATATACTCCCACTTTGACTGAGTTCTCTAAATAGGGATTAATTTGTAAAAATTCACCGTTCTGGCGAAAACAGGATGTCTGTGGATTACTTATATATATAATATATTATATATATATATATATATATATATGAGGAAGTGGAAGGATTGAAACATCCGATAAAATGTGATCTTGGGAATTAGAGGAAAAATGTGATATAACAACACAAAACAGCTAAATTCAATGATATTTCGCCTCATTGTAGGGGCTGATAACTTTCTCAAAAATACTATGGAATTAAGTTGCTTGTACATTCTGCTTTTATATCCTTCCCTTATCCAATTAACCTTTAAAACATTAAAAAGCAGATAGTAAATGCATTATTCTCAAACAAAATCTTAAAAAGGACTTTCTCATAAAACATTTTAAAAACAAAAATATCCCCAGGTCCCCCTGACACACATGGACATCACACATTTGGACCCACAGATCCTAACTATCAAATTCTCTATCAAGTCAACCGGAACTGACCCATAAAATAAAAAGTACCATTCCCACACCACCAACCCCGAATGTACGGTTTCAACGGTCTAACTCCCAAACGGGATGTTCATCAGATTCGAAATCTGCCATACACATTAATAACCTTCATAACTAAGAAATACGCCAAAACTTCGGTTTAATTGATTTTTACTGATTAAAGGATATAATTAATTAATTAAACCAAAATCAACCAAATTGCCCGGAACTGTCCGTATATCAGCTTCTGCCTGCCTATTGCATGAGTAGGAGCTGCCTTCTTGCCTATATCAACAGTCATTCAATGTCCGCTCTATTTTTTACTAATAAGTCAGGCATTGTTGAACGTGCGATTGTTTTGTAACTCGTACGAACTGCGCCCAGTTTTTCATTCTGTCTCTTGACCACACTAACACAAAACACTACAACTATCATATTCCCTAATATTATATAGCTCTCGTTTCATCACAAAGGTTATTTGAGATTGACCTGTTGGAAGCAATGGTGCAGCGCAGTTGTACGACTTAGGATCGCACAGAATGCCAACTCTTACCACCCTTCCACAGCTGACGCTCCGCCTCTGTCACTCGGCACCTTGCCACGACTTATTCATTCTCCTGGCTTCAATCAGTAATCAGAGCCCACGTCTGTCCGCCCCACCCGCTGCGTCGCCCGGCTTAGCCATCACACAGGTCTGATCGCACGCAGTAAACCCTGCATGGCGTTCCTCGGGACGTTTGGCGGCGCTAAGACCCCTGCTAGAAACATGTAGCCTTCTTGGCGGCACCTCCCGCCGTGCCAGCACGTACGCGCCAATAGTCCTCTGAGTGTCCCAGGGGGTCCGTCGGCGCCCAATCCCGGGCCGACCGGCCACAGTCACCGCCTCGGAAGCCCGGATTCCGCATGGTTACCCAGCCCCCCATTCCTCACGTCTACGCTACCCCGCCGTTCATTACACACAAGAAGCAACCTCAGACAGGGGCTGGGAATATTGCCCGATGTCTGAAGCACCCCCCAAAACAGAAATGCCGACGTGATTTTAAATAATTTTTAGAGCCTGCTCATCCCATAGTAAGCGACCTTATGTCACACTTGTGCTTGTTGGTGAAGTCAATAAATGCCCGAACTTTCACCAGGGTTACGAACATAGGGAACATGGCGATTCTGGTCTGCGTATTCTGTGTCCCAGTAACGTTCGACCTTCATTTGCGCCGTTTCTGTGTGGAATTTTTGGTCATCATACGACCTTCATTTGTGGCGTTCCTGTGTGGAATACTTCGTGGACGTTCGAACTTCGTTTATCCCGTTCCTGTGGGGAATTTTTCGTCATTGTTTGAATTTCGTGTGGGTCATTCCTGTGTGGAATTCTTCGTCCTTGTCCGATCTTCGTTTGGGGTATTCCTGAGTGGAATTCTTCGCTTGTTCCTGTGTGAAATTCTTGATCATCATTCAACCCTCATTTGCGCCGTTCCTCTGTGAAATTCTTCGTTGACGTTCGAACTTCGTTTGAGCCGTTCCTGTGGGTGAAATTCATTGGGTCATCATTCGACCTTCATTTGCGCTGTTCTCTTGTGAAATTCTTCGTTGACATTCGAAACTCTTCGTTGAGGCCGTTCCTGTGGTGAAATCTTGGTTCATCATCGACCTTCATTTGCGCCGTTCCTCAGTGGGAATTCTTCGTTGACGTTCGAACTTCGTTTGAGCCGTTCCTGTGTGAAATTCTGGTCATGCATTCGACCTTCATTTGCGCCTGTTCCTCTGTGGAATTTCTTCGTTGACGTTCGAACTTTGTTTTAACGCCGTTCTCCTGTGTGAAATTCTTGGTCATCATTCGACCTTCATTTGCGCCGTTCCCTCTTGGTGAAATTCTTCGTTGACGTTCGAAACTTCGTTTTGAGCCGTTCATGTGTTGGAAATTCTTTGTCAATCAGTTCTACCTTCATTTGCGCCGTTCCTCAGTGGAATTCTTCGTTGACGTTCGAACTTCGCTTGAACGTTCCTGTGTGAACAAATTCTTGGCCGGTCTCTGCCGTGGAACAAATCACTATTTTTTGTACCTTCTTCTTGTGCTTTTGTCTCCAAGGCCTGTTGCTTGATTGTCTGACCCCCCCTTCCCAACACTTGTTTGTGTCTCAGGCAGCCAAAAATCATCACAGCACTGTACATTACATATTAATGGACCTATCCCTGTACACCGCGCAACGCCATAAACATAAATTCGGCTTTCCCACCACGGTACACCTTCGTTCTATAATACTATCACTCGTATCTTGTCTTAAACGATATAACGCGCGCCAAACTTTCATAACATCTTTCTCTTCTTTTTCCCCTCAACAACTTAAACACAAGAATCCCACGAATTGAATCCTTTAGTGCTTGCCCCCGTATCTTACTCTGAGCTGTGATAGCCGACGTGGTAGCTCCAGGCCTTCTCCGTAGCCAAGGACTTCAGTTGATAAGTCCACCCTGGCGCACACCATGTAAGCCTCAAAGTGGTCCAGAAGAAGCAACGACACACAAAGCCCGGCACATCAACATCCTTCAGGGACAAGCCTTCACACTGCGACATCTGTGGTTCGAGAATGTTTTCAAACATTAGACCTTCACATTCACAGGAGTGCGTGTAACTTCAGAGCGGCACAAAAACTATTATTATAATCTTTCAAAGACTGAAATGCCCAATAAGTCGAAGAACCTTTTAGCTTTCCGGGAAACCTTTAAGAATTTACGGTGAACTATGTTTTCTGTGATATTATCGTTTCTATCATAGCCAATGTCCAGCTGTTATTTAACGGAGACATTATTCATTTTTACTAATTTTCTGCATGAAGGAAAATTCGCCCCTCTTGTCGTCGAAATTACATAGGCTCGAGGTTATAAGTTCTCTTTTTGGGACGGTAATATATTTTTCATGTGTTTTTTTTTTACAATGACGTTGTTTATGATCCTTCAAACCACATTTATAACATGTCGAATTATTAACTGAACAGAATTTGATATAATGATCCACGTCACATTTTCCAGAAAAAAAGCCTGAGGCCATTTTTTTTCTAAGTACTTTACCTTCTGTTCTTTTAATTTATCACTATCTCTCTCTCTCTATCCATCATACTCCTCTCCCTCACACAACCCGCTTTCTCTCTCTCTCTATCTCTCTCCCTCACACACTTTCTCTCTCTCATTCACTTTCTATCCTCCTCTTTTCTCTCTCTCACCACCCACACACACACACACCACACACTCTCTCTCTCTCTCTCTCTCTCTCTCTCTCTTTTTCACTCACTTTCTATCCCTCTCTCTCACACACACGCACGCACATACACACACGCGCGCAGCACACACACACACTCTCTCTCTCTCACCCATTTTCTCTCTCTCTCTCTTCTCTCTCTCACACACGCACACAAAACACACACACCCACACACACTCTCGTCATCTCTCTCCTCTCTCTCTCTCTCTCTCTCTCTCACATTCTCTCTCTCTCTCTTCACACTACAACACACAACACACACACACACTCTCTTTTCACTCCTCTCTCTCTCTCTCTCTCTCTCTCTCACCTCACTTTCTATCTATCTTTCACACACACGCACACACTCTCTCTCTCATTCACTTTCTATCTCTCTCTCTCACACACACTGTTTCTCTCACACTATCTCTCTCTCTCTCTCTCTCACCCATTTTCAATCTCTATATCTCTCTCACCACACGCACACGCACACACACACTCACATACACACACTGCTCTCACTCACTTTCTATTCCCCCCTCTCTCTCTCTCACTCACTCTCTATCTCTCTCCCACACACACACACACTCTCTTTCTCTCTCACTCCACTTTCTATCTCTCTCCACACGCACACACGCACAAACACAACACACCACACACTCTCTCACTCTCTCTCTCTCTCTCTCTCTCTCTCTCTTCTCTCTCTCTACCTTGATGTGTAGTTGACGGGGCGGGAGCTTTCAACTAAGATCGTTTTCACTCTATATTTTCTTACAGTTTTCGGTTTTAGATTATAATTATTTCCCGTTGGCTGACTCTAGGATTTACTCTAGCAGTATTGCGCTCAATTTTTGGGAAAGTATTAGCGGCACCGGTCTAGCCTTCAGGCCGTCGTTAGTCGGCAGCAGCCTCGGAACCAATCAAGAATGTCCGGGTTCGATAAAACAAGCCGGGCTCTAAGAGTTCTTTTTATTTATGTCGTTGTTGTTGTTTGCACCTTCCGTCTGCGAAAGACGAGGGGAAGTAGTGTCCAATTTTTTTTTTCAATACGTAGATCATTAACTCTTAAGCGCGTGAAATAGTAATAGACCTAGTTCATTTATCTAAATCAATTAAAAGATACCTTTTTTAGCGCAGCTTGTGGCTGCCAAATTAGGTTGTATACCACTGTAGGTAGTTATTTTCAGTATTTGCCTGGGGGAGTTGTGTCCTCTGGCCAGCCATCCCTGACAGAGCTGTCACTGCTGAGCTTCCAGCATAGGGGCCTCGGGATTTTTAATGCCGCTGATTGAACTCTCTGCCTCTCTTGAGCGCTGCTGCTCGCTATGAGACCATCATGGTTTAGACAGCTGTGTATTGGTGTGTATGTGTGTTGTGTGTGCTGTTTATGTCGTCGTATGCTGTGTTTGTTGGTGTATATTCTATGTGTGTAAGTATGTGTGTATGTATTGTGTGTATTTGTGTGTGTTTATATGTCTATGTGTCTACTGTGTGTGAGTTTGTGTGTGTGGTATGTGCTAGTTGTTGCGCGTTTTTTATGTGTGGTGTATGTTTATGTGTGCTGTATTTACCGAATCTACTGTGTCGTGGTTGTTACTGTCGTGCGTGCAGTGGCTGTACTTGTGTCCCGGTGTGTGTTATCTCTGATGTGGGGCTCGGTCGGTCCTGGTGTACAACAACTGCGCTGACCACTGCTAGTGCCGATGTTTATGTCTAGTGACTTTACCCTTTCCGTGTTTAATACGATATATGCACTATCCTTTAGTTCATGTATCCGCGTAACTACTGGATTTTTATGTACATTTAGCAATCTTTTGATTACCTAAAATATCTTGTAAATATACCATTTCATTTGAATGTGTCATTATCTCTACTGTCTTTGAGTTAGTTATGGTGTACTGTAGTGCAATGTTTATGACCTGCCTGGTTTATACTCTTGTGAGTCGCGTGGTCGTGGTTTGTATGTATTATGAGATGATGAGATGGTGTGCATGTGTGTGTTTATGTGTGTGTATGTATGTGGCAGTCTCAGCATGTTGTCCTCTCCAACCTGGTGTTGCCTGGTTGGTGTTTATAGTGTGGTATGTAAGTGTCTGCATTTTGTGTGTGCGTTTGTCCATGTATACGAGGTGTTATGTGATATCGTTCTATGTGTTCATTCTGTAGTGTATTGTTGTGTATGCATGTGTCGTTTACATTAGTGAATCTTTACACCAAACTCAAATAACCCTTGGAAAACAATAAATCAGTGTGGCTCGTTTATGTGGGGTGAACCTATGTGTGTATGTATGTGGTTGTAGTGTGTATGTCTTGTTGATAGTAGTGTGGATTTATGTGTGTATGAGACTAATATTGTCGTGTTGTTATGTGTTGTGTGCTGTATGTAAAGACATACTGTGTAGTGCTTTATGGCGTGTGGTATGTGTGTTTGTAATTATTGCTGTGCTTGCGGTTGCTATGATGTGTCGCTAGTTGTGTGCATTGTGTGTTTATGGTGGGGTGTATGTATGCTGTGTGTGATGTTTGTGTGTAGTAATGCGTGTGTGTAACATACGTGCGCTGTGAGTGTGTTGTGTGCGTTATATCATAGTGGTGTATGTCTGATATTGTGGTAGTCTGTGCGTCTGTTGTGTGTGTGTGTTTATTAATCTTGTAAACCTATGACAACAATTGTCGCAGTTTATTACTCTACTCCGGTTTAAAAATACAAAAATAAAAAACCTAACTTTGTTTTGTTATCTCTATCGGTGATTTCTGTCTCGTGTCCTGTTGCTTTTTATCTCTTTTTTAGGTGGTAATTGCTTGACAAACTCAAGGTCGATGTCAACGTTAATTCATTAATTACACAGCCCAATACTTTAGTTTTGCTGAATCTTCAGTTATTGCTTTATATACCTATTTACATGCCCGTCGCCTCGTCAGCCATGCGTCTTCTTCCCCCCATCACTGCTCAGCCCGCAATTCCGCACCGCAGCGACCAACGAGTGGACTTTACGGCAGGTTCTGCCTTTAGTCTGCACGCTTGGCTGGTAGATTGAGATACTTGCGTAAGGAAGACTGTTAGAGCTAGTTTACCATATGTTACCCCACTTGTACGGGTTTAGGGCACTCGCACGGATGCTTCCCTAATCTGAACGTATCATAAGCGATGCGGGATGCCACCCACAAGCCGAACCATGACTGGTGTAGCACAAAAAAATTACAACAAAAAATGCGTATTAGAATCCCATGTAAGCAAGACAATAATATACAAGCGCGACAATAGAAACATAGACCGAAGAGGGCGGAGACAAAAGGCTCATGGCACTAACAGGCAAATAAACCCCAGCACCAATGTCCTTATAAATCACAGAGGGATGCCAGGTATTGCCCTGGGGGAGTGAGATGATAGACTCGCCCCTGGGTGGGATCGATCGCAATCCTTGCGAGTTAGATTTTCATTACCTCGCCCACTCCAAAGGCCGAAATGCGCCTCTAATAGCAGGGCTTTGGTTCTCCTGAGCTCGTAATTGATTGTAGGGCTGTGTGTGGCTCGTTGTATTTTTTGGCTGTCTGGCATGTCATTATCGACAGAGCCTCACGCCCATGTTGGCGTTATTAAACGTTCAGTATGCCGAAGGACCGCACCTAATCCCATTCGTATGGGTTAAATTAAATTATGACCAAATATATTTGTTTTTTAAGAAAGCAAAATCATATCAAACTCTTCAAAAAGAATCCTTTGGGTATTATTTTTCTTCTTACTTTCATATTTTAAAATCGGAGTAGAATGTGGATGCAAGCCTATCATAGCATTAAAAAAAAAAAAAAAACAAAATCAAAAAAAAAAAACTGATCAGCAGCGTCCATCCGGCATTAAAAATAACCCCAATCAAGGACCAGCTCTGGGCGTGACACACCCCCACTTCGTAAAAACCTAAATACAACACATTTGTTCCTGTGTGGCCATTAATCTGCTTTTGGGAAACTCAGGAGTCGCCACCCGTTGGTCAGACAAGATCTGGACAGCCGCATATTAATAATAGAATTTATCTTCTACATCCGGGATCCCTCCTACTGAGCCCGGCCCAAATGCCAGATAACGGTTTCATACAAATGTGTCGTACCCAAAGACAAGTCAGTCAAGATTTCACTCATACAATCACCGTACGTGCTCTCATGCCTGTACGAAAGCTATCACTTCGTAAAATCGAGACTCCGCCTACCAATCTACAGCCTAATCCGTGGATTCGAGCGACTGCTTAGAATGGGTCTGTCTAATCAGAATAGAAAGAGTATCAAAAAAAAATAAAGCATAAGATTCTAATTTTAGATCTAATGTACCATATGAATCCCAACCTGAAGAATGAATAAAACAAATGGTGCTTCGGTCATGTAAAAAATAAGGTCACCAACAAGGTGTTCTTGACATGCGCAGAATGCAACCAACCAAAACATGCATATAGAGCGGCATGCTGCAGTTGAAATTAAGTTTTATCCTTGTTTTTTGTTTTTCTTTGGTCTTTTTTTTCTTCTTTTTTCTTTTTTTTTTGTTTGTATCGCTTATGACTTCAGAATATAGGAAATCGGAATTTCTATCTCATCACCCAAGTGCAATAGGAATGCGAAAGTGTGGTGTGCTGCGGGTGGGGATGCGGGTGACGGTGATGGGGGGAGAAGGGAGGCGACGGCAGATAAGTAAGAGCAACAATAGCTAAAAAGTGAATCGACGAGTTTGTCAGCAATTACAAAAAAAAAAAAAAAGAACGGCGAACAGAAATCCCAGAGACAAAACAACGAGTAAGATAATAACGCGACATCAGGCAGATTAACACACACACACACACAACACACACACACACACAGACATCACACATACGTATGCACACACACACACACACACACATATGTACACACACGCATACACACACAAACACACACACACATACATACACACACATAAACACACACAACACACACACAACACAACACAAACAAACACACATACACACATAAACACACCACACATACACACACACACATACACACACATACACCACATAAACACACACACAAACAGACATACACATACACACACATACATACACACATACACACATAAAACACACACATATGTACACACATGCATACACACACAAACACACACACATGCATACACACACTAACACACACAGATGCAGGACACTCATACACACATAAAACACACACACACACATACATACACACACATAAACACACACATGCACCACACACACAAAACACACACACCACACACACATACACACACATAACACACACAACCATACACACACATAAACACACACACATGTACACACACACACATAAACACACACACACATACACACATGAACACACACAAACACACACACATAAATACACACACATACACACATACACACATAAACACACGCGCAAACACACATACACATACACACACACACAAACTCACACACATAGACACATAGACATATAAACACACACAAATACACACACATACATACACACATACACACACATAAATATACACACAAACAAACACACATACACACATAAACACACACACAAACACACATACACACATACACACATAAACACACACACACATACACACACATACATACACATATAAACACACACACAAACACACATACATATACACACATACATACACACACGCACATACATACACACACACACACACATACACACACACACACAT
>CM042145.1:22522142-22527142 GCA_023376005.1 Doryteuthis pealeii | reverse complement strand
GAAAGTCAAAGTGATACCGATTGTAGTTGGTGCACTTGGAACGGTCCCAAAAGGATTAGAAAAGGGCTTGGAAAGTTTGGATATCAGAGGAAGGATTGAAACCATTCAGAACACTGCACTGCTACAATCTGCCAGAATACTCAGAAGTGTCCTGGAGACCTGAGGAGACTTGCTGTCACTCAGACTCCAGTGAAAGACCATCAGCTAATGCTGATGTGAAAACTCAAAAGGAGTAAATAATAATAATAATGGCGATGATGATAAACGTGAGGTCAATGCTGATGAACTGAAAAAGAAATTTTAAAAAAGGATAAAAAGGATTTTTTTTTAATGCAGAAGAAAAGTAAGTAAAGTCGTCGGGGTAGCCTAAAGTCGGTATCAGCCAAGAAACGATGGAGTCTATCCTCTTTTCAATAGCGCTAGACCAAATTAACTTTGAGACTTTTTGACAGCATTTTTCGATTTCTTGGATTAAAATGCTCTTGTAAACCGATTTTTAGGTGTAGGGAAGCTCTAGAACTCATTTTACAAACAAAAATAGATTACAAAATGCCGCCATTGTCGGCATGAGCCATACAGCGATGGTGTCTATACCCTTTTCATTAGCGCCAGACCACGGAGTTTGTTTTTTGCGTCAGGGGTGAAGCGCCACACCTACCATCAACTTCTCACTTTACCGCACAGATCCCTGTGCTACTCATACGCTGAGCTGGCGAGGGCCGGTATCGAACCAGGAACCTTGTAGTTCCTAGGCGGACGCTCTACCGACTGAGCTAAACTGGCCCTTGCAGAAGAAAAAAAATGTGGTAATTTTAAGGGAAATTTCGAGAAAAAAAACCTCCACAAAAAATGAAATAACATAGAGGCCAATGTCTTGTATATTTCTTACCAGGACTTGATTAACCATGGTCAAACACAAAAGAAACCAGGAATTTTGCATGCCGATTTTCAAGGCATGCTCCCCTCAATCACAAGATTAGAACTAGTATAATGTCTTCTTATTGGGGTCGTTTTTTTTTTTACTAATGTCCATTTCCTATAACGATAACCATTACACGACGTGCCCCCATCTTAAGAAGACATTATATCTGTATCGGTATCAGTCAAACAGCGAGGGAGTCTATCCCATTTTCACTAGCGCTAGACTAAGGAGATTGTTTTAGGCGTATGAGGTGGAGCACCACATCAATCATCAGTTCCTCACTTTACCGCACAGCGAGGGAGTATATCCCCTTTTCACGATCGCTAGACCAAGGAGATTGTTTTAGGCGTATGAGGTAGAGCGCTACACCTACCACCAGCGACTCACTTCACCGCACAGATCCCTGTGCTACTCATACGCTGAGTTGGCGAGGGCCGGTATATGTGGTTCCGAGGCGAACACTCTACCGACTGAGTTAAACCGGCCCATATTATAATAAAATAAAATGTAATGAAATTTTGATCAGTAATATTTTTAATCTTTGTTTGTTTATAAAGAGCATTTTATCTATTTTCCTCAGCTCCTTGACTTTTTACCCTGCTCACAGATGAATACCCAGTGTATGCGAGTAAACGACTTTGTTTATTATGATAATTTTTTCTCTTCTTTTTTTGAGTACTACGCTCTTTCTTCTTGTTAGTTAGGTTTTATTTCTAATTTTTATGCTTAGAGTAATTGATAGATTGAATTTTTTTTATTTTTTAAAAAACGATTCAACCGGTTAAGTCGATTAATCTTAGTTTAATGCATTTAATTCGGACTATTCCTTCATAGCAGATAAATACTTAATCATCAAGCCGCATCTCAAAATATTTCAGAGCAAGACTTGCCGAGTTTTTCGGGTATCCTTTATAACGTAGACGCTAGAATATTGTTCAGATTTACGGCGGCCTTCATACTTCAGTTTATAATCTTCATTGTGGTCGAATGTAATATTTCTATGAGTTGTACAACGTTTTAGTGTGAGCTCATATGAAGCTGCAATATGTGTGTTGTGTGCAATCTCATCTATTGACCATAGATGTGATTTACCATAGATCAATACAGGCCACCAATGGCGCTGGAGTCAGAGTGTTCTTGAGAGTCCTGGGGATTTGCCATACACGAGTTAAGTGTATGCCTTCTACCATAGGTACTGAGGCAGATTTCACATCTAGCTAAGGTTTCAAAGCCACACTCTCTGCACCTCTCCCACTATTACCCAGTTGTAAAGCATCTCGAGGCGAGTAAGAGACTTGAGAATTCGCTCTCCAACAGATTATTGATCGAGTTATCCGTTTCCCAATGTACTATCGCTTGTTATCATTCCAACATTTCTTTTTGCGGAGTCGGGTTTGTAATAACCATCAAACCGTGCCTACGAGTTTACCAGGCTACTTGTAATTGAACTCGAAGACCTAGTCGAGCATAATGAACTATATCATATAGCAACTTCTGTATATTTATGGAAAATTGTAACAGCCACCGAGATCGTTTATTTCCCTCGGGTTGTGCTTACAACCGTCTTGAGTATTCGATCTATCGCCAGACCAGCGCGAATTATCCATAAAATGTGGAAGCACTTCCGAGTAGATTCTATTCTGTGCAAGTTATCTCGATACCTGATCGGTGTGTCGTCTCATCGTATATCGCCGAGACATTCCGTTCTTGTGATTGTAGAGTCTCTGACCCCCCGGCTTTGTCACGTCTCCTACTTTAGTTGGTTGGGACTACCTACGGGCTACTATTGTGCTGTTAGGAGGACAGCTGCCTCTCTGTCGCCCATCGCACGGGTCGGTATGGTCTCCACTTGTCAACTGCCTACAAAGATTCCTCGCTACCTAATCAAATCGATGGTCTAAATTTCACCTCGTCAACTTTTCCAGTTGGACCAACAGCTGCACGACATCACAGATTGCCCAACAAGCACTCCTTCAGTGTTTTTTGTTTCCCAGGGCTGCCACCTGCCCCATGCACAATTTTACATGCGTGAACCCTAACTGGTGTGCGGCTGGAATTGAACCTCGGACCTTGCGGTGCCTTTCCGTAGGGCCGGCACTGATCAACAAATATTATAACAACAGTTTCCTGTGTAGACATCTGGAAGTTGAAAGTAAGTGGCGAATGAAAGTGTACTCCACACTTTCAATATGATAATAATGCTCGTCATGCCATCACTATCATACGAGCTGACTAAACAGATTAAGTTTAGTGCCATACCCGACGAGTAAGATACACAAAATTTTTTTAATAATAGACCCATCGTGCCTAGTTCTAGTGCAACGTGGACTGATAACATATTCATGTATAATGGAGAAAATTACTCACAGCGTACCATCGACTCCAACGCGCATTCTTCATATCTCCATAACTGCAGCTCTCGAACAGTATTGATTTAAGAGCCGCTATGCAGTATCCTACTTTCTTTGTGAGGACTGGTCCCCTAACGCGAGTGTTACTGCATAAGGCCCAAGCATCCAACCCTTCAGAGTGGACTGGAGTAAGTGGGAATAAGTGACTATTGTGAATCATCCCATATTTTCCCAATACCGATTCCACCAGTCATTTAACTGGAGGACCCCCTCAAACAGACTGAGTTAGAGCTGTTCCCAGGGATCGGCATGCCCCCATCTTTTTGGTGTGCTTTACCAGTGAGGAACAATTGTGTCTGGATTTAGACCCTATACTACGGAGTGTCCGAGCACCAAATCCTGTTCCTACCACTAGGACGTGGAAGTAACTTTGCACCAAGGGGGAAAGAGTAATGGAAAGTTATAACGATTCTCTTGTAACTCCTACTGGCGTGTCATATCTGCATTCTGGAAGAGCGACTCATTCGAGTCTATCTGAGTGCATGAATTCATCGGAAAGCTTATCAGTGTACAACTCGGTTCGGCACCCTCTTTTGTGGAACAGTGCACTAGCCAGCTAGAAGTTATGTGTGAAGTGTGATATAAGTTTTAAAGTAGCCAGACAAGCGTAACACATGAAGAAGGAACAGGGTGATGTCTCGTGTCGAGGGTGGTGCAGAACTCGTACTACAGATGAGAAGATGGGAAGGTGAGCCTTTACACTCTTTTGCTCAGCTTTAGTGGAAGTTATGACGCGGCAGCCAGAGCGGAATTTTATTCCCTCGAACGACTGGTTGTTTTTTCTCTTCTGTTTTTTTATCCACTTTTTGATTGTTCCTTCCATATCGATCATGTTTTTTGTTGTTTCATTTCACCTTGCATATATTTTGTTACATCATTCTACTTTTCTTTATTATTTTTTCTTTCTATCTATTCTATTATTATATTGTTTTCTTCTTGTTGTTCGTGCGCCCTTTTATGTTCTGGCTATGATTTGCGTGTCGTGAGAGGGGCAATCATTCTCCACTTTCACTCTGATTATAGCTGATCTTATATTTAATTAATTCACTTATTTCAGCTTCATTCACCTCCTATTACTCCACCCCTACTATAGTCTTTGCTCACTAACCTCCTTCTCTGTTATTTTCAATACCCTTTCGCACATTCTTTTATTCTTACGGATATTTGAAAAATCTCTTTTCTCCCTCTTGATTATATATTAATTTTCATTTTTACAATTATAGGGTGTCCGCTTTTAGGTAAATTTTTTTTATTTCTTTCACGCAGTCTCATACCGCCATTATCACATTCTCCCCGTCCAATTCTCTTCTCCCTCTTCATTACACCATCTCCCTTCCTCTATACACATCTCCCTTTTCCTCGTCAACAAAAAGTATCTAAACATATTGCCATTGTATCCTTCCCTTTTCCCACCACACCTTGTATCTGAAAAAAAATTACGTTTCCATTCATTCTTCATTTCTATCGTTTGGTTTAATACAACTTAAACTTCGTTACTATTTGACACACTCCTCTCTTCTCGTTAACTAATCAACTAACATATCTCTCTCTCGCTAGCTCTAGAAATGCAAAACAGTTATCTCTTTTATTCTCTGTCTCTCTTCTTATCATCTCACTACTGATGTACACACACTCTCTCTCCTCTCATCCATCGCGTTCTTTCTTTC
>CM042145.1:22477663-22522132 GCA_023376005.1 Doryteuthis pealeii | reverse complement strand
AGAGAGATTCTGGTGCATTGGGCATTCCGCAGAAATCTGTTAACGAGCAGAATTGTTGCTGTGGGGTGGCCGTCTAAATTTGTTTAACCTCAAATGTACTTTTCTTTTCTTCTATCCTCTCTTTTTCAGAAATCGACACAGCAAAGTAGATAAAACGAAGAGAAACAGCTGAAGGACTATTCGTCGTTAAGCAAAGAATCGAAAATAGGTACCAAGGCCACAAGAACACCCCATCATCTTGTATATATTATATATATATTATTATATATATATATAATATAGTGTAGTCGTGTGTGTGTGTGGTGTGTGTGTGTGTGTGTGTTGTGTTTTGTATTAAAAACAACAAATAACTTTCTTTGGGTGCTTTTCATAGCGAAAACATATTTAAAATAACAACACAGTAAAACATGCATATATATATCTAATATATTAAAGGAGCATTTTGTATCGCTACGATGTCCGAACTATAAGTTCCAAACACCGGCGAGTTCACGTCAAACTTTAAATCTTTGCATACACCATAAATTACTTCTAACAACAGAACACGTAATATTTTAGCTCAGTACTATATATATATCTCTATATATAACAGAAGCAACACAACAAGGTGGTGGCTGATATATTATATATAATATATATTTATAATATATATGTGTGTGTGATTGTGTGTGTGTGTGTGATGGTGTGTTTGTGGTCGTGCGTCATGCGTTTGAGTGCTAGTTTTTTAAAAACAGTTATATATAATATATATTATATAATATATATATGTTACCAATGTGTGTGTGTAGGATGTGTGTGCGTTTATAAAGAATAGAGTATATTTAATTTATATATGTATATATATGCCATGTTCTCGTTAAAACGCACACACACAGAATACACACACACACCCTTAACCACACCACACACCCTACACACACACACAACACACACACACACACACACACATAATTATATATTAATATAATATATAATATACTATTATTAATATTATATATATATATATATATGGCTTGGACTGATTACATTTCTTCTGAAAACAACTTGAAAACATCACAAGAAAAATTTACTGCAGGACGATGACCTACAGGGTCGACACTAGTACAGAACCAATTTAATAAGATATTAAGAAAATTCCTTGTTTGCTATAATTTAATATACTAGCTAACATCATGCACCCTCGGGTGCAAGTATCTAAATGTCATTAAAATTACATAATAAATTTATAAAGTCTAAATAAACATTCTAAGATAAAGTGCAGACTAAAAGGATCTGAAACAGAGAGGGGGTATATCGAAAAAATAAAACAGCTCGTAGCTTCATCTTCCATCCCCCCCCCGTAATTCCTTGCTAAATTATCTTAATTTAAAGCTATTCCAGTTTAATAAGAATAGTACAAGAAGTAAAAATGACAGGATTTCTCTTTTGTTAATTTGATTCTTTTAAAATTTCTTCGGAGAGTTTATGTCATATTCTTAAGAATAAAATCATAATAATTTAAATCAACAATACCAAGGCACATACTTATATTTAAAATCAACGTTCATAATATCAAATATCAATTGCCTCCCGTTTACCACAGTCAAACCACCTTTTTGTTGTACATATAATACCAATTGCATGTTACTGTACGTGAATGACTGACAGCAGTATAATAATGAAAACAATTTTTATTAGATAATGAGGCTTAAATACAAATGAATTCATGGAGAGAATGTGTGTATAATAACTAAAATGGAATAGTGACTTGAGTCAGTATATAGTTTCGGTTACAGCACAAACACACACATAATCTCCATTATAATAAGATTATAATAAACAAAAAAAAAATGATCAACTACTTCCTCCTGTGTGGTCAGACTTCACAGGCTACCTCCAGTCGGGATCGAAACCGATCGAATTTATCATCAGTCTAAGTTCTTATCTCTGGGCATCATTCAGCCACTCCTTAGCAAATGAGAATATTAACTGATCAAATACCTACATAGATATTAATGATGGTCGCCAGAGAGCTCAATCCGTTAACATTGAAACCATTTGCCTACTTCTTATAAGCGTAAACGGTAAGCCAGTCCAGTTAAATTCCCTTTCAGAGCTCTACCAGTTGTGAGCATATATATTTATATATATATTATATATATATATATGTGTGTGTGTAGTGTGTGTGGGTGTGTGTCGTGTCTTAGCACTATATACGTTGACGAACATGTTAGTATAATCCAACGTAGATAGTGTTATGAAGAGTGTGTCATACTCTTGATAGGAGCAAGGAATGATAAATAAATAAATAAAAAATTATATTAGTTATATTTATCATTTACATTGAACAAGTATTGCTACCATTGTTTCTTGCCTGTGATACTTAATTATTTAACTGTGCATCATCAAAATATTGAAAATCTTTTTTCAAAAACACTATTTCGTCTGCTTGATGATTGCTACGACTTTTTTTATTTTCCGAGAAAAAATCGGTTTTTTTTTGATGATAACAATCAAAGGAGAGAGAACTTATGAGCTCTTAATTTGAATTATCGAGCGTCTAATAACTTTTAACCGTAACATGTTTAATGGTTTACAAAATATTAACCCTTACAAGTATTGTTACTTAACAGACTATCAGAGAATTAAAAAAATAGTATCCTGAAGGGAGGACAACGCCTGAAACCTAGTAGAATGCTCACTAAAACCTTTGTATAAACAGTTATATTTAATTAATAACAGCTCTTACCATTATATAAATTGAGCACCTTTACTTTTCCTTTCTATCCATCTCGGAAAAAATTAACCCAATAATATATATATAATATATATATATATAATATTATTATTATATATATATGGTTGTTGTTTGATCATAAGGTAAGTATCGCTGAGCTCCACCACTACAACGTGCTGCTACCTGCATGGAGTGCGTGGATAAAACCCGCACACCAATCAACCAGCTCAATACGTGGTAGTAATAACTATATTTAATCCTGATCCGAAAGCCCGTTAATTTGCACGTATGGCTAATCACTCAACGAACGAGTCTACAACCGACGCTCTGAACACCAACAGGATCATACGCAACACTAAGTGGACACCCAACGAAAGAAACAAAGGATCCGATACTCCAACATTCAAAGGGTGCCACCGAGGAAATACAACCAAAGGCATTCTTCTCTAATAAGATATCCGCCTCCTTTCTCAATGCTTAAACACCAATGAGCGATTCCACCTGAAATAGTGACTTCACAATAAAAGACTCCAAACCATAGCCCTAACCAAAAATGCCGTAACAATAATTGCATAATGATCAAGTATATAATACTCATTTATCATATAATTAATATCGGATGATGCATAATATTGTCCTGACGAATCTTGCTTCGTGGCCTATTTTAATTTCTTAACCCACCAGATGACCCTTATCCCAACTGATCACACGTTCTCCGTCCCCCTTAATCGAACCCAATGCCACTCAAAAATAGCCGCACATAAAATCACCGTTATGACAACACCCAAGCATATCAATTCAGTACACTCAGCTGCTCTAAAGTTATCCTCGCTGATCTAGAGACCAAGCTTACTATTCATACAAGTCGAAACTTAGTCTTTACGATATTCTACACACCGACGCGCATCCTTTGCTGTGAGCATCTTACACTTGTCAAAAGTTCAATTTCATCTCATAGCAGACACAAGAGTATCGGATTTATGTTTATGTACCTACAACTTGCGTTGTACACATAAAGTATGCCTTCAAGTAAACAAGATCTTACTAATTATATACTTATCAGCCAACGCGTTTTCCTAATACAAACAACATCCGAAAAATTCTTAGTTCATACTTCGCCGAAAGGACATCAGGCTGTATATTGTTTACTCTTATCTCTCGAAAACGCCCCCCTTACCTGATATTATGTAGAGGCGTGTAGTATCATTTGACAACTTATTTCACTGGGATTGACTGTTACGTGTGGCACGATGCAGATATAGTTTTTCCACTAGTGTTTCTACTGTGCTATCTGAGAGTCCCGTTTCGATTCTGATCGGGAGGAAAACTTCGTTAGTATATTCGTGATCGGCTTAATAAAGTCGGAACAGTCTGACGAATATTCTACACCACCGAGCGACCTTTGCTGGGATCACACTAGTCAGTCATTTTCATATAAGAAAGATCGAAATTTTATTGCGATACATTGGTTGTAAGTTGCCTTCACAGTAAAAAATTAAATTATACTAATATATATTGTTAACGCTAATTACGTGGACATTTTTTTGCTAACAAAATGGCATGCTCCATCTTGTAAATGCTCGCAATGCAAGCCTCAAATAGCCACGAATACTAACAACTATATATATATATTTTATATATTAATATTGTTACGATTTTTGATGGCCTTTTGAGAGCTTCATTGCGTAGCACTCGAAAGCACTATTACAAGTGAGATCCATTGTGACTTTAAGCAGGGCGGATCTTTGAGGAAAATATTTTCATATGTAATAGTATAGCTATATACTATATATTATATATTGTGTGTGTGTGTGTGAAAAATCTTCCTACCCCAAAATTATCATTGTAAAAAATGTAGAAGCTGTTTAATTTCTTCTTAAATTTTAAAACGCTTCATAATGTGTCATTTGAAACAATAAACAATCCAACTTCTTTTTTCAAAGTTTTATTATTTATTCTTTCATCTCAGAAAATGTTACTTTAAATCATAAGCCGCTGTTTTTGCGCAAAATATGTTCAGAACTACTGGGAACACGTATAATAGAGCCTATTTTATGTGTGCATTTTGAGATCTAGTGATGATTATATACTAGAACATGGATAATAAGAGAGAGAGAGCAGAGAGCAGAGAGAGAGAAGAGAGAGACGAGAGAGAAAGAGAGAGTGAGTGAGAGAGAGCGAGAGAAAGGAGAGAGAGAGGGGGAGAGAGAGAGAGAAAGATGAGAAGAAGAAAGAGACAGGATCAGAGCGAATGAAAATGATGAAGAGCCAAACGTAAGAAAAAAACTAGAAATTCACCGAAGGAAAGAAAGACAAAGGAAAGCATACGATAATAAATGAGAGAGAGAAGAGAGAGAAGAGAAGAGAGAGGCGTTAGTGAGGAGCGAGGAGGAAGGAAGAGAAATATAGATAGAATAGATGAAGATTTAGATAGATAGATAGATAGATAGAGAGAGAGAAGAGAGAGAGAGAAAGAGCAAAGAGAAGAGAGAAAGAAAAAGAAGAGTGGGAGATAGAGAGAAGTAGAGAGGATTGGAATAGAGAAATGAAGGCAATAAGATAGAAAAAAAGAAAGACACGAAGAGAGAAAACTAGAAAGAAAAATTGGATGAAATAAAAGAGATAAAAGAATAGAAAGAAAGAAAGACGGACACAGAAAGAAGAGACAGAGAGCAGAGACAGAGACAGAGACAGAGGAGAGGGACAAGAGAGGAGAGAAAGATGAAGAAAAGAAAGAGAGAAGATAGAGAAGTAAAATTGATGAGAAGGCAAACAGTAAAAAACAAGGAAGTACAAAGAAGAACAGACAAAAAAAGCAGAGAGAGAGAGATAGAGGAAGACAGACAGGAGACAGCAGACAGAGACAAGAGGAAAGGAGAGAGACAGGAGAGAGTTATATGAAAAGGACACAAATGTTAGTATGAGAGAGAGAGGTGTTGTGTGTGTGTGTGTGGATGTGTTGTGAATAATCGATTAAATAATAATAAAGAAAAAAAATAATATTTGTCAAAATACGTCACGTATATCCAGCAATAAAAAGACACAAAAATTAGAGATGAAGTCGGAAGCAGAAACGAAAAATGGAAATGGAATAAAAGGAGTCGGTCTTGAATTCAAAAAGAACTGAGCCGACGCATTCGTCCACATCACGCCGAGTCCATGGCCGACGAAGTGGCCTAATAATGAGCGAACAGCCCACCTCGTGACCGAGAACCGTTACTATAATCATGCGGCAATGATTGACGTAAAAAACATCAAAGGGCAGAGGGAGCAAGTAAAGCGAAACGAGAAAAATGTCGGTAGTCACTGGATCGGCGTTTTGCGGAGCTGAAGACTGGAAAATTGAATGAAAGATAATGATTATATAATACATAATAATAATAATAATAAATATAAATAATATGACTCTGCGAATGGTAGCAAACTAGCACAAACGAGATCACAAAACTAACACGACTGCGGTGTGGGCAAGTGATCCACTGGAAATTATGCAAAAAATTACAATTTTGACCCGACACAGCAAAATGGAATGCATAAACCAGAATCTGTTCTTGAGACGAAACGCACATTTTTGGGGACTTGAGATAAAAACGAGATCACCTTATCCCAGAAGAAGGCCAGAAGTAGTGGTGATAAACAAAAAAAGAAAAACTTGCCAACTGGCTGGATTTGCAGGCGCAGCAATCACAGGCGTGAAGGCCTTAAAGAAAATGATTAAAAAAGACAAATATCTGGACTTGCCAGAGTGAACTGAAAAAGTTATGAATAATGAAAGTGAAAGTGAATACCGTTGTAGTGGTGCACTGGAACAAGCCCAAAAGGATTAGAAAAGGGCTTGGAAAAGGGTTTGGGCTAGCAGAAGAAGGATTGAAACCAGTTCAGAACAACCTGCACTGCGCATGCAATCTCCCAGAATACTCAGAAGCAGTCTGAGACCTGAGGGCACTTGCTGTCACTCAAACTCCATGAAAGCCATCAACTAACACGATGGTTGAAAATCAAAGGAGATATAATAATAATATAATAATAATAATAATAATCAATAATAATAAGGCGGTGATGATAAACGTGAGGTCAATGCTGATGAACTGACAAAAAGAAATTTTAAAAAAGATTCAAAAATGTATTTTTTTTAAATGCAGAAGAAACAGTAAGTAAAGTCCGTCGGAGTAGCCTAAAGGCGGTATCAGCCAAGAAACAGATGGAGTCTATACTACTTTTTCACTAGGCGCTAGCCAAATAACTTAGACTTTTTGACTGCATCTTTTCGATTTCTTGGATAAAATGTGCTTGTAAACCGACTATTTACGGTGTAGGGAACTAGAACTCATTTTACAGACAAAAATAGATTACAAAATGTCTCCATCTTCGTACTGAGCCCATACAGTGATGTGCTGTCGATCCCTTTTCATTGCGCCAGCCACGAGTTGTTTTTTTGCCGTCAGATGGGTGGAGCGCCACACCTACCACTGCAACTCTCACTTTTACCGCAAGATCCCTGTGCTACTCTACGCTGAGCCTGTGAGCCGAGGGCCGGGATTCGAACCAGGAACTTGATTCCCATAGGCTGCGACGCTCTACGCGACTGAGCTAAACAGGCCCTTGCAGAAGAGAAAAAATGTGGTAATTTTAAGGGAAATTTCGGAAAAAACAACCCCACAAAAAATGAAACTAACATAGAGGCCCAATCCTTGTACTATTTCTTACCAGCGACTTATTAACCATGGTCAAACACAAAGAAGAAACCCAGGACATTTTGCATGCCGTTTTCAAGGCCATAAGTTACCCTCAATCACAAGATTAAATCAGTATAATGTCTTCTTATTGAGGGTCGCTTTTTTGTTTTTGTTTTACTAATGTCCATTTCCTCAGAACGATACCATTAACACGACGCGTCGCCTCTTAAGAAGACATTATATCTGTATCGGATCAGCAAACACGAGCGGAAATCGTTATCCCATTTTCACTACAATAGACTCAAGGAATGTTTAGGCGTATGCAGAGTGGAGCACCACACCAATCATCAGTTCCTCACTTTACCGCACAGCGAGGGAGTCTATCCCTTTTTCACGATAGCTAAAACAAGAAGATTGTTTTGGCGTAATGAGGTTAGAAGCGCATACACCTACCTCCAAAGTGACTCCACTTTCACCCACACAGATCCCTTTGTCTACTCATACGCTGGATTTGCGAGGGCCGGTATCTGTGTTCCAGGCGAACACTCTACCGACTGAGTTAAACCAGCCCATAATATAATAAAATAAAATGTAATTGAATTTTGATCAGTAATATTTTTAATCTTTTTTTTATAAATGATTTTATATTTTTTTGCGTAATAATTTGGAAATTTAGATTAGCTCAGTCAGTAGAAGCGTCGGACTAGAACATAAGGTCCCGAAGTTCGATACCCGGCCTCTAGTAACTCAGCTATAGTAGCAAAGCGACATGTGCGTTAATAGTGAGACCAGGGAGATTCGTCTGGAGAGTGGATCGCCATACTTTCATGATTCTCCCTTTCCTGACTTGTTACTACCAAGGTTAAAAGACCCTGTTCCACCCCACTATTTACCCATAGCAGAAGGAGAAGAGTTTGTATTCATACCTTTTCCAAATTGTTACTTAGGTCATGTAAATCAAACAGCCTCGCTCCAGGATTTAACCGGGTTGCGTGTCTATTTCCTATGACTCTAAACCCATTACACATCGCGCAAGACTTTATACACACACCACATCTTTAAGAAGTTTATATCGGATCGGCCAGACAGTGAGGGAGTCTATCCCCTCTTTTCACTAGTTGTGAGCCAGGGTAGCGTTGTCTGATAGACGAGCCCCACACCTACATCAGTTCTCACTTGACCGCACCAGCCAAGCTATTCTAATAATGCCCCGAATTTGGTCTGCCTGTAATTGAACCCGGGACCTTGTGTTCCAGGCGGATGCTCTATCGACTAGATATCATACGAGGAAAGTCACGAGTAGAAAAAGTTATCTGGACTGGCACCTAACATATATTTATTAACATGTCACACAGCGATCTGCGGCTGTCTGCAACAGATCACACTCTTGTGATTCACATTAATCCAGAGTTTGAGGCCGTCGCGCCATTTTTATTGCTATCTTCTACAGTGTCCGCTCCACTTAGCAGGTATGCACCAAGAGTTTTCGATTTTCTCTGGTCGGAAGGATTGTCAGTGCTGAAATACCGGAACTTTCAGCACAATTCGGGAACGGTGCACACCAGGTAGAATAGTGTGAGTGGCATAGAACGTTTAAAGTAGCCAGACAGCCGTGGACGCATGAAGAAGGACCGAGGATGCCGTGCCAAAACTCTTACCTTACTCCGTGAGAAGAATTCGAAGGTAGCCTCCACCTTTGTAACCTTTGTACACAGCCAATATTTCATTCTCCAATTACACGAAAGTTTCCCAAATACAGTCATATGTATCTATTATATGAATGTGTGTGCGTTGTTTGTATTTGCGTATGTGAGAGAGAGAGTGATATATATATATATATATAGATATATATATTATATATATATATAATTTATTATAAGTGTGTCAAAAAAGTATCAAGATTCTTGTGTACTTTTTGACACACCTTGTATTTGAAAAAAATAACGTACCTTCATCTCAATTCTACTATCTTGGTTAATACAGCTTTAAACTTGAACTATGACACCACTGTATTTTTTGAAAAAAATTAATGAAATGGAACTTTTTTTTCAGAATACAAGTATGTAGTAAAAATTACAAAAATAATCTTGATCTTTTTAAAAACAACACACACACAACACCACCACACACACCACAAATAATATATATATATATATATATATATTATATTATATATATAATTGAGGTGTATAATATCAAATATTTCCGTGAGGGATTCAACTAAAATTAGCAACTCAAACGTACATATAACAAAGTTGTACATATTACATATAAATATGTGTGTGCTGTGTGTGTGTGTGTGTATGTTGTGTGTGTGTGGTGTGTATATCACTCTTTCTCCACACACACAAGTTGAAAATGGAAATGATCGACGATATACTGAAAGAAAAAAATAATGGTAAGAAGAATGTTGAATGGATAAAATAGTTTATGTTTTTACTGACGTGTTTCGACCAGGAGTTTGTTAATGTACACAGGTATTCTATTAGTTTATCATTTTAAATGTAAATAAATAAATAATATAGAAAAATATAAAATATATTAGCATACAAAGAAACGGACCTTCAAATATCAAACATTTTATGATAAAACTCCTGGCCGAAACACGTGTCCAGTAAACTTCATATTAAATCGTATTTTATCCAGTTAACATTTTCTTTCCTTATCTATTTTCCTTTCAACCATATATATACTATATATATATATATCATATAGTATATATATGTGTGTGTGTTGGGTGTGTGTGGTAGTGGGTGTTCGAGAAGAATTATCAAAATATACTTGTGGTGGTGGTGTATTTAACACACACACCACACACACACACACACACACACACACACACAATATATTATTATATATATGATATATATATATATATATATGTTGAAAGGAAAATGAAAAGAAAGGAAAATGTTGAATGGATAAAATAGATTTAAATATTGAGTTTTTCACTGACACGTGTTCGGCCAGAGTTTTATTTCATAAACAATGTTTGTATTTGAAGTGTTTATTTTTGTAGCTTAAATATTATTAATATTTTTCTATTATATTAATTATTTTACATTCTAACATGCATAATAAATAGAAACATGTGTACAGTTAACAAACTCCTGTTCGAAAACAGTCAGTAAAACACATTATTAAATCTATTTTATCCACTTCAACATTTTCTTTCCATTATTTTTTTTCTTTCAGTATATCGTCGGATTCATTCCATTTTCAACTTCGTGTGTGTGAGAAAGAGTGATATACAACACACACACACTACATCACACACACACACACAGCACACACACACACATATTTATATTGTATATATGTAACTTTTTTATATGTAGTTGAGTTCGCTATTTAGTTGAATCCCCTCACGGAAATATTGATATCTATACACCTTAATAATTATAATATATATATATTATATACTACCTAATATATATATATGTGTTGCTGTGTGTGTGGTGTGTGGTGTGTGTGTGTGTGTGATTAAAAAAGATACAAGATATTTTGTATTTTTTTACTACACCTGTGTATTCTGAAAAAAGTTCATTCTTAAGTTTTTCCAAAATACAAGGTGTGCAAATAAGTTAGCAATTTAAAGCTGTATATACCAAGATAGAAAGAGACATGAATGGTACTGTTATTTTTTTGTTCAAAATACGAAAGGTGTGTCAAAAAGTACACAAAATTCTTGATACTTTTTTGACACAACCTTATATATATATATATATATATATTATAATATATATTATATTATATATCACTCTTCTCTCTCACTACGCAAATAACAAAACACAGCAACACACATTCACATATTAGATACATATTGAGTATGTGGGAAACTTTCGTTGTATTGGAAGATCGAATATTGTGTGTACAAGGTTGACAAAAGGTGGAGGCTACCTTCATCGTTCTCAATCAGTGTAAGTTTGGACGGCATCCTGTTCTTCTTTTCATTGCGTCCGCTACTGGTCTGGCTACTTAAAACTTCTATCCACTCACACATACTTCTACGCTAGGTGATGCCACTGTTCCCGAATTGTTGCTGAAAGTCTCCGATGATTCAGCCAACTACAATTCCTTCCGACAGAGAATCGGAACACTTGCCTTGGGCATTACTGCTAGTGAGCCGGACACGTAAAGACTAGCCATAAAACATGCGGATCGGGCTCAAACTCTGAGATCATGTGCATCACAAGAGTGTGGGATCTGTTATCAGACATGCGCAATCGCTGGTGGTGACATTAATAAATAATTGTTATTGTGCAAGTGCAGATAATTTTCTACTCGTACTTTTCCTCGTATGATATCAGTCGATAGAGCATCCGCCTCGGAACCACAACGGTCCCGAAGTTCATACAGCCAGCACCAATTCGGGGCCATATATAGAAAATAAGCTTGATTGGTGCGTTCAAGTGAGAACTGATGGTAGGTGTGGGCTCGTCTATCGACAACCTACCTGGCCTCCATAGTTAGAAATAAGGGGTAGATCCCTCACTAGTCTGCCGATACGATATAAAGATTATTAATGGTGGATGTGATCTCGTATAAAGTTTGGCGGTGGTGTAATTGGTTAGGGTCATAGGAATAGGACACGACAACCGAGTTCAAATCCTGGACGAGGCTGTTTGTATTTCACATGACGCTCAGTACTTGGAAAAGGTATGATCACCAATCTTCTCCCTCCGCTATGAGTAAATAGTGGGGTGGACCAGGCTCTTTAACCTGGCTAGGTAAAAGTTCAGGAGAAGGAAAAAACACGAGCATGGCGTACCACACTCAGGACAATCTCCCTGGTCTCACTTACCGCACATGTCCTTTGCTACTAATACGCTGAGTTAACGAGGGCCCGGTATACGAACTCGGGACCTTATGATTCCATAGTCCGAGCGCCTCTATGACTGAGCTAATCTTAAATTTCCAAATTATTAGCAAAAAAAATTTAAAAATCATTATAAAAAAAAAGATTAAAATAATTACGATCAAAATCATCTACATTTATTTTTATTATATTATGGGCTGTGTTTAACTCAGTCGGATAGAGTGTTCGCTTGAAACCACGCAGATACCGCCTCCGCCACTTCGCGTATTGAGTAGCACAGGATCTTAGTGTGAATTGAGTCCACTGAGGGTAGGTGTAGCGCTCTAACCTCGTACGCCCAAAACAATCTCCTTTGTTTTAGCCTATCCGTGACAAAAGGATAGACTCCTCGCTGTGCGGTAAGGAGTGAGGAATGCATGATTGGTGTGGTGCTCCACCTCATATACGCCGTAAAACAATCTCTCTTAGTCTAGTGCTTAGATGAAATATGGGATAGATTCGCCCGCTGTTATTGGCTATACGCGATACGATATAATGTCTTCTTAAGATGGAGCGCGTTCGTGTAATGGTTATCGTTATATGGAAATGGGACATTAGTAAAAAAACAAAAAAACGACCCAGATAGAGAGACATTATACTAGTTCTAATCTTAGTGATTCGAAGGTGAACATGCTTGAAAATCGGCATGCAAGAATTCCTGGTTTCTTTTTGTGTATTGAACCATGGTTATCCAAGTCCTGGTAAGAATATACAAGAGATTGCGCTAAATGTTCATTCATTTTTGTGGGTTTTTTTTCTCGAATTTCCCTTAAGAGATTACCCACATTTTCTTCTTCATTCCTGCAGGGCTGTTTAGGATCAGTTCGGTTAAGACCGTCCGCCTAGGAACTACAAGGTTCCTGGTTCGATCCCGGCCCGCCAAGCTCAGCGTATGAGTAGCTACAGGGATCTGTAGCGTAAGTTGAGAAGTTGATGGTTGTGTGGCTGCTTCGGCACCATCTGACGCAAAAAACAACTCCGTGGTCTGGCGCTAATGGAACAAGGGCGATCGAAGACTATCATGCATAGGGTCATACCGACAAATCGACATGTTTTTATCTATTTTGTCTGGTAACAATGAGTTCTAGAACGAATTCCCTCACCTAAAAAATCCGATTTACAAGAGGATTTTAATCCAGAAATGAAAAATTGCAGTCAACAAAGTCTTAAAGTTTAATTTGGTCTAAGCGCTAGTGAAAGAGTATATAGACTCATCGTTTCTTTCTTAGTGAACGACTTTAGGCTACCCCGAACGACTGTACTATATACTTTCTTCTGCCATTTAAAAAAATGCCCTTTTTATCCTTTTTTAAAATTTTTTTCAGATTCATCAGCATTGACCTCAGTTCGTATCATATCACCGATGTTATTATTATTATATTATATTATTATTATGTAATTATTATTATACATATCCTGTCCTTTGACTTTTCACATCAGTGTTAGTTGATGCGTCTTCACTGGAGTCTGAGTTGTACAGCAAGTCTCGCTACAGTGTCTCAGGACTCTTCTGAGAATATTCGGCAGATTGCAAGCAGTGTAGTGTTCTTGAATGGTTTTCAATTCTTCTTTCTGATATCCAAACTTTCGCAGCCCTTTTCTAATCAACTTTTGGGACTAGTTCCAAGTGCACCAACTAGCAACTCGGTATCACTTTCCTTTCATCATTCCATAACTTTTCAGTTCTCTGGCAAAGGTCCACGAATTTGTCTTTCTTTCAATTTCCTTTAGCGTCACCCGTAGATAATGCTGGCACTGCAAAAATCCACCAGTTGGAAAGTTTATGCTGTTTATTGTTCATAATCCACACGTACCGTCTCTGAGCTTCTCTGGGGGATCAGGTGATTCCGTTCTTTATCTCAAACGTCCCAGAAAATTTTGTGCGTTTCGTTTCATGCAAGAACAGAATGCTGGTTTATGCATATTACCATTTCTGCTGTGTGGTCAAAAATTTAATTTTTTGCATAATTCAGCCAGTGGATCTACCTTCCCAACCCAGTCGTGTCCTAGTTTTTGTACCTCCGTTGTGCTAGTTTGCTACATTTTCGCAGAGTATATTATTATTATTATTATCTGATTATTATTATTATTATTAATTATATTTTATCTTCATTCAATTTTCCCAGCTCCAAGCCTCCGCAACAACGCCATCCAAAGTGATCTAACCGACGATATTTTCTTCGTTTCGCATTACTGCTCCTCTTGCCTTTGACTTGTTTTTTACGTCAATCAGTTGCCAGGCATGATTATTAGTAACGTTCTCGGCCACCGGTGGCGCTGCTTGCGCTCATATTAGCGTGGCCACTTCGGTCGCCATGGACTCGGCGTGAATGGACGAAATGCGTCGGCCAGTTCGTTTTGTAATAGACCGACTCCTTTCATTCCATTTTCCTATTTGTTTCTTTCTCGCTGCCACTCATCTCAAAGTCTGTTTCGTGCTTTTTATTTGATGGATTATACGTGACGTAGTTTTACAACTATATTCTATTTTTTAGTCTCTTATATATTATATTTATCGGATTATTTCACACACACACTAACACACAACATTCTACCACGAGGACCTCTCTACTCTCATACAACTGATTTGTGTCTCTTTTCATATAAGCTCCTCTCCCTGTCTTCTCTCGTCTTTTCTCTGTCTCTGTCTCTGTCTCTGTCTGTCTCTCTCTTCTCTCTCTCTCTGCTTTCCTTTTTTTTCTTTTCTTCTGTAACTTTCCTCTGATTTTTCTTACTGTTTTGCTATCTATCTATCATTTTTCATCTCTATCTTCTCTCTTTCGTTTTCTCATCTTTCTCTCTCTTCCCTGTCTCTCCCTTCTGTCTCTGTGCTCTGTCTCTGTCTTTGTCTCTCTCTTTCTGATGTCCCGTCTTCTTGTCTTTCTATCTATCTCTTTTAATTTCATCCATTTTTCTTTCTAGTTTTCTCTCTTTCTGTCTTTCTTTTTTTTCTATTTTATTGCTTCATTTTCTTCTATTCAACTCTTCTCACTTCTCTCTAATCTCCCACTCTACTCTTTTTTCTTTCTCTCTTCTCTTTCTTTCTCATTTCTCTCTCTCTTCTTCTCTCTCTCTATCTATCTATCTATCTATCTAAATCTATCTATCTATCTCTTATCTAATTTTCTTCACCTTTTCCGCCTCTCTCACTACGCTCTTCTCTCTTCTCTCTCTCTCTCTCTCTCTCTCAAGTTATTATCGATGGCTTTCTTTGTCTTTCTTTTCTTCGGTGAATTATCCTAGTTTTTCTTACTGTTTGGCTCTCTTATTTTCATCTCCCTATCGTTCTCTCTTTTTTCCTCATCTTTCTCTCTCTCTCTCCCCCTCTCTCTTCTTCGTTTTCTCTCTCTTCTCTCACACTCTCTCTCTTTCTCACTCTCTTCTCTCGCTCTCCTCTCTCTCTCTCTCTCTCTACTTACTTATCATGTCTATGTAGTAGAATGCATATCACTTAGTATACAAACAATGCACACATGAAAAGTTAGGCGTCATGTATACAGTGTCCCCCAGTAGTGTGCTGATACATATTTTGCGCAAAAAAACAGCGGCTATGATAAGTAACTTTTCTGGAATGAAGAATTGAATAATAACTTGAAAACAATTGGACTGTTTATGTTGTAAGAATACACTATTTCTATGAAGTGCGCGTCTTAAAATTTAAAGAGGACGATACAGCTTTAGCTCTACATTTAGTCAAACTGGAACTAATTTTTGGCGGTAGGAACTCAATTTTGCACAGACGCACAACACATATATATCATATATATACGATATAATGTAATACTTATATATTTATTAAAATATTCTAGATCCGCCCTGCTTAACACATGATTCCATTAAGTGCTCGCAATGAAGCCTCAAAAGGCCACAAAAATCTGTAACAAAATGCTAAGGTATATAAATAATAATATATACTTGAATTTTGTTTTACGATATTCGTGGCTATTTTTGAGCTTCATTGCGAGCACTTTAAGTGGAGAATCCAATTTGGTTTAAGAAAAAATGTCCACAAATATCGTAAAATGACTATTATATATATCTAATTTTACTGAAGGCACCTTGACAACGCATGTAATCGCATATAAATTCGATACTTTTTCTTATAGAAAAATGAACTTGAACTAGTGTAATCCCAGAAAGGATCCTCGGTGGTGTAAGAAGTATCGTACAGACTGTTTCGACTTATTAGAGTTCATCGAGCTGATATATACTAACGATTTTCCTCCGACAGAATAGAAACCGGGACTTCAGCATACCAGTAAACCTAGTGAAACAACTATACTCGCATCGGCCAGCAGTACACAGCTAAACAATCCCAGTGAGACTTAAGGCGTTGTCAAATCGATAACTACACGCCTCTACCATAAGGGTACAGGGGCGTTTTGAGAGATTAATAACAACAACACACCGGCATGTCCATTCTGGCGAAGTGAATAGAGATTTTTGGAGTTGTTTATTTGAGAGCGTTGCTTGAATAAAGTATATATTAAATTTTTACCTTGAGGCACTACAACGGCATGTATCACATAAAAAAAAAATTCGATACTTTTGTCTTATAGGAAAATTGAACTTTGACAAGTGTATCCCAGCAAAGGATCGCTCGGTTTGTGTAGAATCATCGTTACAGACTGTTCGACTTAATATTAAGTCTCATCAGCGATGTATATATAATAGTATTGTTTTACGATTTTTGTGGCTTATTTTGAGGCTTCATTGCGAGCACTTTAACAGTGGAAATCCATTGGTGTATAAGAAAAAAATATGGCCACAAATATTCGTACAATATATATATTTTAATATACTATATATATTTTGTTCGATTTTTGTGGCTATTTTGAGTCTTTATTGCGAAGACTTTAACAGTGGGAGATCCATTTTGTTAAGCGAGGCGGATTACTTTAGAAGAATCCTTGTGGTTATTCCTCGTGCCGCCTTAATTGTTAGGGTATCGATCCTTGGTTCTATCGTTGAGTGTCACTAGTGTTGGGTATGATCCATTTTGGTTGTTCAGAGTCGTCCGTTGTAGACTCGTTCTCAGTGGCGCATGACGTGCAAATATTAACGGCTTTCAGATCAGCGTTAATAGTTAACTAACCACGTATTTGAGCGTTGATTGCTGGTTTAATCACGCACCCATGCGAGTCAAGCAGTTAAGTGGTGGACCTAGCACACACTTATGATTCCAAAAATCAACATCATACTTAATATATATATAGTATATATGATATATATACTATTATATATATATTGGTAAATTTTCGAGATGAAATAAAGGAAATTAAAGTGTCATTAAAATGTAGAAGCTTTAATTTTATTAATATATACTGTTTATACAAAGTTTTATGAGCAGTACCTGAAGGTTTCACGAGCTTTTGCCCCCTTCAGGATTACTATTTAATTCCTCGATATGTCTGTATAGTACACTACTTTACGGTTATATTTGTAAACAGAAACATGTTACGAAGTTAGTATAGACCTGATAGAAATTCAAAAATTAAGGCCTCGACTAAGTTTGCTCTCTCTTGATTGTTACACCAAAAACCGATTTTTTCTCGGAAAAAAAAAGGACCGTAGCAATCATCAGGCAACGAAAAGTGTTGTTTGAAAAAATTTTTCAAAATATTTTGATGATTGCTACAGTTAGAAAAACTTAAGTATTACACAGCAAGAACAATGTAGCCAAAACTTTTCCCAATGTAATAAATATAAACTAATATTATTTTTATTTACATTTATTGTATCTATACCGCTCTAATCAAGATATTGAGCACGTCTTCCAATAACACTTCTACGTTGGATTACTACAGCTTCTCTTCAAGTAATAATAGTGCTTAACACAACACCACACACACACACACAACACACAACACATGATATGATATCGTACGTATATTATGATAGTAGTATATATATGCTCACGAACTGTAGAGTATCTGAAAGGAATTATAATCTGATGGTTACGCGTTTAACGCTTAAAAGTAGTGAAGCAGAGTTCTCCAATTAAACGGATATGAGCCTCTGAGCGACCGGATGGCATATTATATCTATGTAATGTATTTATCAGTTAAATTCTCTTCTTTGCTAGGATGCTGTGATGATGGCCCAGAGGATTAAGAACTTAGAATGATATAAATCGATCCGGGTTTTCGATCCCGAACTGGAGGTAGCACCTGTGAAGCTTTAACCCAAAGAGGAGTAGTGGATCATTTTTTGTTTGTTTTATAATATAGGCGTTATTATAGGAGATGTAATGTGTTTGTTCTGTGCTGTAACCGAAACTATATCACGTACCGTCAAGGGTCACTATTCGCCATGTTAGTTATAGGTATACATCACATTCTCATGAATCAGTTTTTATTTTAATGCCTCAATTATAATAAATTGTTTTTCAATTAGTTAATTACTTGCTGGTCTAAATCTACGTACTGAATAACATGCAATCTGTATTATATATGTACACGACAAAATGGTTTACTGTTTGTGAACGGGAAGGCTAATTTGAATATTGATATTTAGAAGTTGATTTTAATAAATATGTGTTGGTCATTGTTGATTTTCTAATTTTGGATTTATTCTTAATGTATGAGCAAAATCTCCGAGAGATAATTTTAAAGAGAAATCCAATTACAAAAAAGAATAACTGTATTATTATTTCTTTACTTTCTTATATAAACTGAATAGTTAAATTAGAAAAGTTTAGCAAGGAAATACGGGGGGGGATGGAAGTGAAGCTATCAGCTGTTTTATTTTTCGATTATACCCCTTCTTCTGTTTCTTAAATCATTATCTGCATTTCTATATTAGTTTATTTAGACTTTAATTTAATATGATATTTTTAATGACATTAATAACTTGCACCACGGAGGTGCATATGGTTAGCTAGTATAATAATTAGTAAGTCAACGGAATATCTCTTATGTTCTTATATTGTTCTTTAAACTAGTGTCGCCTATAGGTCATCGTTCTCTGCCAGTAAATTTCCTTGTGAAATGTTTCAAGTGTTTTCAGAAAAAATGTACAGTCAAGCCATATACTCTATATACTATATATATATTAATATATAATATGTATATATATTATATAATATAATATTTGTGTTGTGATAGTGTGTGTGTGTTGTCGTGTGTGTAAGGTGTTAGGTGCGTGCTGTAGTCGTTGTTAGTGTGTGTACTGTGTGTGTGCGTTTTTAACGAAAATGGCTGGTATACTATTACATATATATAATATATATACCTATGTTCTTAAAAACGCACACACACCATACACATACACACATGGATGAACATATCTATATATATATATATACTAATATATATATCCTGTTTTTTTAAAACATCACTCACGATACGACACACCAACACACACACCACCACAGTACACGACACAAGGCGACGCGGTAGGCTTATCACACACACACATCACATATATTATATATATATATATATATCACATATATATATATATATATATATATATATAGGGTATAGATTTGCTAAAGTATTTCGTGTTTCTTTGTTAGAAGTGATATTAATTAAAGTATGAGAGTTAAGTTTGAGTGACCTTCGTGGGGCTGTTGAACTATATACGTCGACACGTACATACAAAAATCGCGTCTTTTTATTTAGATATATCATGTTATATGTGTGTGTATGTCTAAATATGTTTCGCTAGTAAAAAGCACCCAAACAGTAGTATGTTGTGTGTTTTTGAATACAAAACACAGCACACACACACACACACACACACACACACTACACACCACACATATTATATATATATATATATAGGTATGTAGTGATAGTTATGTAGCAGAGTGAAGGGTTGTGGGTCTCTTGTGTGTGTGTTCTCTATTTCTCGATTCTTTTAGTGTGTGAGACGAATATAGTTTCAGCCTGTTCTCTTCGTTTTAGACGTACTGTGTGCGTTCGATTTCGAAAAAGAGAGGACAAGAAGAAACAAAGGTGTGAGAGCATTTGGTGTAAGACGATATGTAGACGGGCCACCACAGCAAAAATTCTGCTCTGTGTACAATCGTATGCTGCGAATGCTAGTGCCAGAATCTCTAATGCGAGTGCCTACACACGTCTGTTTATATATTATATATGGATATGATTGGATAGTATATATATTCTATAATGGGTAGTATCTGGGCGCTAATTTCAGAATTCGTAACTGTCACATGTCAACACGTCATCTATTACTCTACCCTTTTGTTGTCTGTGCGTCTTGTCTCGTCTCAGGACTGTCTGCGTGGTCTGCTTAAAAAAATTTTTTTCCACTCTGTGGGCATCATTCATTCATCGATCATCATCATTTAGGTCGTTATGCAGCTTGGATAGTCTAGTGATTCTCTTCTTTGCTTTCTGTCTTTTCCTTTCTTTCTTTCTTTCTCTGCGACACTCACTCTCTCTCCTTTCTCTCTCACACTCTCTATTCTCTCTTCTCTCTCTCTCTCTCTCTCTCTCTCTCCTCCTCTCTCTCTCTCTCTTCTCTCATTTTCTCTCTCTCTATCATGTAATAGTTCTGCAGGATTCGCCGGTTCATGCCTTTTTTTACGAATCTTGTTTCAAGTAAAAAAATATTTTTTTAATTTTTATTCTGGCAAAAGAATGTGTATATTAAATTCAGATACACAGTAACCATTTTTATATTTTCTGATAAATTTTCGGAGACATGCACTCCACACACATAACTCACACACATAAACCAACACACCAGCAGCACAACACACACACACACGTATATGTTATGTATCTCTCCTCTCGTTCACTCACTCTCTCTCATCGCTCTCCTCTCTCTCTCTCTGTGGTATATATATTATATATTATATATATATATACAAACCAACATACATTATATACTATTACAACGACACACACACACAAACACACACCACACCATATATATATAATATATATATACTATATGCATTTTTTCTTTTAAACCAAAACACAAACACTTATTTTTGGGTGCTTTTAATTGCTACGTTAGTTTGTTTAATAGAAACAATGAAACATCTCACCAGTTCCACACCTGATGATGGCATTAAGTAGGCGCAGAAAGTCTCGTGTTGAACCTTTGGGTGGATTCATACCCAATTCCACCATGATATAAAAAAAGAAGGCTAGAAAATTAGAAAGAATTGAAAAAAACTCACTAGACAAGAATTGTCGTTGAGTTTAAAAAACATGTTTAAATATATATGTATATACATATATATAGTAGTAAGTAATTGTCGTCAGGGCGACCTAATGTCGGTAATCAGCCATCAGCGAAGGGTTCTATCCCTTTTCACTAGCGTAGACCAAGGAGATCGTTTTTGCGTCTGAGGTGGCGGCCTCACCTATCATCAGCTCCTTACTTTACCGCACAGATATCTGTGCTACTCACATGATTTGGGCGAGGGCCGGTATCGAACTAGGAACTTGTGGATTCTAGCCGAAGCGCTCTACCGACTGAGCTACCCGGCCCATAGTGTGTGGTGTGTGTGTGGTGTGTTGTGTGTGGTGTGTGGTGGTGTGTTTTGTGGTAGATAGCGTAGTACAGACTCTATGGCGATTGGCGACAGTCAGTTTCTCACCAATGCGATCATCAGACCAAGATGGTATCAGTCAGATGTTCGAATTGGCGGGAAACTGACATTCAGCAAACATCTTTGATTCTGTGCCTCCGCTATCCCAACTTAGGTATATATGCTCTATAACGAATTGAGCACTCTTTATCTAAACACTGCTTGTCAGCTGGGGTTGTAGAGAGACAACTCTAATTCGAATACTCGTATGTTGGGGCACTCGCAAGTCAAGACCCCTGTATATAAGTTCTGTCTACGTATTAATATCTGTAAAGCTTATGTGTGTGGTACGTGTTGATTTTACTTTTTGCATTTAAGTAAGTGTATATGGTTTTTTTCTTGTTTCAACTACCGTGTTCTCCGTTTAATTTTTTCTCTCGACTCATTATTCTTCTTGCGTTGCAATTTTTTATTATTCCTTTTTTTTTGTTATGTGTGTGTGTGTGTGTGTGTGTGTTATGTGTGTGTGTGTGTATGTAGTGCGTGTGTGTATGTAGTGTTATATGTATGTGTTGTGTGTGTGTTTATATGTGTATGTATGTGTTGCATGTGTTGTGTGTTATGTTGTATGTGGTGTATGTGTGTTGTGTGGTGTGTTATTGTGGTTATGTGTGTTTGTTTGTGTGTATTTTGTGTGTGTATGTGCTATGTATGTGTGTGTATTTGTTGTGTATATGTCTATGTGTCTATGTGGTGAGTTTGTGTGTGTGTATGTGTAGGTGTTGCGCGTGTGTTTATGTGTGTATGTGTGTATTGTGTGTGTAGTGTGTGTGTTTGTGTGTGTTCATGTGTTATGTGTGTGTGTGTTTTAGTGTGTTGTATGTGTGTGTATGTGTTTATTGTGTGCATGTTTGTGTGTGTAGGTGTTTATGGTGTGTATGATGTTGCTTGATGTGTGTTAGGTGTTATGCATGTGGTGGTGTTTGTGTGTTATGCATGTGTGTACATATGTGTGTGTGTATGTCGCGGTGTGTGTCTTATGTGTGTATTGTGTATGTGTATGTGTGTGTATGTGTGTATGTGTTTGTAGTGTGTGATTAGTGTGTTGATGTGTTGTGGTGTGTGATTGTGTGTGTTTATGTGTGTATGTGTGTTTTGTTTGTGTTGTGTTATGTGTGTGTGTGTGCATGTGGTGTGTATGTGTGATGATTGTGTGTGTGTTGTGTGTGTATGCGTGTTGTCATATGTGTGTTGTGTGTGTGTGTGCATACGTATGTGGTATGTCCTGTGTGTGTGTGTGTGGTGTGTGTTAATCTGTCTGAGCGCGTTATTATCTTACCGTTGTTTTGGTCTCTGATTTCTGTTCGCCGTTCTTTTTTTTTTTGTAATTGCTGACAAACTCGTCGATTCATTTTTAGTATTGTTGCTCTTACTTATCTGCCGGTCGCCTCCTTCTCCCCCCATCACGCCACCCGCATCCCCACCGCAGCAACCACACTTTTGCATTCCTATTGCACTTGGGTGATGAGTAGAATTCCGATTTCTATTCTGAAAGTCATAAGCGATACAACAAAAAAAAAAAGAAAAAAAGAAGAAAAAAAGACCAAGAAAACAAAAAACAAGGATAAACTTAATTTCAACTGCAGCATGCGCTCTATAAGTTGGTGGTTGGATTTTGCGCATGTCAACCCTTGTTGGTATTTTATGCCGAAGACCAATTTGTTTTATTCATTCTTGTTGGGGTATTCAAATCTAAAAAGAATCTTTGGTTATTTTTTCTTTTCTATTTAACTCATAGATGGGGGCTCTAGCAAGTACTACACTACGGTCAGAGCGGACCCGGTAAAATAGTATTTCTACACTCCAGAGTCCCAAAAGCAGATTAATGCCATACACGGACAAGTGTTGTAATTAGTTTTTACGGTGTGTCAAACCTTTGGTTATTTTATGCGGAACGTTTTTTTTAATTCATTCTAGATATTGTACTTGATTTGTTTTAAAAACATATATTTCTATTTAACCCATAGATGGGACTACAGTAATCCTGTCTGCTACAGAGCGCTTCGGCCTTTGGAGTGGCGAGGTAATAAATTAACAAGCGTCGATCCCAGGGGCTATCCCCTCCCCCAGCAATACTGCACCCTTGATTTAAAGGGACAGGGGTGGGTTATTGCCCAGTGCATGAAGCCCCCCTCGAGGGGGAATGCCGCACGGGATCACGCATTTTTTGTGCCTACCACACATGAGCTTCGGCTTGTGGGTGGTCCCACGTTAATAGGGCCTTGTGCCTAACCCGTACAAGTGGGGTACAAGGTAAATAACCTAACAGTGTATTCTTAAGCCGCAACCGACATGGCTACGGTGTAATGGTTAACAAACTAAATTAGCAACCTAATGTGTGAATTGTCAACCTAAAGGATAAACAAAAACAAGTTCAAAAGTAGGTTTTTTTTTGTATTTTGTTTGTTTTTAACGGCGATCTTAAATCGTTTTCCAATCGCTGACGAGTTCAGATATGTCTTAATTGGTCATAATTACAGGTTCCCCCAGCCTCTGATTTATGTTCCAAGGGTTTTTGGGTGTAAGATTCAAAAGTTATGACAAAGTCATACTCGTTGGAACGCAAAAAACTCCAACACAGGTTGAGGGACAACACATTTTATATAACAGCACAAGAATAAACAGGGTACATAATACATACATACTAAGAGTAGAGATAATAGACACATTCATGAATGGTAAAATACAAGATATTAGGTATCAAAAAGATGCTAATGTACATAAAAACGTAGTTACGGTACATGACTAAGGATAGTCATAATCGTATAAGAGACTACTAGCATGAGTGGCATGTTAGGCGAAGCCCCAACGAGAAAGGGTAGACCGTCTAACCCATGTGCTCATAGCGAGCAGCAGGCAAAGAGAGGCAGAGAAGTCAAATCAGCCGCTTAAATACCGAGGCCCCTAGGGAACCAGCGAAACTAAACGGGCAGACAACTCCCCAGGCAAATACGAAAATAAACTCCTACAGTGGTATAACCTAATTGGCAGCCAGCTGCCGTAAAAAGGTTTTTATATGTTTTAGATAAATGAATATCTATTCTATTCACCGCTTAAGAGTTATGAATCTACGTAGTTTAAAAAAAATTGGACACTACTCCATCGTCTTCGCAGACGGAAGGAGCCAACAACAACAACGACATAATATCAAGAACTCTTAGAGCGCGCTGTTATCGAACCCGAATCTTGGGTCCGAGGCTGCTGCTCTACGACTGAGTAGACCGGTCCCTAATACTTTCCCAAATTGAGCAATACTCTAGTGTAAATCTAGAATCAGCCAACGGGAATAATTATAAATCTAAACCAGAAAACTGTAGAAATATAGAGTGTAAAGATCTTAGTGAAACTCCGTCAACTACACACGGTGTAGAGAAGAGAGAGGAGAGAGAGAGAGAGAGAGAGAGAGAGAGAGAGAGAGAGAGAGTGTGTGTGGTGTGTGTGTGTGTGTGAGAGAGAAAAAAGAGAGAATAGAAAGTGATGAGAGAGAGGAAAGTTGTGAGGGAGAGAGATAGAGAGAGAGAGAAGCGTGTGTGAGGGAGAGAATAGATGGATAGAGAGGAGATAGTAAATAAAAAACAGAAGTAAAGTCTTAGAAAAAAAAATGCCTCAGTTTTTTCTGGAAAATGTGACGTGATCATTATATCAAATTCTGTTCAGTAATAATTCGACATGTTATAAATGTGTTTGAAGATCATAAACAACGTCATTGTAAAAAAAAAAAAAAACACATGAAAATATATACCGTCCCAAAAAGAGAACTTATAACCTCGAGCCTATGTAATTTCGACGCAAGAGGGCGAATTTTCCTTCATGCAGAAAATTAGTAAAATGAATAATGTCTCCGTTAAATAACAGCTGGACATTGTATGATAGAAACGATAATATCACAGAAAACATATTCACCGTAAATTCTTTAAAGGTTTCCCGAAAGCTAAAAGGTTCTTCGACTTATTGGCATTTCAGTCTTGAAGATATATATAGATTTTTGTGCCTCTGAAGTTACAGCGCCTCCTGTGACTGTGAAGTCCAATGTTTGAAAAAACATTCTCGACCACAGATGTCGCATGTGAAGGGTTCCTGAAGATGTTGATGTGCCGGTGCTTTGTTGTCGTTGCTTCTTCTGGACCTCCTAGCTTCATGGTGTTGCGCCAGGGTGACTTCAGACATGAACAGTCCTCTACGGAAGCCTGCTCCACCGGCTATCAAGTAAGAACATAGGGGGAATTACGTGTGTAGTGTTGTTTTGAGGGAAGAAACAGAAAGTATTGTCGTTATATCGTAAGGAACGAGGTCAGTATTTTTAGGAAGGTTGGTTTCATATTTTGCCTTGAGGGATAGGTCCATTAATATTAATACAGTCGTGATGGTTTTGCTGCCTGGACACAAACGAGCTGTGAGGGGGACAGAATCAGCAACAGCCTTGGAGACAAACAAAAGAAAGTAAAAAAAAACAGTGATTTGTCACGGCAGAGACGGCCAAGATTCCACACAGGAACGGTACAGCGAAGTTCAACGTCAACGAAGAATTCCACTGAGGAACGGCGCAAATGAAGTAGAATGCATGACCAAGAATTTCACACAGGACGGCTCAAACGAAGTTCGAACGACTACAAAGAATTCACTAGGAATACCCCACACAATCTAACGATGACAAAACTCCACAGAAACGGGAAAAAGGAAGTTCGAACGGCCACGAAGTATTCCACACAGACGCCACAAATCAAGGTCGTATTGAGACCAAGAATTCCACACAGAAAGGCGCAATGAAGGTAACGTTACGGAACAAGAATACGCAGACCAGAATCGCCATGTTCCCTATGTTCGTAACCCTGGTGAAGTTCGGGCATTTATTGACTTCACAACAAGCCAAGTGTGACATAAGGTCATTATTGGGATGAGCAGGCTCTAAAAATTATTTAAAATCCCATCGGCATTTCTGTTTTGGGGGTACTTCAGACACCGGCATAATCCCAGCCCTGTCTCTTTTAGCGGGGGTGCAGGTGCAGGTGGCTGCTTGGGGGCCGGCTCCCTGGAATTAAGCAAGAAGCATTTTACAGCCCCCAGCCCAAAGCATAGGTACTATACTTTGTCCTAGGCCGGCGACGGTGCGGACTGTTTATATAAAGCCAAAAATATCGGGAAATTTCGCTATGCAGAACACGGGTAATTTCTATCTTGGTAAATACAGCTTCAATCTCGATACTTTTATGACACATCTTATATTATACATATATAAGTTCTCGTAATCTATATTAGTCTCGTAAATCCTTACTACATGAATAGTGAGTTCAATCTTTGCTGGATGTCGCATACTTACTGGATTGTACTAATAATATTGACATAAATCGTTTTTATCTGTTCATTTTTTTCCGATTTATAAAATAAATAGGGGAGCTCGTAAAAATATTTCTCCTAATATATTAAAAAAAAAACCTATTCAAAATATATTTCATCACATGAATAATTAACGAAAATTTCGTGAAAATGTGACTATAGTGATTTTTCAAGAATTTTAAAAAAAGTCGTAGTCATAACTTGTTTTACAGAAAGGTAAACATTTTTTCGTAAGCTGAATTAAAAAAAAAAATCTTCAGGATGTTTTTAATGTTCTTCTTTTGAATAGTTCAAAAATTTTGAAGATAATATTAACCTTTACTCAAGTTTCATTGTTAAATATAATCCATTAGCAATTTGAATAATAATTGTAAGTGTTTTTTTTATATCCCTTCTTAGCGATTAAGCTAAGGAATTTGCGATTTTTTTTTTTGGTTTACAACATTGAGAATAATATTTAAAAAGTAACTTGTGAATGGTTTAAATGATTTTTTTCTAAAACTTTTTCGTACGTAAGACAATTTTAAATTCAGTTTTTAATTGCAATAAAATAGTAACTGTAATTTCTTTAAAACAAAAGTAACAAAAAAAACATAAACATATGTCGCGTTATATTGAATTTCGTTATTCTTCTTCAAAACGCTTTGTAGTGTTACTGATTAAAATGATATATTTAATCATATTTCATTCTAAGAAATATGAAAATAAGTATGTGTATATGTTGTTTTTTTTATATACCCTGTTTTTTTTAATCGCTTGAATGATTTTTTCAAAACCTTTTCGTGCGTAAGACAATTTAAATTCAGTTTTTGTAATTGCTAATAACTAAACATAACTTATTTGTAGGTAGAATATTTCGCATGTTAATCTAAATTCATTATGTTTCTAATAAAAGTTTGAGTTTCGCTGATTAAAAATGTGATTAAATTTTATTCTTATGAAATATGAAAGTATTCGTTAAACATATTGATAAAAAGGTTTACATTTATTTTTTACATTCAATATAGATACAATTGGTTTAAAAAATTTTTTTTAGTTCTTGAAAAAAAATTAACAGTTCGTACTTAATTACAAAACAATCGCATTCAACAATGTTGGACTATTAGTAAAAATAGAGCGACATTTTGAATGCTGATTGATATAGCAGAAGGCAAGCTCCTACTCATGCAATACAGCAGAAGCTGATATACGGACAGTTCGCAATTGTTTTGATTTGTAATTAATTATTATATCCTTTATCACACCAGTTCACCCTGACATTAAAAAGATGCCAGAAAAACTCGTCCGACACGAATCATCGTATAGTTTTACGAAACATATATATATATATATATAATATATATATAATATATAATATTATATTATATATATATAATAGTACTTCAATATCATTAATAGAGCATGATATCTAAGAATAGCGGTGCATGAAATCACGGCGCTTGGTAACTGACAGTTTCTCACCTAAGTGATTTTCAGACCAACCTGGTTAGAAAATCGAATCAGCGAGAGACAGTTAGTTACCAAACGCCGTTGACTTCCTTCCTGGATACACTAAGTGTGTGTATATGCGTGTGTGTATATCACGCGCGCGTGTGTATGTATGTGTGTTGTGTGTGGTGGTAAAAGGATATCCATTGCTATCAAAGAATTTAAAAAAAAAAACTTTGCCCAGACAATATCTGCCGACATTAATATACAATTTTTTTGCTTATTGTCAAATCACTTAATCGATTCATCAATACCAAAAAATAATATCTTTTATGCATTTGTGTTTTCACACGTGTTCTGTCATATCTAAGTAAAGGCGTTCGCTTATCTGGATCTTTTCATATCGAAATCAATTCTTTTATCGACGGCGTTCTTTCATCCGTTCGGTCGATCTAAGATCTGAAGAACGGAAATAGATTTGTCGATGACGTCGTCTTCGCCGGCGCCATTTTTATTTATTTTGAAGTTTGCGCTTTTTTTGTTTTTTTGTTTTGTTTTTTTAAATTTATTTATTTGTACAAGACAGGCGAAATTTCCCTTCAGCTTTGTCATGAGTTTACGCACAAAAAAATACTACAGATATTTCTAACTTAATTATTAATTTTATTTATTGAAGCATTTCGTGATTTTGGTACTTTTTAGACCCCCCCAAATATAATATATATATATAATATATATATTATAAATTCCGCCAGGGTACGCTTAGAGCTAAAATAAGAGTACTCAATACCTAAGTAGACGAAATAAACAAAGTTAAACTAATGAATCAGATATACCTACAACAGTTTTCGTGGTCTCTCAGGACTAAGAATTAGGCTTGAATTTAATAATATATATATATATATAATATATATATATATATATATATATATATATAGAATTTAATGGAGGGTCAAATCATTTAGTTTGTCAATATATTAGTTAAAATTACATTTTTTTGTAAATGAAAGTGTCATCAAGTAACGGAAAAATTATTATTAGTTAAATATAAATTTAAAGAGACCGATTCTAAGAATTCAAGGAATAAGCACTCATCAACTGACAAAACCACACCTACGTTTTTAGACACACTATGTATATATATATATAATATTAAATATATATATATATATATAATATAATATAATATTATAATATATAATTGATATATTTGAAAAAACAAGAGATGTTTACAAATGCATGGATCACAGGAGAATGTGCAAACCGTTTCGGGGCCTCTCTCAACGGTTTCAAAAACAACATTCCCCTCACTGATGTGAGTCCTCGAATATCTGTATCGACCGCATGTGGGTCGGTCTCTAAAAAATAAGACGGGGTGAAATGACCGTTTTCTTTCTTCTAACGGTCATATTCATCTCGCTTATTTTTTTGTTGAAGACCATCCACATGCGGTCGATACATCATGAGGAGGAGCGATGTTGCTTTTAAAACCGTTAGAGAAGGCCCCGAACGGTTTGCACATTCTCTCCTGTGATCCCATGCATATATATATATATATATATATATATATTAATATATTATAAATATAAGATTTTTGTTTGTTTTTTTAAAGCATGTTGAAAAGGTATATATTATATTTTGCTTGAAGCAATTACAATGCATGGTATCGCAAGGCCATAAAATTCATACTTCTTTTTATAGAAAATGAACTTGACAACTATAATCTCGGCAAAGGATCACTCGGTGTGTAGAACATCGTACAGACTGTTTCGACTTTATTAAGTCTCATCAGCGATGTATACTAACGACTTCCCTCCGAGAGAAATTGAAACCGGGACCTTTGCTTGAGCAAAGTCCTTGGTTTCAGATCTGTTCGGCCGTGTTGAATACGTGCTCATGAATGGCTTTCAGGATCGGTGATTAAATAGTTAACTAACCACGTATTCATGTTGTTGATTGGCTGGCTTTAATTCACGCGCCCACGCAGAGTTTATAAGTTTAAGTGGTGGACTCCAGCACATCTTATAACTCTAAAATATAGAGGCGCGTGGTCTAATGGTTAGAGTCGTAGGAAATTGACTCGTCGACCCGAGTTCAATTCCTGGATGAAGCCGTTTGCATTTCACATGGCGCTAATATCCCTGGGAAAGGTATGAATCCAATTCTCCCTCCAGCTATGGGTAAATAGCAGGGCAGACAGGGCTCTTTAATCATGGCTAGATAACCAGTCTATGAGAAGGAAAACTCTGAATTCAGACCGGTTAAACTCCGTTTAAGAAATTGACCTTGTGTCGCATGCTGCTCGGGTGGAAGGGTTGGTATATATATATATATATATATATATATATATATATATATATATATATATATATATAGTGTGAACAAAAAGTAATAAGACAAGCAGGAATATTTCTCATATGTTGTTTATTCTCAACTAGTTTCGACCTTAGGTCATCGTCAGAAGAAAATTTCTTATTTGAAGAAATTGTTTATAGATTTTTTGAAAGGGAGCATTATAGAAGAACTATAAAAATTGAAGTGTTTTTGAGGGTTTGACATACTATTAAAATCCGGGTAGACGAGTGTGTTAGTAGTAGCATGTCCATTTGTTCCGTGAAGAACCTCTATGAGGTGGGTTATTTTTTTATTGCTCTTATATATGTGAGGGAGGGGTTCATGGGAGTTGTGTATATGACTATATGTGCATACATATAAATGTATGTGTGTGTTTACATATGTGTGTGAGAATGTGGGTGTGTGTATGTATCTCGGTACTGTGCGCGTGACTTCTAGATTTTTAATTGTGTCAAAAGTGGCTTGTTTGATGCGTGGTGGTCAGTGTTTGTTTATTTAGGTGACATCGGCCACCCTTATAGTTGTAGACAGTTTTATTGCTCTTATATATATATATATATTATATATATATATATATATATAAAACTGGTCCGGAATTAGACGCGTTTTTAAAAGAGTTAATTTGTCAAAAAGGTGTTGTTGGAATATTTTGGAGTTATATATATATATATAGAGAGAGAGAGAGTAATAGAGTAAACTACAGACACGTGTTTCGAGTTATCACCTCTCATCATTGCAGTTATACAATTTTTAGCAGCTGCCTCTGGCCGGGTTCGAGACCTGAACGAACTTACGCTCGCCAAATCTCTTACCCACACAGCCACAGTCAGTCGCCAAGTATAGCAGGCTATTTAATCGCTACATTTCTAAGCGGAAATGAATTCACCAAGAGGTCTCAAACTTTTTAAACAAAGTGAGATTTAGCTTAACGCCGAATACGGTGAATTTGCAATTAAATTCCTCCTAAATAGAGTGCTCAACTGAAATTAGGACCGTATAATATATATATATATATATATATATATATATATATAATATATATATATATATATAACTCCCAAATATTCCAACAACATATATATATATATATATATATATATATATATATAATATATATATATATATATATAACTATATATATATATATAACTCCAAAATATTCCAACAACACCTTTTTGACAAATTAACTCTTTTAAAAACGCGTCTAATTCCGGCGTTTGTAAAGCCGAACTCGTTGTATCGATCTGGAAACATATTGGCACCTGAGACAGAAGCTAAAGGCTGGTCTTCATTACGAGAATCCGTTGTTATAACTCATAATTAAAATTGCAAGTGTTGTCAGAAATGGCAAAAACTGAAAGAAAATGGCGTCACAGGAACACCAGTGAAATAGGCGGTCTTAATAGAACGCTACACGCGATCGACTAGCTTGAAAAAAAATGAAAAAAAAAAAAAAGAAAAAAAAAAGAAAAATATTCAAAAGACAAGGAAAGACGTGATCAATTTGAAGAAAATCTGAGTTGGAAAATCATTTTTCAACATTGATTCAAAATTTTATCGGCATTAAATAACCCCTGAGGTTTATATGCGTAAAACAAACCATGATCATGTATGCATTTAGGGAGAAAACAGTATTGTCTCGAGGGACAGAACAAAGATTGCAATAATACAAAAAAAAAAAAAAATTGTCAGCAAAAAATCACTTAAAAATCCCAAAAAAAACAAAAAAAAACAATCACAATAAACGTAATAATTAAGAGTTAGAATTTCTTTCTATTCAAGTGATTAAACTAAAGAAAGAAAAAACTGCCGCGTTAATTGATAATCATTATTTGGACCATATGACCTTTAGGCACCCCTTTTGCTTTGCTAATTCATAAATACATTTTTTCATTTACATCGTCAACATCCGGTTGTTTGTTAACAGACGATTTTTAGAGTTTTTTCAAACTATAAAACTAACCCCTAACCCTAACCCCTAACAAACAACCGGATGTTGACGGTGTCAATGAAAAAAATGTACTTATGAATGTTACATAATTATTGGATCCCTAATACATTTTTAAGGTATTGTAGAAATCATTATGGCGATCAGTACAGCTGATGGCCTTGAGAGTGAGTGACAGCGATTGACCTCACTCTGACCTTGCTTTCTGGGGATAGACCGTGAGAAACGGAACCTCGATAGAAAACCCTCTTCCGGTTTAAGGAGTAAGCAACTCAGTTAGAGTTAGAACTTAGAAGCCGAGCTAGCAACATGTAAGCTTCATCTGCGCAGATTGTTTGGGTGGGGATTTGAAATAAAGTTACATCAACATAAATCGAAGTCTTGTGTTTATTACTAAAAACTAACAATGACACAAGGCTTCTGATAAGTAGTGATCCCTAACAGAAACCAGACCCGGAATCCTAAATAGAAGACCAGATGAGACCTTAGAAGATATACCAGACCAAGATAGATGATAAACGATCAGAAGCAAAGCCGGCCAGAAGAATAGACGACAGAGTAAGAAGTAAGAAAAGTATATAACGTTATATGCTGGTTTGGCTTAGTGAAAAGACCAGTATATAACATATACCTATTTAGTGCCGGTAAAGAAGGTCCTATGCAACATGAACCAGCAAATTAAAAGGGGTGCCTAAAGGTCATATGGTCCCATTATTTTTTTTAGATACAATAAGCTATTCATTATAAAATCAATTTCTTAATAAAGTGCTGAAAATTTCTTTGAAATTAGAAAATTCCCTGATTTTTTGGTAATTGTTTTAAAATAGATATATCGTAAAAATAATTCGCACACACATGTAAGTTAGGTAGAAAAATATTCAAAAGGCAAGATGGAAAGACGCGATCAATTTGAAGAAAATCTGATTTGGAAAATCATTTTTCAACATTGCTTTCATCCTCAGATAAATGCAAGAATATATCATTCGTTCACGCATGCGCACACCCATGTAAGTTAGGTAGATGAGTGAGTTCAGGAAAGAAGGAAGGATTGTTATGAAAAAAAGTAAACAACTAAATCAAATGATATAAGCAAATGTAGATTTGTTGAAGGGGTGTGGTGTAATGGTTAGAGTCGTAGGAAATGGACTCGTCGATCCGAGTTCAAATCCTGGACGAAGCTACAGTTCACATAGTGCTAATTGTAACAGTATTGTAGGACTAATTCTTTACACGCCTCAGTGCAACCCTGTTGCGTAAGAATACAAGTGAACTGTTACAGAAACGCTCATACAGGAACGCTTCGAGCGTTGTACCGGCTTTAGACGCACGAGCTAATACATATATCTGTATACACAGTAACGTCAAATGAAAGTATATATTATATAATAACGCCTTTGTTATATCCATCATTATAACAATACAACACTTCACACTAATACCCTTCGAAAAGGTATTAATCTAACTACCCTCCCTCCAGCTATGGGTAAATAGTAGGGCAGACTGAGTCCTTTAAACTTGGTTAGGCAACCAGTCTAGGAGAAGGAAAACTCTGAATTGAAACCTGTTTAACTCCGCTTGGGGTGGTCACTATTAGAATAGGCTCAGTCCTAATTAGCGATTTATTTCACTAAATTAGAAAAAAAATTAGATATAAAGATGAATAGACCGAGAGGGACCTTCATTGCTAATCATCATCATCATGTCGTGCAAGCAGCACAGATATCCATGACAATCTCTCGGCAACCTTCCCTATCATTCATCGCCCCTTGGAGTTCTTCCCGCATCAGCCAACATCCTCACATAGTTGGTCAATGTAGACCCTTGCTGGGCGGTCCACATTAGCATGTCCATGTGTTGGCTTCCACAGGAGAACATCGCTTAAGAGTTCATCCCTGCTTCTCCAGCAGTGTCCTGCATGCCTAGTCCGCCTCCCTTGGATGGTTTGTGAGATGGGTGGGAGCAGGTGTCCATACAGCTGCTTCCTTGTGGGGTGCTGTTTCCACGACTTATTCAAGACTGCACGCAGCATTCTTGTGCTGCTCCCATCTAGCTTATTCTCAAGGCGCTTCGTTGGAGTCCAAGTGGTGCAGCCATACAGTCATGAGCTTAAAAAAGAAAGGAGACATCTCCACACTTGACGCTAAACCTCTTACGCCAGTAGAACAATTCACATACCTAGGTAGTAATATCTCATCCACAGAGAACGATATCAGTACACGAATAGGAAAGGTATGGTTGGCCACTAACAAATTATCAGTCATATGGAAATCCGATCTCACTGACAAGCTAAAGTGACATTTCTTCCAGGCTGAAGCGATCATTGAAGATTTCTGCAAATAAAAATTGTGATTTGTTGATGAATTGTAATTTTAATTTGCAGAAATCTTCAATGATCGCTTTTACCCATAATCGAAATGCACGTCGTATCGTAGAATCCTCCGCCATCTCCCGTCTTAACACTTTACCACAAAGACCTGGTTTTTATAAAATATCACCATTCCTTGCTAGAATTATATTAAAAACTTCAATATACAACACTAAATTTCGAAATTTAAACCAAATTAAATTTCCAAACCATTTCCAAACTATATAAAGATAAATTACTTCCATATACTTAAACTCTTCCTATTTCCTTTCACTAAAGCTTAAAACCTTCTCCAGTCTATATAAATTATATTGGTCGATTTACTTTATTTATCTTGCTGTCGTCATTATCATCGGCTTTGTCCCACTAAAATAATAGTTTCTACTTACCCCCTAATAACATGAAACATCAAGTCTGTTTATATTCCCTAACATATTTAATACTCACTTCATTTTTATTAAAACAATTTTTTTAATAAAAAATCAATATGGTAATATTAATAACAAATTAATAAATGAACCATCAACAAAACACACATACGTATGAATTCTATTTTAAAAATTCCTCATGCTTTCAAAATTAAATTCCACCTGACTTTATTCCAGCCATCTTCTCTCCGTATCAAAAGTCGTCGCATGCGACAATGACGTCATCATAACTGTTTTCTCCATCGCGTTAGAACACTTTCTTCATGTGATTTCAAAAAAGTTATTTTTCCGAACATTTCGGAAATTCTCCGTATTTCAACCGATTTCATTCAAAACAATAAGGAATTACTCTTTGTGTACTAAACATTTCTATATTTTTTCTATTATTGTTATTTTATTTCAATTTTGTATTTAAAATAATAATAGATAGAATACATGTATACATAGATAAACTCCTGACCGAAACACGTGTCAGTTGAATAAAATAAAATAATCCTGTTTTATCCATTCAACACTTTCTTTCCTTTATTTTTCTTTTCAACATACCGTTGGATTCGCTTCCATTTTCAACTTACACACACACACACACACACACACACACACACACACACACACACACACACACACACATTAGCTCAGTCGGTAGAGCGTTCGGCTAGAAACCACAACGTTCCTAGTTCGATACCGGTCCTCGTCAACTCAGCGTATGAGTAGCACAGGGATCTGTGCGGTAAAGTAAGGAGCTGATGGTAGGTGTGGCGCTCCACCTCAGATGCTAAAAACAATCTCCTTGGTCTAGTGCTATTGAAAAGGGGATAGACTCCCTCGCTGACTGGCTGATACCGACTTTAGGCCGCCCCGTCGACTTTACTTTACTTATTATATATATACTAGCAAATATATGCACCCTCCGGGTACAAGTATTTAAATTTTAATATAAAATATCATGTTAAATGGCTAATGAAACTGAATAAGTATTCAGATAAAAATATTTGGAACAGAGGGGGTATGATTGAAAAATAGAACAACTTTGAAACTAACACTTCCATCATTTTCCCTTACTCCCGTTTTTCATTGGTAAATTTTCCTAATTTAACTATTTAGTTAAAATAGGAAGTAAAGAATAATATTACAGTTATTTCTTCTTGTTAATTGATTTCTTTTAAGATTTATCCCCGAGATTTTTGCTCATATTCATTAATATAAAACCAAACAATTAGAAATCAATAATACCAAGCATATATTTATTAAAATCAATTTTTTAATATCAATATGCAGATTAGCCTTCCCATTCACACTGTAAACCGCTATTTTCTTGTATGTATAAATACAATTGCATGTTGTTAGTATGTAGATATGGTCAACAGGCTTAATGATGTAAAACAATTTTATTAATAATTGAGGTTTAAATAAAAAATAAAATCATGGAGAATGTGATGTAAATAACAAAGGGAATTGTGACTTGAATGGTAATACAGTTTCGGTTACAGACATACAAACTCACAATCTCCATTATAATAGGATATATATATATATATATATATATATATATATATATATATATACGATCCCTGAGAAGAAATGACCGTTTCATTTTCTCTTGAGGAAAGACATCGTCCCCTCACGGATTATACACCTGAAGAAGATGGAAGAATGGATAGGCCAAAATGTTGTGTTACAAACAGGGATGCAGAGTCGGAACATAAAACTCCGACTCCGACTGCTTTGTTTTCGCACTCTCTGTTTGCTAGTTTATTAACAGATATCTTAACGTAGAATTGAACCAGGAACCTTATGATTCATAACCGGACGCTATACCGACTGAGCTAAACCGGCCGTATAGTTCAAGGAATTTTTTTTTGGGGGGGGGGGTTAAAAAAAAACTGTGCATGATACGGTGGTAATAGAATAAAAAGAAATTTGAAATATGTTCAGAGCCGAACGAATGGAGGAAAACGAAAGTGTGTGTTGCGGAGGAGGAGAAGGTGTTGGGATGGAGGAGGAGGAGAAGAAAACATTTGAAGAAGTGATTCTTGAGCGGCAGACATTGTCGTCATTTTCAGGATTCTTTTCATAATGACAGGCAGAAATCGTTAAGCGAACTCTTTTCAACAGCCCAAATTTCGCAATCTCACAGGCATCGTTTCTGCCACTTATGTTTACCATTATGATAACCATTTAAAAGTTCCTTGTAACTCAAAGACTCCTCGCAAATGACAGACTATGTCAAACATGAATGGAATTGGATTTATTTAGAGTCGCAGTCACTTATAAATTTCGGGTTTAAAATATGTGCCTCTGTGTCCCCTCTCTCTCGCTCACTCTCTCTCTCTCTCCCCTCTCTCTCTCTCTCTCTCTCTCTCTCTCTCTCTCTCGCTCGCTCGCTCTAGCTTTCTCTTTATATATATATATGTGTGTGTGTGTGTATATATATAGTGTGTGTGTGTGTAATATATATGTATGCATATATATATGTGTGTGTATGTATCTAGATGCATGTATGCGTTTATACACACACACACACACACACACACACATATATATATATATATATATATATAGTTGTTTACTAAGCGTATCTTAGATGCGGCACAAGTCCAGAAGTATGAGGCGCCCAGTGAGAATCGAACTCACTAACAAATAATCTAGTTCACTAACCATTACACCATATGCATATATATATATGTGTGTGTGTGTGTGTGTGTGAGTGTATGTGTGTGTGTGTATGTGTGTGTGTGTGTGTCTATGTGCCTGTATGCGTGGGTTTATATATATATATATTTGGGAGAATATGTGCTTAATTGAAATCATACCTAATTTGAAAATTAATTAGTTGATAATTAATGAATTAGGCGAATATATCAGTTTAAATGTGAAGCATAAACAAATCGAGAAAAATTGTTTACGCTTTACATTTATACTGATATATTCGCCTAATTCATTAATTATCAACTAATTGATTTTCAAATTAGGTATGACTTCAATTAAGCACATATTCTCCCAAAAATTGTCGGCATAGCCATATCAAACAAACTGTTTGCGTACTATCATATACATATATATATATATATATATATATATATATATATATATATATATATAGCTTATATTTAGCTTTTATATGTTATTTGCGAGAAGCGAGAATTCAATAGGGCTAGTGGAAAATCACCAGGACTGTTGATGACCCTGGCCCCAGAGGCGCGAATTTCGCGCGTCACATGATTAGTTAGTTAGAGGATCGGTTTAAACCGGATTTTGATGCAGAGAGAACGTGCTTCTCTCTGCTGAGGTTGAAACTCACCCACGCGGCGAATAAGAATGGGCTAAATAAAATCTTGGTCAAGAAATAAAAGTCTTGTTGTTCATTTAATTGATTGCAATGACTAGAGTTAGCCCAGAAGACGCCCTTAGTTAGAGACAGCAACTAGAAGACGACAAGATGACAGCCAGACTCTCTCTCTCTCTCTCTCTCTCTCTCTCTCTCTCCCCTCTCTCTCTCTCTCTCTCTCTCTCTCTCTCTCACCCTACTTTCCGACAAGATGACAGCCAGACAAGAAGTTAGGAGAAGCAGTAAAGCAGAAATGAAGCAACAAGTAAGTCTCTGTCTCTCTGTCTCTGTCTCTCTCTCTCTCTCTCTCTCTCTCTCTATATATATATATATATATATATATATAATATATATATTATACCTGATGTTGGCTATATAACAATACGTCCACATATTATACGGAATAACGTGGAACACCGTACACCTTTTTCAACTTTATTATGTCTCATCAGCGGTGTATACCTACGATCTCCCTCAAGACAGAGATCGAAACCGGGAACCCAGCGCACAGAGTCAGAAACTCTACTCCTGGGCCACCTCCCTAGCATACGATACATGCCGAATTAACCTGTCAATGATAAACACGCCACTACTATACATAGTACAGTGAGGGAATCGCAAATTAGGCCTATGTCCAGGCGTAAGAAATAATGGAATTTGATAATTTACTTTTGAAGCATTGTTATGTAAAGTATATTATTATTTATATTTTTGAAGGCAATTACAATGCCTATATCGTATAAAATTTGATAATTATTGAAAATAATCATGACAAGCAAACCCGGCGAATAACGTGCGCGACGTTGCGATTCCCTCAACGCTCACTGTACTATGTATAGTAGTAGCGCGTTTATCATTGACAGGTTAATTTGGCATGTATCGTGTGCTACGGGACGGTGGCCCAGAGGTAGAGTTTCTGACTCTGCGTGCGCTGGGTTTCCGGTTTCGATCTCTGTCTTGAGGGAGATCGTAGGTATACACCGCTGATGAGACTTGGTAAAGTTGAAACAGGTGTACGGTGTTCCACGTCTCGCACATTATTTGCCGGGTTTGCTTGTCATGATTATTTTCAATAATTATCGAATTTTATACGATATACGCATTGTAATTGCCTTCAAAAATATAAATAATAATATACTTTACATAACAATGCAAATATATATATATATATATATATATATATATATATATATATATATATTAATACTATTATTCCTTAATTGTACAACCGTCATCATCTTGCAACACCCTCTGGTTAAAAATGAGACCGTTAAAATCTTCCAAGATGAAATACAAAAATGCAAATCCTGATTATCTGATTTTGCTTATCCACCGAATTGTTATTTTTATAAGTGCCATCACCTTAGTTAAATAATGTGCCACGCCGTTTTTATTATAGAGAAAGAAAGGGAAGAAAAAGGACATGCTACACAGAAAATAATAATTAAAAAGAAAGTGTGTAGGGGAAATACTCTCTCGTGGGCGTCCGAAAGCTATAACACTAATATGTTTTAATCGAACATCATGAAAAGATGAAAAGAAGAAAAGAAAGAAAAAAGTTAAATCAAGATTATTATGCTTTTTACATATTGAAGTATTTTGAAATAGCTCTTAAGTAAACATATCAAACGTTTTATTAATTAAATTATCATACTGTGGTATTGTTGGAATATTTTGTATATAAGGTGTGCTACAATACCGCACTTCAATTTATAGACTAAGCGAGGTCACGTGGTTTAAGCCTCAGCCAATCAACAGCACGAATGCGTGGCTGATTGACTACTTAATCACTGATACTGAGAGACGTCCATTTGCAATCATTGACGAAGGACTTGCCAGACTGAGGAGTACCAAGGAACAACCAAAGGATTTTTTACCTGTAGATTGAAACTACGCTCTGCTTAACACAAAGGATCTCCGCTGGACAATCGCACTTGCTTGAAACCTAAAGGATGGCCCATAAAATCGTAACAGGTATATCCACAGTTTCTGCTAGTATATATATATTGGTTGAAGCGCGTGGTGTAATGGTACGAGTCATAGAAAATGGACTCGTCACCCCGAATTCAAATCCTGGATCTTGTAATTGAATTTTACTTAGCGCTAATACTCTTAGGAAATGTATGAATCCTACTCTCCCTCACAGCTATGGATAAATAGTAGGGCAGACTGGGCTCTTTAACCATGGTTAGGCAACTGGTCTAGGAGAAGGAAAATTCTGAATTCAAACCTGTTGAACTCCGCTTAAGAAATTGACATTGTGTCACATCCTGCTCGTGCAGAGGGGTCGGTATATATTATATATATATATATATATATATAAATATATATAATAAAAAAGAGGTCTGCAAAATGTATTATGTTTTCAGAAAAATGTTTTTTATTCCTTTTATCAACATATGCGACACGTGTTTCTGATCTGTTGTCTTCTTCAGGCATTAAATTATTATTTTGGCAGAATATGTCCGATATTTGATAGGTTGTGTGTGTTTTTGTAACTTTTATTATTAATTGGTTGTGTAATAACGGTTGAACGTACGTTATATTTTTTTAATCCTTGCGTGCGATTTGCGCGTGACTTGCGCGTGACTTGTGTGCGACTTCTGCCAAAATAATAATTTAATGCTGGAAGAAACAACAGATCAGAAACACGTGTCACAATATGTAAGATAAAAAGAATTTAAAATTTTTTTTTCTGAAAACATAATACATTTTGCGGACCTTCTTTTTTATAATATATTGAATTTTCTCCCGTTGGAACCAGAACAACATTTATATATATATAATATATATAATATATATATATATATAATATATATATATTAGGATCACCAACACAGCAGTCCTAGAGAGAGCTCAACCCCCAGTCTGTACTCTCTACTGAGACAACGTCGTCTCCGATGGTTGGGTCATGTACGTCGGATGGATGATGGACGAATCCGAAAGATATCCTGTATGGAGAGCTAACATTTGTATAAAAGACAGATTGGTCGCCCCTACTGCGATTCAAGGATGTCTGCAAAAGTGATCTCAGGTGTTTTGGCTTGTCCCTTCAGCTGGGAAAATTTGGCTCAAGACCGCCCTCGGTGGCGCAGAATCTCCATAGAGGACTGTACATGTCAGAAGTCACCCTGATACAACATCATGAAGCTAAGAGGTCCATAGAACGCCACAGCAACAAAGCATCGGAACATCATCATCTACAGGGACAACCTACAAATCCAAATCTCAAACATAGGACTTCATAGTCACAGGGAGCGCTGCAACTTCAGGGGACACAAAAACTTTTATCATAGTCTTTCGAGACTGAATTGCCAATTGATGATAATATATATATATATTATATAATATATATATATACATACATATATATATATATATATATATATATATATATATATTATATATATATATATATATATTGGCTGACGTCGCGCTCAAGTTAAAGCCAGAATATCAAATGTTGAAACAGAAAGGACTAATAGACTGTTAGATGAAGACTGCTCGGTTTAAAGAGTCTGTAAACAAGGTCATGAGGAGTCCTTCTGATAAAATGGCTTACATTAGTTTAGAGGATTTATACCATTTTTTTTATTTTGTTATTCAATTATTTTATTTAAAAACACACTTCTTCACACCTAAGCAGCTGCACAACTCTTCCAATATTCTGCTTCCAAAGCCTCTCAGATACTTTAGCCAACGAAAAGGGAATTCTTCACGAAAAGGTTGTGCCACAACAAAGAGAGGTACTCATACGTATAAACATTCTGTATACATCACTAAAGCCATGTGTTATAACAAGCGACATGTGTATTTACATGAAAAAGGGATGAGTTTCTTGTTGTGGACGCGCTAACAGATATCCGCCACTGGAACACTGACAATAGTAGGGTTGGAGTACTCACTACTCACATAAATCCCAAAACCGGTCAGAAGCGGCTTTTTAACCTTTGGCCGGCAACCCACCTAGAAGAAGGAAAATTTCGATACAAAATCTTTATCTTTTACTTCCGAAGATTCCACCTTTAATTGCGACAAGGAAATGCTGTTGCCTGTTCTTGGATTCTCAAAATAATGTTTATGTTATTTTTGCTTCTTTTATCCAAAAATAGAAAAATATTCATCCTTATCCATGTTGTTTTCATCTCTTATGAAATTGATTTATCGATATACTAGCAGCGGCTACCCGGCGTCGCCTGGGTAGAGTGTTTTTTTTAAGTTAGTCCCGCCGATCCATTATTACTGAATCGTGTGTTGAATCCCCGTGGAATGTTCTGTTTAAATCCCTATGTAAAAAAAAGACCTTGCATTGATCCAGCTATTCTGAAGAGAATAACAGATATCCGCCATTGGAACCCTGACAGTAGTAGGGTTGGAGTACTCACTACTCACATAAATCCCAAAACCGGTCAGAAGCGGCTTTTTAACCTTTGGCCGGCAACCCACCGAGAAGAAGGAAAATTTCGATACAAAATCTTTATCGAAAGCAAATCAGGAGCCAGAGTCCCTAAGGTAGTGTGATGTTAAAAACCCAGTGGTACCCAGCAACTCCTGCGACACTACCGCTGCCTAACTGCATTAGCTTCTTGTCTTTTCTTTGGATCACGGCGTATCTTAATTCCTAATTTATCTTCTCCTAGATTGGTGGCCCACCAATATAACTAGGTCTATCCTACTATTTTACCTATATTTGATTGGCTTGGTTTAATTTGGTTGCTTTTGTTAATGAATATATATTTTTTATGGATTACTAGCAGCGTCTACCCGGCGTCGCCTGGGTAGAGATTTTTTAAAGTTAGTCCCGCAGATCCATTATTACTTAATCGTGAGTTGGATCCCTTTGGAATGCCCCATTTAAATACCTATGTAAAAAAATAGACCTTGCATTGATCCAGCTACTCCAAAAAGAAATGTTAATGTCTACTATCTAAAATATTAAATGAAAAAAAAATCCAAGCTATTATCATTTAAATTTTATATTCACGAATATAAATCATATCTCTATTATTTTTGCTAAAAAAAAAACAAGCCCTGGTGATATTTAATGTGTATCCTTTACTTTGACGTTGTTTTATTTTTCGAAGTTTCCTCCGGAAATACCTATACACACAACTGCCCTTTATATATGTATAAATTTAATGCCAAAGCCATCCTTGTAGAACATCAGGGGTACTGTTTAACCCACAGCTGCAGGGGTGAGGGGTTCATACCTTTCCCAGTGGTATTAGTCGTAAAATGTACGTAATAACGCGCCTAGTGTTTGAATTCGGTTACTACGATGTTGCAGTCCAGTGTGGGGATTAAATTAAAACGAAAATAAGATTAGAATAAAAAAAATTTAAAAAACTAAAAAAAAAACTCCCATGGAGCCTTCACCGGAAGAACCCTCCGCGCATGTCCGACAAAAAGGACCGTCCCCCGACCCCCAAAAGAATCTCTCGGCCATTTCGTTTTGGGCCTTA
>CM042145.1:22455163-22472663 GCA_023376005.1 Doryteuthis pealeii | reverse complement strand
TATAACAAACACAGGATGTTATGATCAGGGGAAACAATTTTATGTGTCAATACTTAAGCATTTCGGTATATTGTACCATCTTCAGGACACTGTTAATAATAACATCATATTCACACATTCACTATACATTTAACATCTTTCATTTTGTCCCTCACATAAACATTACTTAACAGTGTCCTGAGGATGGTACAATATACCGAAATGCTTAAGTAGTGACCCATAAAATTGTTTCCCCTGATCATAACATCCTGTGTTAATTATATTTTTAAAATATTTTCTTCTCATATCGTCGAATTAATTTCCTCACCGTATTACCATATATATATATATATATATATATATATATATATATATATATATATAATATATGTATGTATGTATGTATATATATACATATATTGGAGGATATGTGCTTAATTGAAGTCATACCTAAATTTTGAAAATTAATTAGTTAATAATTGATGAATTTAGGCGGGCATAATTATCAACTAATTAATTTTCAAAATTTAGGTATGACTTCAATTAAGCACATATCCTTCAAAACTTGTCGGCTAAAAGCCATATCAAATAAACCCAATGTTTATTTACGTACTTTTTATATATATTATATATATATATATATATATATTATATATATATATATATATATATATATATATATATATATATATTTCTTGAAACGTGACACCTTTACTTTTTGTCTGTGTTATTATTAAAACGACAATAATCTATGACTGATCCAAGACATTTTTTTTAGATTTCAATCAGAAAGTGAGTCACATTCATTTTGAAAAACATAATTTCTCTTTTGCTTCGGATTCATTTTATTCTATTTTCTATTATAAAGAATGACCTCAAGATTGTTTTCTTAAAAGTTAATTGTAAATTTTTACAATAAAGAAAATATGTTTTAATCAACATCGGACAAAGTAACTATTTTTTGTGAGCGTGATAATTCTTTTGCTAACTTAAAAACTTTATACAGTCAGCTGATAATGAAAAAAATAAAAAATAAAAAAAATATCGTTAAATTCATGAAATCATCACACACACAGGATATTCCTCAATTATTCTTTTTGACTTGTATTTGTTTTTTGTGTTATTTTCTGTGTATTACATAGCAAATAAACAAATTAAAGATATGACTCAAACCGATTTTGGTTCAAAAGCTGAACAATTGGTCGATGTGGTTTAGAATGAGTTAACAGGGAGATAAGACTGTTACATAGCCTCTTCTCTGTAAGGACATATCTCATATACCCGTACACACACACACACACACACACACACACACACACACACACCACACACACATATATAATATGTATATATATATATATATATAACTTGACGAAATATAGAATGAAATAAAATGAAACTTAACACTTAAACACAAACTGAGTTTCTTAATCATTTCACAGTCCATGTTTCACATAAAATCCCCCAAAATAAATATTATAGGTATATATTAAAATACATATATACAAATATAATATATTCACACTGAGAACTAGACTCACCAGATATATATATATATATATATATATATATATATATATATATACACACATATTATATATATATTATAATATATATATATGTGTGTGTGTGTGTGTGTGTGTGTGTGTGTGTGTGTGTGTGTGTGTTTGTGTGTGTGTTTTGAAATGAAAAATAAAGGAAAGAAAAAAGATGTTGAATGGATAAAATAGGATTTATTTTATTTTATTTCATTTTATTTAACTGACACGTGTTTCGGCCAGGAGTTTATCCATGTATACATGTATTCTATCTATCATTATTTTAAATACAAAATAAAATATCAATAATAGGAAAACTACAGAAATCTTTAAAGTATACAAAGAAATTGCGGCCTTCGTCAGAGTAAATCCTTGGTGTTATGATAAATCTATTTTATCCATTCAACATGTTCTTTCCTTTATTTTTCCATTTTCAACACACACACACACACACACGCACACACGCGTGCGCGCACACACACACACACTCATATATATATATATATATTATTTTAATTTACAACTGAAAAAAAAAGAAAAAATAGAAAAAAAAGAAAATAAAAGCTAAGTATATGAATTCTTCTATGTGACCGTTTTCATTTTGAATTCAACATGGCTACTTTGTTGCATTATTCACCGGAAGAAAACCAGACAATATTGGATACATATACATGCATGGGGATTCAGGCATTCGTTCTCAACAGATATTCCAAAAATAAGAAATTACAGTTATTCGCCCATTTCATTCATAACATAAAGAAAAAAAGAAAGGAGGAGAAAGAAAAAAGAGAAGAAGAGGACAAAAAAAAAAAAGAAAGAAAAAAAATATAACCACACACAAAAAAGACTGAAGCACGTACATTTCTGATAACCATCTCTGAAGATAAAGTTTTGCTTTGAAATCGATAAGACAAAAATAACATCTTTTTGTTTTTATTTTTGATATGCATTGTAATTGCCTTCAAATCATTAATATTATATATATATATATATATATATATGCACGGTTTGGGAGTTGATTTTGAAGGCTATCACAATGCAAGTGTAAGGAAAGACAAAGTAACGTGGATGTTGTCTATTTATCTGTGATTTATTGTTTTCTTGATATTCCGGGATGAAATATCCCTTCGCCAGAAGACTTCTAAAAGGTCGGAGTCCTATATAGGCATGCTCATGGTTGTTTGTATCAATCCATTCTGTTGGTATTTTGTGATTGTTTATGTTGTTAGTAGCTGGTGTGTTTGGCTGGTTGTTTTTAAATGTATTAGTATTCTTCCAAATTCTTCGTATATGTGTGTGTGTGTGTGTGTGTGTGTGTGTGTGTGTGTGTGCATCTCCGTATGTATTTGGGTTGGTTTTGTTCATATATCTTTATATGTACTAGTAAAATAAAAAAACACCCTCTGGGCGATGTAAAAATAGATTTTTGAAACATATTGCCTGAGCGGTGGGAGTAAAAAATTCAATGTCAGCGAGTTTGTACCCTAAGTAAGTAAAATCATCAATTTATTAAAGGAAAAAATAAAACAATTTGAAATGTAAACTTTAAAATATATATTAAAATAAAAACAAACTATATATAGATATATAATACCAGTCATGTATTTATTAAAACTTGTTTTAAAAAACAATGAGGACTGTCTAATGTTGCATGTTCAAATTTTGAGTCTATTTATTCTATGTTATGTAATGTGACGTAAGCAGTGACGTAATTTTTGTTACAGACAAAAACCGGAAGCGAATCTCTATTATTAATAGATATATATCAGACTGAACTTATCTATCTATCTGAGTCTATTCACATCTATCTGTCTATCTATCTAGCTATCTATCGGAGTCTTCTAACATATATCTATCAGACTGAACTTATATATCTATCTCAGTCTTTACACGTATTTATCGATCGATCTATCTGTATGTCTGTCGATCTGTCCGTCTAAACTTGTTGATATCAATCTATCACAGTCTGTTTATATCTATCTATCTATCTATCTATTTGTGTGTTAATTGTCTATCTTTTTTTTTTTTTCATTCATTTTTGTCTTTCGTTCTTTCTTTTGATCTTTACTTAATTTTTCATTCTTCATTTATTTTTTCTTCAATTTTCTATTCTTTTCATATATGTCACCTGTTTGTAGTGATTAGGGCCGTGACCCATTCCTTGGGGATGGGGTAGATCCTATTCATTTTTTAAAATTCTCTATAATGTTTGTTGAATTTCTATCGTGTCATCTATTATTAATTATTATTATTCATTATCGTGTCGTCATATTCTCTTTATTTATATGTGTATGTGTGTTCTCGGGTTTTGGGAATTAGTGCTGTAGTCGGCTTCAGAGCTGTAGTAGCCTCGTCGTAATTATTGTTGTCATTATCAGTGATTTGTTGCCATTCTGTGTGTGTGTGGAGGTGTGTTATGTATGTCTAGTTTGCTGGTGTGTGTGTGTGTATGGAGGTGTGTTATGTATGTCTAGTTTGCTGGTGTGTGTGTGTGTGTGTGTGTGTGTGTGCGTGTGGAGGTGTGTTATTGTTGTACCGGCCGTTCCTACAGTGGAGAACATGCACCGGTTCTCACTATAAATAGTGAGACACCGAGTGGAAAGGTAGCACTGTTCCCGTTAACGACAAGCTAGTCGTACATGTACCATTAATTGTAAATACACTTGTCTTATTTACCCCATCTCGACTTGACTTCTTTTTACTGTTGGGACTAACACCACAACAGTTATGTATGTCTAGTTTGCTGGGGTGTGTTGTCTGTGTGTGTGTGTGTGTGTGTGTGTGTGTGTGGAGGTGTGTTATGTATGTCTAGTTTGCTGGTGTGTGTGTCTGTGTGTGTGTGTAGGTGTGTTATGTATGTCTAGTTTGCTGGTGTGTGTGTGTGTGTGTGTGGAGGTGTGTTATGTATGTCTAGTTTGCTGTGTGTGTGTGTGTGTAGGTGTGTTATGTATGTCTAGTTTGCTGGTGTGTGGTGTGTGTGGAGGTATGTTATGTATGTCTAGTTTGCTGGTGTGTGGAGGTGTGTGTGTGGAGGTGTGTTATGTATGTCTAGTTTGCTGCTGGTGTGTGTGTGTGTGTGTGTGTGTGTGTTGGATAGTGATTTGTTGTTGGTTCATTCTATTATGATTCTGCATTGAGCTCAGTCCTGTTATTGATTTCTAGAGTAATCTGGATATCGAAATCGCTTCCTTGATCCCCAGTTTAACACTGTTTCTTTATCTGGTCTTATGTTTTGTTTTTTTCCATCTTTTTGCATTTCACTAGGTGTTTGCGGAAGGAAGATGCCTGTGTGTGCAAGTGCTCTTTGATCGAAGCACACTTGGATACACAGGCATATTCCTTCTTCGTCTCCTGGGTATGACGTTAAACTGCATCTAGTGGTGAAGTTCAAATTCTGGAGCTCTGGGGAGTGTATAGTACCCCTTCACTGCCATTACTCCTAAGACCACTCTAATCCGAAATGGTCGTGCCTATAGATAATATTAGAATCACATTTTACGAATAAATAACATTAGATTACGGAAACTCCCGAAGGAACCTAATGTTAACCCACTTACTCGAGTGTCTCAAAGTTTTCAGGTATTTCCCTGAAAAGTAATAGGTAATCTAATGGTATTATCTAGAATTAACACTATTGTTTTATAAATAATGGCTAACATGAAAAATAAAAAAGGGTTTGTTTACATTGACGAACACAGTACATAACTATGTAAATTTTAATTTTTAAATAAAAAAGAAGTGCACAGGCATGAAGCATCTGTGGAAAATTAATATCCCTGATTTAAAATATTAAATGCAAAAAGAAGAAAAAAAATCTGAAAATCACACATCTTATTAGAAAGATGTTTGTATTTGTTTAAAAGTTAAATATCAACTCACCGTAATTATTTCGATGTCAAAAGTATAACTAAATGATTAATTCTTAAAATAACCATAAAAATTGTATCATAAAAAAATAGACTAAATAAACGATTGTACAATGTAATATTTACTACAACTTTGATTCAGTAAAAATGTAGATTTAATATGAAAAAAAAACGGAAGGAAAAATTGATTTGTTTACTTTTTAGCAAGAAACGCCGAAAATGGCCGAGTAGAATTTTAACGTTATTTTATAATGCTATTTAATTTTTAAATGTATTCGAAAATATAAATTTAATCTTAATTATTTTTTCTCAAAAAGCAAGCCCTGGTGATATTTAATGTGTATATATATATTAACCTTGTTAATAGTTTTTATTTTCGAAGTTTCCTCCGGACATACATACACGCAACTGCCCGTTATAGATAGATAGATAGATAGATAGATAGATAGATATAACAAAAATAGTAAAACCAACTCTCGGAAAACGCATCAAAAACTGAAATACGAAAAGTATTTTTATTCTGGAAATCCGTGATGTTTTCACGAATAAAGTCTCAAGTTTATTGTGAAATAATTAATTATCATTTTAAAATTCCAAATAAACAAACATATATATATATATATATATATATATATATATATATATTTACCCCCCCCACACACACACACACACGAGCAGGATGTGATTCCAGGTCAATTTCTTAAGCGGAGTTTAACAGGTTTGAATTCAGAGTTTTCCTTCTCCTAGACCGGTTGCCTAAAAAGGTTAAAGAGCCCAGTCTGCCCTACTATTTATCCATAGCTGAAGTGAGAGTAGGATTCATACCTTTCCCAAGGGTATTAAGTGAAGTGCAATTACCACGTCCAGGATTTGAACTCGGGGCGACGAGTCCATTTCCCATGACTTTAACCATTACACCACGCGCTTCCGGCTTGTATTGATATATAGTCTAGGAATAACTCTGCCTCATTTGTTGGTATTTGTGGAACGATGTTCTGCCTTGGACTTGCGAGTGACTTTCTCAGTTGCTTAGTCAACTGGAATTTAATAATTTTGATTAAATGGGTCTAATTGCGAGTTAATTGCTGCCCGATTGCAAGATGTTTTGTAGATGTCAGATGCATTATGGGATGTAACGTTGTCTGTTAAAAATGGCATTTCCATTTTGAGAATTGCAAATGGCTGTTATGAGAATAACAATATGACTACAAACGTTGTACTTTTGTAACATGGTCACTTTTTTCTCACTCACAAAAGATGCCAGAATTTGTGTTGTTTCTCAGATGTCTTATTGTAAAACACACACACACACACACACACACACACACACACACACACATATATATATAATACCCTTTGGACAACAGTCTGACCAACTATTTACCCATAGCTGGAGGGAAAGTGAAAAATGAAAATGAGAAAATTGAAATTTAATTTCTCATGTAAATAAAATTTTAATCTTTACATGTAGTATTAAAATTCCTTTATGCATGAAGTATAAAATAAACTGTATATATTTAATGAATAGGTTATATATATATATATATATATATATATATATATATATATATATATATATATATATGAGAAGTAAACAAACAATGTGTTTGATATGGCTTTTTTAGCCGACAATTTTTGGGAGAATATGTGCTTAATTGAATCCGTACCTAATTTTGAAAATTAATTAATTAATAATTAATGAAGTAGGCGGGCATACTTATTCAAATGTAAGGCTAAACAAATCGAGAAAAATCAATCTCTGTATGTACATTTCAGCCTATTAGGCCTCATCATCAGAGCTATAGACAGGAAGATTGCTTTGTGTGTGATTCGAAGCCAGACTGTCAAGCTGACAGATGGGGACTCTAACCATTACACCAGCTGGTTTTTTTCCCAGATTTTTTGTTTGTTTTGAAGTAGGTTATATTCCACTTATGGTGACTTTATATTCAATTGTTTTGTTTTACCCTTTTTAATATATATATATATATATATATATATATATATATATACCCCCTCATATTCATTACACCTTGAAAAATGGTGAAGGATCACCCGAAATATTGGAATAAATCGAACCAGGGATAGAACAACAGCTGGATATTGAAACTCTGTTTTTTTTTGTTTTTTTTTGTTCATTTGTTCATTACCATGCTTCATAATACCAAAATACAACGTTTACAAGAACAAAGTTTACACACTATCAACTTATATATTATATATATATATATATATATATATATATATATATATATATATTCAAAGCAAAATATTCACTTTCTCTTCTATAAACACAAATGTACGTATTTTGTTTTGAATAAAGTCAGACTGAGGATGTTCTTCGCGTCAGAAGAACGAAATATTTCTTTCTTACTTGGACTTGTTTGAGTCATTATTTTTGTTCACTTTTCGTTTTACCCCACCTCATACACACACACACACACACACACACACACACACACAATATTATATATATATATATATATATATATATTATCAATAATGGATCTACGGAACTAACATTACAAAATCGCACTCTTACCCAGGCAACGCCGGGTAGCCGTTGCTAGTACATATATAAAGGGCAGTTGTGTGTATGTGTATGTCCGGAGGAAACTTTGAAAATAAAACAATTAACGACAAAGTAAATATATATACACATTAAATATCCCCAGAGCTTGGCTTTTGAGCAAAAATGATAGAGATTTGATTTATATTTGTGAAGATGATTAAAAAAATAAAATTTAAATGATAACACCATGGAATTTTTTTTTTCATTTAATATTTTAGATAGTAGACATTAACATTTCTTTTCAGAGTAGCTGGATCAATGTAAGGTCTATTTTTTTACATAGGTACTTAAACGGGGCATCCCACGAGGATTCAACTCACGATTCAGTAATAATGGATCTGTGGGACTAACTTTTTAAAAATCACCCTCTACCCAGGCGACGCCGGGTAGACGCTGCTAGTAATCTATAAAGGATATATGCCATTAACCAAAGCAACCAAATTAAACAAAGCCAATCAACTATAGGTAAAATAGTAGGACAGACCTAGTTATATTGGTGGGCCACCAATCTAGGAGAAGATAAATTAGGAATTAAGATACGCCGTGATCCAAAGAAAAGACAAGAAGCCAATGCAGTTAGGCAGCGGTAGTGTCGCAGGAGATGCGGGGTACCACTGGGTTTCAGCATCACACAACCTTAGGGACTCTGGCTCCTCATTTGTTTTCGATAAAGATTTTATATCGAAATTTTCCTTCTTCTATGTGGATTGCCGGCCAATGGTAAAGAGCCGCTTCTGACCGGTTTTGGGATTTATGTGAGTAGTGAGTACTCCAACCCTACTACTGTCAGGGTTCCAGTAGCGGATATCTGTTATTCTTTTCAGAGTAGCTGGATCAATGCAAGGTCTTTTTTCTAACATAGGGATTTAAACGGAACATTCCACAGGGATTCAACACACGATTCAGTAATAATGGATCTGCGGGACTAACTTTTTAAAAATCACCCTCTACCCAGGCGACGCCGGGTAGCCGCTGCTAGTATATAGATAAATCAATTTCAAAAGAGATGAAAACAACAACATAGATAAGGATGAATATTTTTCTATTTTTGGATAAAAGAAGCAAAAATAACATAAACATTATTTTGAGAATCCAAGAACAGGATCTCCAGGCAACAGCATTTCCTTGTCGCAATTAAAGGTGGAATCTTCGGAAGTACTCCTTAACGTTGACAGCGAGACATTGTTATGTCTTTCAAGGAACTCATGTAACATAGGAGTTGCATTTTGTTTTTTTTATTTAATAGGAACGCGGGAGAAATCAAGACAAAAACTGTCAACTAAAAGAAGAAGAGAAGGAAAAAAGAAGAAAAAGGAATAAATGAATGAATGAAAAGGGTTAATGAAGAAATTGAGTTATAGAAAGAATGAGAAATTAAAAAAAAAGGAAATAATTAGAGGAAAAGAAAGAATAAAAAAATGAAAGAAAAATAAAGAAGATGGACTTAAAGAAACGCGGATTTGGGAGAAAGAAAGAAAAAAAGGAAAAGGGAATAAGAAGGAAATAAAAAAAGAAAAAATCTGGGAGTTGGGAAAAGAAAGAAAGAAAGAAAAAAAGAAAAGAAAGAAGTTAAAGAAACATGGAATTGGAAGAAAAAGAAAGGAAGAAAGAAAGATAGATAGAAAGAAAGAAAGAAAGAAGTTGTAATTTAAAACAAAAAAAAAGAAAGAAAGAAAGAAAGAAAGAAAGAATGAAAGGAAAAAAAAGGAAAGAAAGGAAAAGAAAAAGAAAGAAAAAAAAAAAAATAAGAAAAAAGAAGAAGAAAAAAAGAAAAATAAAGAAAAGAAAAAAGAAAGAAAGAAAGAAAGAAAAGAAAGAAAGAAAGAAATTGTGAGAAAGAAAGAAAGAAAGAAAAAGAAAGAAGAAGAAAAACATAGAAATAAATTGTGAGTTAAATAACACGGAGTTGGGAGAAAAACAAAGAAAGAAGAAAAGAAAGAAAGAAAGAAAGAAGAAAGAAAAAAGAAAAAGAAAAAGAAAAAAAAAAAAAGAAAAAAAACAAAGAAAGAAACATGTGAGTTAAAAAAAAATGGAACTGGGAGAAAAAAAAGAGAGAGAAAGAAAGAAAGAAAGAAAGAAAGAAAAAAGGAGAATAAAAAAACAAATAAACAAACAAATGAAATAAGTTAATAGTGAATGAAACACGGTGTTGGGAAAAAAATAAAAAATAATAAGAAACAGGGAAGGAAATTGAATATATTAACTTAAAATGTTGGTATAAAGGTAAGAGAAAAATGAAGGAAAAAAAAAGAAAAAGAAACAAAGAAAAGAAAGAAAGAAAAAAGAGAAAAATAGAAGAAAAATGAAAGAAAACAAATTAAAGAAAAAGAACAAAATGAAATTGAGAAGAAAACGAAATCTACAAAATAAACTTGATTGTGGATTAGAAGAAGAAGAAGAAGAAGAAGAAGAAGAAGAAGAAGAAGAAGAAGAAGAAGAAGAAGAAGAAGAAATTAGGAAAGAGAGAAGTTTCTTTATTCCTTGCTAAAAGCCTATAACGTTCAATAATTCTTGCTGGTGTCATTGTGTTTCTCATTGCTGTGGTTGACAACAGCCTGAAGCATTCACCCAACGCGTCGACACGTTGCTTGTTGCTAAAACCTGGAATGTAAACCTTGAAAACTGAAAAACCGAACCAGCTCAAGAAAGTGCTTTATTATAATGATAGTTTAAAAGAACAGACGCTAATTAATTTCTTATATTTTTTTATTTTTTTATTTTTTTTACTTTTCATATTCAATTTTCCGAATTCTATAAGTTACTTACTTCTTTCTTTATTAATTTCTTCATTTTTCCTTTGGTTCACTTTTTTTTTTTTTTTTTTTTTGTTTCTTTTAGTTCTTCGCCTCGGGTGAATTTGGCGGTAAGCCTGATTGTTGGAAGAAGCAAATCTATGGAAAGAGAAAGACACTGGAATCAATATCGACCCGAGACCCAAAATGGAACGCTTTACAGACAATTAATTAATTAACCCCTTAATTACTTAATTAAAAGGAATTCTTAAAATAGATTAATAAGTAAAGGCGTTCCTTTTCAGAGATGCAGGTGCGTTTGGTGCAAGAGCATATCATCATCATCATCAATGAATAAAGAAACACGGATTTGGAGAGAAGAAAGAAAGAAAGAAAGAAGTCTTGTGCCACATCTTATTATAATGGAGATTGTGTGTTTTTCTGTCTGTAACCGAAACTATATTACTAATCGAGTCACAATTAACATAGTTATTTACATCACATTCTTCATGATTTTATTTATATTTAAACCTCAATTATTAATAAAAATTGCTTCACCTTTTTATTAGTATTGTCCATATCTACATACTGTATTTACCGCGTACCCCACTTGTACGGGTCAGGCACAAAGTCCCTATTAACGTGGGACCACCCACAAGCCGAAGCTCATGGAGTGGCAGGTGAAAAATTGCGTCGATCCCGTCGGCATTCCCCTCAAGGGGGGCGCCTCAGGCGCTGGGCAATAAACCCAGCCCTGCCCTTTAAATCGGGGGCAGGTGTTGCCTGGGGGATGGCCCCCTGGGATCGACGCTATTAACTTGTAAAGATCCAGGGCCGAAGCCACTGGACCCCGGCGTTGGCCGGATCTACATACTAATAACATGCAATTGTATTTATATATACAAAAAATAGTGGTTTGCAGTGTGAACGGGAAGGCTAATTTGCATATTGATATTAAAAATGTGATTTTATTAAATATGTGCTTAGTATTATTGATTTCTAACTGTTTGGTTTTATTTTAATGAATATAAGCAAAAATCTCTCCAATTAATATTAAATGAAATCCATTAACAAGAAAAAATAAGTGTAATTTTATTCTTTATTTCCTAATTTAACTAAATAGTTAAATAAGTAAAATTCAGCAATGAAAGACAGCAGTGATGGAAGAGTAAGTTTCATTTCTATTTTTCTATTATACCTCAACTCTGTTTCAAATCTTTTTATCTGCATTCTTATTAGATAATATCTGGTTTTTTTAACAAACGATTTTTAGATTTAAAAAAAAAACTAACCCCTAACCCTAACCTCTAACCCTAACCCCTAACAAACAACGGATATTGACGGTGTAAATGAAAAACTTCCTTTCTTAATCGAGATCAAAAAGGGGTGCCTAAAGGTAATATGTTCCCTGATTTTTAAATCTATTTCATCTATAGATGGGATCTAAGAGTTACTACCACTCCAGGTCAGAGTGGACCTGGGAGTAATGGTAATGGGGCGGTGCTACACACTCTCCAGAGTTCAGGAATAGGAACCTCACTACTAGATGCAGTTTAATGTCATACCCAGTACACTCTCTGATCAGGTGTGTTAATGCCAGTTAGGATACCATCTATGACAGCCCTCTCGGTTAGAGCTTTAGAATACAACGACTGCGCCTCTACAGAGGGTAAGTTCTCTTCATCGGGTTCACCTGTTTGCCGTGACGCTTAAGGACGGAATGCTGTGGCTCAGGTCGTTAATGTTTTGTTCATTTTTGCTGGATATTCAATTTTTTGTTGTTGTCTATTAGCTCAGTCGGTAGAGCACTTGTCTAGGAATCGCAAGGTTCCTAGTTCGATACCGACCCTCGCCAACTCAGCGTATGAGTAGCACAGGGATCTCTGCGATAAAGTGAGGAGCTGATAGTAGGAGTAGTACTCCAACTCAGATGCAAAAACAATCTCCTTGGTCTAGCACTAGTGAAAAGAGGATAGACTCCCTCGCTGTCTGGCTGATATCGAGATTAGGCCACCCCGTCAACTTACTTTTATATACGTATTTGTGCATTGATTCATCATATGTCTGCCTGGTTGTAATGACAAACAATAACACCAATGGACGTTTGGAAAACTTTATTCTACTTAGAATAATTGGTACACTTATTAAGAGTTTATATAGTCTAGTATTTACTAGAGAGTTCTCGATGTGGAGGTAATCATAAAATAGGGGAGGTAACTCTCGATTACTTATTACGCTCGTATATACCAGCAAATACGTGAATGAATTCTTTTTTGTTTTTGTTTTTTTTTAAATTGGTTGGTTGGTTGGATTTTACGGCATGTCAACCCTTGTTGGGTTATTTTATGACAAAGTCGTTATTGTTTTATTCATTTTTGTTGAGTATTCAATTTATTGTTATTGTTGTTGTTGTTTAATAACGTAATTGGGGTACCTCATATGGTGTAATGGTTAGCAAGCTACATTTGCACACCATTGTTAGTGATTTCGATTCTCACTGGGTGCCCCATACTTCTGGCCTTGTGTCACATCTAACCTAAGCTTAGTAAATAACTATATATATATATATTTATCAACCCCTCCGCATAATGTCAATTTCTTAAGCGGAGTTCCGCAGGTTGAATTCATAGTTTTCCTTCTAGACCGGTTGTCTAACCAAGGTTAAAGAGCCCAGTCTGCCCTACTATTTATCCATAGCTGAAGTGAGAGTAGGATTCATATCTTTTCCAAGGGTATTAGTGCTAAGTGAAATGCAATTACCACATCCAGGATTTGAACTCGGGTGTAACGTTCTAATAGCGATATATGTTGTATAGCGGGTCTTGTCAACGTGCCTCCAAATTCACGACACTAAAAAGGTGTTCGGCACGCGGCAGTCATCTTGTCGATAAAAACGTGCAACGCAAGAAATATATCGTCACAAGCTGCTTAGCTTTTATTTTCAGGCTCGTCTTGTGGGTTGTTTCGGGAGAGGAGGAAAGGCAGAGAGAAAGAGAGAGAGAGAGAGGGGACACTGTTAAATTACTGTGATCCCACACTAGGGACCAGAGGCCCGTCCGAATCCTACACTGTCGGAAATCAAAAAGAGGACGATCTTGTTGATCGTCGTTCCTCGTCACCATGTGACTTCCGGTTCCGGTCAACACCCGAAACTTCCGGTTGGCTTTCAATTCTCCATTCAGGGTCATGCCACGGTCAAATCACCAAGCATCACTCCACCCTTTTTCAAAGCCCCCACCTCGTCTCATTTCTTCTTCCTCCTTTTTTATAATAGTCCTTCCAAAACCAGGATCTTCATCATCTCGTTACATCGGAACGACGATTCCATTTCCCATGACTTTAACCATTGCACCACGGGCTTCCATAATTCCGTAAATGACTATATACGTAATTCTGCATTGATTCGCTATATGTCTATCTGGTATTTACCAGCAAATACTCGAATGCATTCTTTTTTACTTTTGTTTTTCTAATCCGTTGGTTAGATTTTACGGCACGTCAACACTTGCTGGGTTATTCTATGGCGTGGACGTTTTTGTTTTTTATTCATTCTTATTGATTGGTTTGTTTTGTTTTGTTTTACGGCATATCAACTTCAGTGTGTCCTTTAATGCCGATAAATTTTTGAAATAAATCAATTCTTAATGGATGATACAATTTTTTTTTATAAATACATTTTTCTATTTAACCCATAGATGGGACCCTAATAGGTACAACCACTCCGAGTCAGAGTGGACCAGGTAGCAATGGTGATGAAGGGGTGCTCCACATTCCCCAAACCTCCAGAACTGGAACCTCACCATCAGATAGAGTTTAAAGTCATTCCCAGGACATGTAGACCCGCAGCCACCGCCTTCTAGCACCCATATGATAAAAAGGGGTTGGGCTTGCCATAAGGGCAATAGGGTTGGGGCAATCATATAGGTGCTAGGGCTTGACGTGACCAGCCGATTGATCAGAGGGGCATTCTTATTGAGTATTCAAATTCTTTTTGTTGTTGCTTATTGTCGATATACATATTTGTGGGTTAATTAGTCATATATCTGACTGGTATGTACCAGTAAATAGTTGAACGCATTTTTTTTTCTTTTTTTATTTTTTTGTAAATTGGTTGGATTTGCGGCATGTCAACTCTTTTGGGTTATTTTATGCCGAAGACGTTTGTGTTTAATTCATTCTTTGTTGAATAAGATTGTTATTTGCGCAGGTGGGGACCCTAACAGGTACTACCACCCCGAGTCAGTGTGGACCAGCAAGTAAAGGCAGTAATCTTGAACTTTAAGTGAAAAATTCCTACCATAAAATTGTACTTGCGCATTATTTGAAATGAACTTAATTGTTATTAAAAAAGACATTTTATGATATTTTGGAATTAAAAACATGCATTAAAATAGATTTAGAAAGCGTCGTGTTTTCTCCGTGAAAATTATGTTGAATCAAAGATGGGTGCCATTGTTTAAAAGCTTCTTCTCGGAAAAAGAACAAAGGTACTTAACACTCATTGCTTTGAGAGTTAAGTCCTTTTATGACTTAAGGATATCACCTCTTCATCCCACTTATGAGGGCGTGACACAAGGAATTTTTTTCATGTGGGCCCACCCACAAGCCGAAGCTCATGGGTGGTAGGCACAAAAAAATGCGTCGATCCCGTCGGCATTCCCTCTCGAGGGGGAGCTTCAGGTGCTGGGCAATATACCCTGCCCTACCCCTTTAAATCAAGGGGGGAGGTATTGCCTGGGGGTATAGCCCCCTGGGATCGACGCTATTAATTTACTATACCTGATCCAGCGGCCGACGCTCACTGGACCCCCGGGTAGAAAAGGTAAGAAAGGTATGACTTAAGTGACAACGGTTTTCTATGCAAATCTAATCAGTTTGATTCTGTAAGATGGTACCACCAAATGTCTGTTTGTTTGTGTATGTAAATGTGTTTGTGTGTGTGTGTGTGTGTGTGTGTGTGTGTGTGTGTGTGATTGCTCTTAGCTTATACGTGGGCGGGAGAGTTTGGATTAAGGCTTGAGCTCCCAAGTTTTAGTTTTCAATGTCTCAGCATGTTTTTCTTTCATTTTCTTTGCCTTTTTTTTTTAATTGAACACTAACCAAACATCATAATAATGTCGATGTTCTCATATTTTCAGACGGTATTCTTTGGCTTATAATTAAGGAGGCATAGTATTTTTCTTAAAGGTCGAACATTTTCCACAGACTTTAGTGGCATAATCAGTATTAGAGACTGGATTTTTAAATGTCACTGATAATTAACCGTAAAACCATAAAAAGAAGGGAGAGAGAGAGAGAGAGTGAGAGAGAGAGAGAGAGAGAGAGAGAGAGAGTGAGAGAGAGAGAGAGAGAGAGAGAGAGAGAGAGAGAGAGAGAGTTTTGTGTGTGGTGTGTGTGCCCGTTGAAAACTCTTGGCAGATAATTTTTTTATTTTTGTCCACAGAATTACAAGAATTTCACGTTTCTTAAAACATGCACTAGATAGAATATATATTATATATATATATATATATATATATATATATATATATCTTAAAACATGCTTTAGATAGAATATATATATATATATATATATATATATATATATATATATATATATATATATATATTCTATCTAAAGCATGTTTTTAAGAAACGTGAAATTCTTGTAATTCTGGGGACAAATATATATATATATATATATATATATATATATATATATATATATATATATATATATATATATATACTAGCAATATTATGCACCCTTCGGGTGCTAGTATTTAAGTTTTATTATAATAAAATATATTAGATTAGAAAGGCTGATGAAACTGAATAAGAATGCAGATAAAAAGATTTTGAACAGAGGGGGTATGATTGAAAAATAGAACAACTTTGAAACTGACTCTTCCATCATTTTACATTACTCCCGTCTGTCTTTGTTAAATTTTCCTAATTTAACTATTTAGTTAAGATAGAAAGTAAAGAATAATATTAGTTATTTCTTCTTGTTAATGGATTTCTTTTAAGATTTATTCCTGAGATTTTTTGCTCATATTCAATAAGATAAACCAAACAATTAGAAATCAATAATACTAAGCATATATTTATCAAAATCAAATTTTTAATATCAATATGCAAATTAGCCTTCCCATTCATACTGTAAACCGCTATTTTGTTGTATATATAAATACAATTGCATGTTCTTAGTATGTAGATATGGTTAACAGTCTTAATGATGTAAAACAATTTTATTAATAATTGGGTTTTAAATAAAAAATAAAATCATGGAGAATGTGATGTAAATAACAAAGGGAATTGTGATTTGTATAGTAATATAGTTTCGGTTACAGACAGAAAAACTCACAATCTCCATTATAATAACATATATATATATATATATATATATATGATCTCTCTGGTGATGGTAAAGTATATACACATATCTATGTTTTTAAAAAAGTTAAAACACCGCACCTTAATGGCAGCTGGTAATGACATAGAGGTTAGCTGCTGTGTCTAGCCACACCGATGAGACGTGAAACGTTGAACACGGTGTCTGTGGATGACTTATATATATATATATATATATATATATATATATATATATATTGTGAACCAGAAATTTTCGAACCCCTCCGCACGTTTCGTAATTTCTCTTATTTTCTCGTTCTTATTGAAAAAGGGGGTAAAAAAAATAAATAAATTTCCTTTTTTCTCAATTATTCCAACCATCGTATTACCTACTTTCAATGTATTTCTCTGATGAGGATTGACCGAAAAAGAATTTATATTATTTTTAGAGAGATCTCTCTCATCCTCTCTTCCTTTTTT
>CM042145.1:22453406-22455153 GCA_023376005.1 Doryteuthis pealeii | reverse complement strand
AAAGCGGGATAGACTCCCTCACTGTCTGGCTGATACCGACATTAGGCCGCCCCGACGACTTATATATATATATATATACACATATATATATTATATATTATATATACACACACACACACATATATATATATATATTATATATATATATTATATATATATATAATATATTACCTCGCACAAGGTCAATTTCTTAAGGGAGTTCTCGTGTTTGGTTGGTTGGTTGAATTTACGGCACGTCAATACTTGGTTATTTTATGCCGAAGACGTTTTAGTTATTCATTCCTGTTGGATATTCATTTATTTTCAAAATTCGTTTATTAAGACACATTTTGTAACTCAATTTGGTCCAATGATATTTAGGCACCCCTTTTGATCTCGATTGAAAAAGGACATGTTTTTCATTTACACCGTCAATATCCGGTTGTTTTAACAGACGATTTTTAGATTAAAAAATATAAAAACTAACCCTAACCCTAACCTCTAACACTAATCCATAACAAACATCGGATATTGACGGTGTAAATGAAAAACATGTCCTTTCTTAATCGAGATCAAAAAGGGGTGCCTAAAGGTAATATGTTCCCTGATTTTTAAAAATCTATTTCATCTATAGATGGGTCTGAGAGTTACTACCACTCCAGGTCAGAGTGGACCTGGGAGTAATGGCAATGATGGCGGTACTACACACTCTCCAGAGTTCAGGAATAGGAACCTCACTACTAGATGCAGTTTAATGTCATACCCAGGACTCCTCTCTGAGCAGGGGTGTGATGCCAGTTAGGATACCATCTATGATAGACCCCTCGGTTAGTGCTTTAGAATACACCGACTGCTCCTCTACAGAGGGGTAAGTTCTCTTCATCTGGGTCACCTGTTTGCCGTGATGCTTCAGGACGGAATGCTGTGGCTGAGGACGTTATTGTCTATTCATTTCTTGCTGGGTATTCAATTTTTTGTTGTTGTCTATTAGCTCAGTCGGTAGAGCACTTGCCTAGGAATCGCAAGGTTCCTAGTTCGATATCGGCCCTCGCCAACTCAGCGTATGAGTAGCACAGGGATCTATGCGATAAAGTGAGGAGCTGATAGTAGGAGTAGCACTCCAACATAGATGCAAAAACAATCTCCTTGGTCTAGCACTAGTGAAAAGGGGATAGACTTCATCGCTGTCTGGCTGAATCGAGATTAGGCCACCCCGTCGACTTACTTTTATATACGTATTTGTGCATTGATTCATCATATGTCTGCCTGGTTGTAATGACAAACAATAACACCAATGGACTTTGGAAAACTTTATTCTACTTAGAATAATTGGTACACTTATTAAGAGTTTATATAGTCTAGTATTTACTAGAGAGTTCTCCGATGTGGGTAATTATAAAATAGGGAGGTAACTCTCGATTACTTATTACGCTCGTATATACCAGCAAATACGTGAATGAATTCTTTTTTGTTTTGTTTTTTTTTAAATTGGTTGGTTGGATTTTACGGCATGTCAACCCTTGTTGGGTTATTTTATGACAAAGTCGTTATTGTTTTATTCATTTTTGTTGAGTATTCAATTTATTGTTATTGTTGTTGTTGTTTAATAACGTAATTGGGGTACCTCATATGGTGTAATGGTTAGCAAGCTACATTGCAGACCATTGTTAGTGATTTCGATTCTCACTGGGTGCCCATACTTCTGGCCTTGTGTCACATCTAACCTAAGGTAGTAAATAACTATATATATATTATATTTATCAACCCC
>CM042145.1:22430906-22438406 GCA_023376005.1 Doryteuthis pealeii | reverse complement strand
ATGAGTTTTTCAAACCCGTCGTAGCTGGTGGTTTACAGGAGGCTGGGTGACAGCAAGTCTCCTCGTGTCTCCTGGATTCTTCTGAGTATTCTGGCCGATCCCAACAGTGCTGTAGTTTGGATGGTCTCGATTCTTCTTCTGATTTCCAATTCACCCAAATTCTTTTCCAGAGCATTGGGGACCGTTCCAAGGGCACCAATTACAATTGGTTCGACCGTCATCTTCGTGTTCCTCAGTTTTCTCTGTTCTCTGGCAAGGTGTAAGTATTTGTATATCTTTTCGTCTTCTTTCATTTTCACTCGGTGGTCGGCCGGGACGGCAAAATCCGCGATATACCAGGTTCTCTCTTGTCAATCAATACTAGGTCCGGTCTACTGGCCGGGATTAGGTGATCCGTCCATCTTAAATATAGTTCTGTGAAGGCTCCCGATTACGACATGAAGGCTCCCGAGTTTTACAAGAAGATTCATAAGTTCGACAAGAAACATTTGAAGAAGGTCGGGATGGGGTTAATAGACCAAAATGTTGTGTATATAACAATAAAGTTGATTGGTTTGGTTTGTTTTGTTTTACGGCATATCAACCTCAGTGGGTCTGTTAATGCGATAAAGTTTTGAAATAAATCAATTCTTAATAGATAATACAATTTTTTTATGAATACATTTTTCTATTTAACCCATAGATGGGACCCTAACAGGTACTACCACTCCGGGTCAGAGTGGACCAGGGAGCAATGGTGATGAAGGGGTACTCCACATTCACCAAACCTCCAAAACTGGAACCTCACCATCTGATAGAGTTTAACGTCATTCCCAGGACATGTAGACCCTCAGCCACCGCCTTCTAGCAACCATATGATAAAAAGGGGTTGGGGGTTGCCATAAGGGCAATAGGGTTGGGAAAATCATATAGGTGCTAGGGCTTGACGTGACCAGCCGATTGATCGGAGGAGGCCTCTCCGACCGCCCGTCTAGCCCAAGATAGGGCCAAAGTGGAGTATTGCAAGTCATGAACTTCTCATCCACCTGGGTTCTATCCTTAAGCATCACGGGTCACCACCCACGACCAACAGGTAGCCCTATTGGGGGATTCTTACCCCTTTGCAGAGCTGCAGTCGGTGCATTCTAACGCCCCAGACGACAGGGCAGTAATAAAGTTGAGGACAACAGTCCGAAAAATCTAGATAATATATAACTATGTAAGTAATTTTTAAAAAGACATCTTGAAGTTTTGGTGACAAACATTTGTGGGTGCCATTATAGTATGTGGCTTACCTTTTGAATGTGACCTACGAAATCATGTCTCTCTTATAGTATGTGGCCTACCATAAAAAGCATATTATAATGTTATAATAATAACTGCTAACCCTAACCCTAACCCTATTTCAGAATTTTAGAATATTTTAGAGTTAAATAGATCGCTGATTCATGTAAATTATGGATAAATTCTTTTTTAATTATTCTTAATTACTATATACAGCTTATGACTGAATTGCATTTCTTGAAATTGAATATATGTGAAAAATAATTAGTTTCAATAAATTGCCTATTACTTATATCTATAAATATACTCTTACTGGGGTAGGACACATTCAAACCGGGTAGGCCCCATACTATAACAGAATAAAAAAGGTAGGACAAATACTATAACGGCACCGAAGTTTATATGAAGAAATATCACTGTTTATTTGTTCTGGAAATTGTAAAATTAGCATTAATAAAAAAAACAGTAAACAGCTAAAATTAACCAGTCAACAGGGGGCCATGAATAGATTAAGGTTGGGAACCACTGGTCTATATGAATCGAATTTAAGTAGTAAAAGAAAAGGTAAAAGTCGACGGAGTGACCTATTGTCGGTATCAGCTGAACAGCGAGGGAGTCTATTGCCTTTTCGCTTGTACTAGATCAGAGAGATTGTTTTTGCGGAGGTGGAGCGCCACATCTACCGTCAGTTCCCAGATACATTACATTTTGTTATATATTTTTTTGTTACAATACTTAAATAGCTACCTCTGAAGTAATTTTGTTATTTGATTTATTGATTATGTACCGATCTATTTTGGAAGTGTTCGTGACGGCTTCTATGCCTATTTTTTTTTTTTTTTTTATTTCTTCAATTTTTTTTACAGATCTTTGTTGATTATCTTTTTTCGGCTGAGTTCGTGAGTAGAATTTCACAATTTTCAATTTTGATAGGATTATTTCTCTTGGTCCTTATAACAATGTACAAGGTGTGTCAAAAATCTCCAGCATTTGTGAATCTCAATAGTAAGCAAATCAATATTCTAGGTATTTTTGCATCCCCTACTAACCAGGTGACAATGGGTAGCCGCATCTAGTCTAAAAATAAATCTATCTTTTGGAATAGTTAGTTGTTTTTCTTAATTCTGTATATATATATATATATATATATATATTATATATATATATAATATACCAAACTTGTTGGTAAATCCTCGCGGTGAGAAAAAAAACAGCAAATAGTTTGATTATAAAAATATACTACCAAACATCAACCGGGGAGAAAAACATTTTTGGAAAAAAGAAAAGACCAAGATAATCGTACCAACCAAAAATAATCTATTGGTACAATATTTGGCCAAAAGAAAAAATAATTTATATGTATATATATATATATTATATATATATATATATATATATAAGTATATATTATTCATACAAACCGCCAGGAAACTAAAGTAATAAGTAAAAAGTGCTCAATACCTAAGTAGAGCAAATAATAAAGACAAACCTAATGAGTCAGATAAACCTACTAAAAGTTTCGCTGAAGAGCACTAGGCGAACCTTTTAGTAGGTTTATCTGACTCATTAGGTTTATCTTTATATATATATATATATATATATAAGTAAAGTCGTCGGGGTGGCCTAAAGTCGGTATCAGCCAATCAGCGATGGAGTCTATCCCCTTTTCACTAGCGCTAGACCAATATATATATATATATATATTATATATATATAATATATATATATATATATATATCAGGACAGGCTGGGCTCTTTAATCATGGCTAGGTAACCAGTCTAGGAGAAGGAAAACTCTGAATACAAACCTGTTAAACTCCACTTTAAAAATTGATCTTGTGTCGCATCCTGCTCGTGCGGAGGGGTTGGTATATATATATATATATATATATATATATATATATATATATAATATATATATATATATACGCTAAAAGAGAGTAAAAGATTTCAGAGGTAAAAATCCATTAATTTTTCCATGTGAATTTCCATGGATTTGTTATTGCAGTTACGAACTTCTTATAAACAGAGAAAAAGCAAATTAATCCCAGCAGGTACCTTCTGCGCAGGTGCGTTTATTACACTTCCGGTTTACCTGGAACGCAAGAAGGGCACTATTTAAGGTAGGGCCTCGGCTTCTTCGTTGTTTTAATTTATTTTATTTTAATCTCTCTCTCTCTCTCTCTCTCTCCTCTCTCTCTCTCTCTCTCTCTCTCTCTCTCTCTCTCTCTCTCTCTCTCTCATTCATTGCCTGCAACATATTTATTGGAATTTATTTCTTACCGGCATTTTGTCATAGGCGCCTTTCTATTTTTTTGTCATCTCTTCGCACTCTTCCATTCTAGAGGCGATTTTCCAATTCTGAAGCTCTAAGGTGTGTGGAGTACCCTTTATTGCCATTACTCCCAGGTCAACTGACCCGGATTGGTAGTATCTGTTAGTGTCTCATCTATGGGTTAGATATTTTTACGGTTGTGTGTGGGTTCCTAGTGTCCTAGGTATGACGTTAAACTGCATTTAATGGTGAGGTTCCAATTCTGAAGCTATAGGGTGTGTGGAGTACCCCTTCATTGCCATTACTCCCAGGTCAACTGACCAGGATTGGTAGTATCTGTTAGAGTGCCATCTACGGATTAAATAGAGGGAAAAGTGTTACAAATTGAGTTAAAAAAATTGAATACCCATCAAGAATGAATCAAACAAAATGTCTTCGGCATAAAATCACCCAACAAGAGTTGTCATGCCGTAAAATCCAAAATCCAATCCACAAATCAACGACTCAACTTTTATTATTTTTATCTTATTAAAAAAACAAAACAATCACAGACATTTTGATCATCACTTCTGTTTGTGCAATTCTACAAAATGTTTTGTTTGCATCGGCAAATATATAAGTTTACATAAACTTTTTGGTTATTTCCTATAAGTCTAACATGATCAAAGGGGAACCACTCTTGATTGATAAATCATTTATTTATTTATTGATCTACTAGAAAAAACGAAGACGGGGTTAGGGTTAGGGTTAGGGTTTAGGGATAGGGTTTAGTTTTTGGTACCATTTAGAAATACCCCTTTTTCTTTTCAATTTTTTGTGTTGTAAGTTGGTAAATGTACATTATATAATACTAGTACAAAATAAAAAAGCCCTCTGGGCGATGTAAAAATACATTTTTGAAAAATATTGCTTTGAGGAGGTAAGAAGTTTTCAAATTAGATGCGGAGAGTTTGACCACCATAAATTAATGAAATTGCCTTTCTTACTCATTTCATATTCTCTTCTCACATTCTTTCTTTCTTTCTTCTTTCTTTCTTTCTTGTTTTGTTCTCTTCTTTCTTTTTGTTTCCTCTTTCTCTTCTTCTCTCTTTCCTTTCTTTCTTCCGTCTTTTTGGGTTTTTTTTTCATTCATTTATTTATTTTTTATTCATTTCAATCTTCTTGTTCCTCTACCTTCCATCCTTCCTTTCTTCTTTCTTTCTTTCTTTCTTCTTTTTTTTTCCTTTCTTCTCCTCTTCTTTCTTTTTCTTTTATTCCTTCCTTTCTTTTTTAATTTGAGGGTTAAAGATTTCTATTTCTTATTATTACAGAAATTTGAACGTTCGTTCGGAGAGAAAAATGTTCACAGCTCTCTACAAAAACATTTAGAACGATTTCTAAAATTTGGTGATCGTAAAAAAAAAAATGTCTGTGATATTTTCGTGAAAAGGTCTCAGGTGTAGATTATACACAGAATCGATATTTGCCACAATCGGTCCAAATTTGTTGAGAGAAAATAATCGGAGTGATGAATCTTCTCTATCTCTATCTATCAATGTCGGTCTGTTGATATCTGTCAACTATATACAGGCCACCGGTTTTATCTATCTATGTATGTACAGCATCTACAGATTTATCTATCTATCTATCTACTACTCTATCTATCTATCTATCTAGACCTACAGTTTTATCTATCTATCTATCTATCTATCTATCTATCAGACCTACAGTTTTATCTATCTATCTATCTATCTATCTATATAGACCTACAGTTTTATCTATCATCTATCTATATATATATATATACCTACAGTTTTTATCTATCTATCTATCTATCATCTCCTTCTCTCTCTCACTTTCTCTCTCTCTCTCTCTCTCTCTCTCTCTCTATATATATATATATATATTATATATATATATATATATAGACCTACAATTTTACTCTATCTATCTATCTATCTATATAGGCCTACAGTTTTAATCCCTCTCTCTCTCCCTCTCTCTCCCCCCTCTCTCTCTATATATATATACCTACATTTTATCTCTCTCTCTCTTCTCACTTCTCCTCTCTCTCTCTCTCTCTCTCTCTATATATATATATATATATATATATATATATATAGACCTACAGTTTTATCTCTCTCTCTCTCTCCTCTCTCTCTCTCTCTCTCTCTCTCTCACTCTCTATATATATATATAGCCTACAGTTTTATCTATCTCTCTATCTCTCTCTCTCTCTCTATATATATATATATATATATATATATAGACCTACAGTTTTATCTATCTATCTATATAGAACTATAGTTTATCTATCTATCTATATAGACCTACAGTTTATCTATCAATCCATCTATCTAGATCAAACAAGTTTTATCTATTTATCTATCTATCTATCTATCTATCTTATAGACCTACAGTTTATCTATCAATCCATCTATCTAGACCTCCAGTTTTATCTTTCTATCTTATCTATCTATCTATCTAGACCTCAGTTTTATCTATCTATCTATCTATCTTATCTATATAGACCACTGTTTATTATCTTATCTATCTATCTATCTATCTAGACCCCACTCTTTATCTATCTATCTATCCATATAGACCAACAGTTTTATCAATCTATCTATCTGTATAGACCTATAGTTTTATCTATCTATCTATCTATCTATCTATCTATCATCTATTTGGATCTACAGTTTTATCTATCAATCAATCAATCAATCTATCTATCTATCTATCTATCTATTATTTTATCTATCTTTGTAAGCCAAACATCGTTTCTTAAATTCAGTCGTTCATGTCTGATAATGTATTCATATTTATATATTTATTTGTATGTACATATATATCAGCAAAAATAATTTCTTTTTTTTATGGGTCTGATAGTTCTATTCATAATAAGATGTTCATATTGGTGTATCTAGCTGTCTGCAGACGCATCGAATAGTGACAATGTGTTGAAATTGTGTTATCTGTATATAATATAGGTTAGGAGGCCGTGGTGTAATGGTTACAGTCGTAGGAAATGGACTTGTCGACCCGAGTTCAAATCCTGGACGAAGCTACAGTTCACATAGCGCTAATACCCTTGGGAAAGGTAGGAATCCAACTACTCTAGCTATGGGTAAATAGTAAGCAGACTGGACTCTTTAACCTTGGTTTTATAAAAAAAAACTGCCCATTAAAACATATACAGCACATAATTCATTACATTCTATTTTTATTATGTTTTATACACTATTTTATTTTTCTTATCTAAAAAATAGAACAAATGCTTTTTTTTTCTTTGGTGTAAGGGTCTAAGTGAAGGTGTTGCACGTCATGGACATATATAGAGAGAGGTTACTGCATTATATTTTAGAGAAACCAGATTGATTTTATTAAAGTAGCTATTTGTAATTTCACGTCCCCTTATCTGCATACAAATTTTGCCTTTTACGCAAAAGGGGTGAGAGTTGGATGGTTGGGCTGGTTGATTTTACAGCATTGTCAACCCTTGACTTATTTTATTGCCGAAGAGTTTTTGCTTATCCCCGCTCGTTGGGTATTCAATTTGTTAACTCATTTTTAAACTCATTTTTTTAAAATTCATTTAAATCATAGATAGGGTCCCTAACAGGTACTACATTCTAGGTCAAGGTGCATCTGGAAGTAAATGACAATATGAAAGGGTACTCAACAAATACACATCTATTAATAATGGAAGATTCGCTTCCGGTTTTTGTCTGTAACAAAAATACGTCCCTGCTTACGTCACATTACCCAAAATCGTCATAACATTAGAATAAATACACTCAAAATTGAGCATGCAACATTAGACAGTTCTCATTGTTTTTAAAACAAGTTTTAATTGATACATCCCCAGTATCATACATTAATATATAGTTTGTTTTATTTTAATAGATATTCAAAGTTAATAATAACTAGTTTCGATTCAAGTTGTTTTATTTTTTTTTACTCCTTTAATAAAATTTGATGAT
>CM042145.1:22421666-22430896 GCA_023376005.1 Doryteuthis pealeii | reverse complement strand
AGAGAGAGATGCCTGCAAATACATATTTATTGGAATTTAATTTCTTACCGGCAATTTTGTCAATAGGACGCGCTTTCTATTTTTTGTCATTCTCTGCTCTTCGCACTCTTCCTTCTAGAGGCGATTTTCCAATTCTGAAGCTCTAAAGGTGTGTGGATACCCTTTATGCCATTACTCGTCCCAAGGTCAACTGACCCGGATTGGTAAGTATGCTGTTTAGTGTCTCACTCTATGGGTTACGATATTTTTACGGTTGTGTGTGGGTTCCTAGTGTCCTAGGTATCGGACGTTTAAAGCTGCATTTAATGGTGAGCAGGTTCAATTCGAAGCTATAGGGTGTGTGGAGTACCCCTTCATTGCCATTACTCCCAGGTCAACTGACCCGGATTGGTCGTATCTGTTAGAGTGCCATCTACGGATTAAATAGAGGGAAAAGTGTAAAAAATTGAGTTAAAAAAATTGAATATCCAACAAGAATGAATCAAACAAAATGTCTTCGGCATAAAATCACCCAACAAGAGTTGTCATGCCGTAAAATCCAAAATCCAATCCACCAATCACCGACTCAACTTTTTTTTATTATTAAAGTTAATATGCAAAAAAACAAAAAAAAAAACAAAACAAATCACAGACATTTTGATCATCATTTCTGTTTGTGCAATTCTACAAAATGTTTTGTTTGCATCGGCAAATATATAAGTTTACATAAACTTTTTGGTTATTTCCTATAAGTCTAACATGATCAAAGGGGAACCACTCTTGACTGATAAATCATTTATTTATTTATTGATCTACTAGAAAAAACGAAGACGGGGTTAGGGTTAGGGTTAGGGTTTAGGGATAGGGTTTAGTTTTTGGTACCATTTAGAAATACCCTTTTTCTTTTCAATTTTTGTTGTAAGTTGGTAAATGTACATTATATAATACTAGTACAAAATAAAAAAAAAACACACTCTGGGCGATGTAAAAATACATTTTTGAAAAATATTGCTTGAGGACGTAGAAGTTCAAAATTAGATGTCGGAGAGTTTGAACCATAAATAATGAAATCATCAAATTTATTAAAGGAGTAAAAAAAAAATAAAACAATTGAAATCGAAACTAAGTTCTATTAACTTTGAATATCTATTAAAATAAAACAAACTATATATAAATATATGATACTGGGGATGTATCTATTAAAACTTGTTTTAAAAAAAACAATGAGGACTGTCTAATGTTGCATGTTCAAATTTTGAGTGTATTTATTCTATGTTATGACGATTTTGGGTAATGTGACGTAAGCAGTGACGTAATTTTTGTTACAGACAAAAACCGGAAGCGAATCTCCATTATTAATAGATGTGTATTTGTTGAGTACCCCTTCATTGCCATTACTCCAGATGCACCTTGACCTAGAATGGTAGTACCTGTTACGGGCCTATCTATGATTTAAATGATATTTTAAAAAAAATGAGTTTAAAAATGAGTTTAAAAATTGAATACCCAACGAGAGGCGATAAGCCAAAAACGTCTTCGGCATAAAATAAGCCAAGGGTTGACATGCCGTAAAATCCAACCAGCCAACCATCCAACTACTCACCCTTTTGCGTAAAGGCAAAATTTGTATCAGATAAGGCGACTTGAAATTACAAAATACGCTAACTTAATAAAATCAATCTGGTTTCTCTAAAATAATAATGCAGTAACCTCTCTCTCTATATGTCCATGACGTGCAACACTTCACTTAGACCCTTACACCAAAGAAAAAAAAAATTGTTCTATTTTTAGATAAGAAAAATAAAATATTGTATAAAACATAATAAAAATAGAATGTAATGAATTATGTGCTGTAATATGTTTTAATGGGCAGTTTTTTTTATAAAACCAAGGTTAAAGAGCCCAGTCTGCCTTACTATTTACCCATAGCTAGAGGAGTTGGATTCCTACCTTTCCCAAGGGTATTAGCGTTATGTGAACTGTAGCTTCATCCAGGATTTGAACTCGGGTCGACGAGTCCATTTCCTACGACTGTAACCATTACACCACGGCCTCCAACCTATATATATACAGATAACACAATTTCAACACATTGTCACTGATCGATGCGTCTGCAGACAGCTAGATACACCAATATGAACATCTTATTATGAATAGACTATCAGACCCATAAAAAAAAGAAATTATTTTTGCTGATTATATATGTACATACAAATAAATATATAAATATAAATACATTATCAGACATGAAAGTCTCAATTTAAGAAACGATGTTTGGCTTACAAAGATAGATAAAATAATAGATAGATAGATAGATAGATAGATTGATTGATTGATTGATAGATAAAACTGTAGATCCAAATAGATAGATAGATAGATAGATAGATAGATAGATAGATAGATAAAACTATAGGTCTATACAGATAGATAGATTGATAAAACTGTTGGTCTATATGGATAGATAGATAGATAAAAGAGTGGGTCTAGATAGATAGATAGATAGATAGATAGATAAAACAGTGGGTCTATAGATAGATAGATAGATAGATAGATAGATAAAACTGAAGGTCTAGATAGATAGATAGATAGATAGATAGATAAAACTGGAGGTCTAGATAGATGGATTGATAGATAAAACTGTAGGTCTATATAGATAGATAGATAGATAGATAGATAAATAGATAAAACTGTTGATCTAGATAGATGGATTGATAGATAAAACTGTAGGTCTATTAGATAGATAGATAAAATATAGTTCTATATAGATAGATAGATAAAACTGAGGTCTATATATATATATATTATATATATATATAGAGAGAGAGAGATAGAGAGATAGATAAAAACTGTAGGTCTATATATATATAAGAGAAGTGAGAGAGAGAGAGAGAGAGAGAGAGAGAGAGAGAGAGAGAGAGATAAAACTGTAGGTCTATATATATATATATATTATATATTATATATATATATATATAGAGAGAGAGAGAGAGAGAGAGAGAGAGGAGTGAGAGGAGAGAGAGAGAGAATAAAAAATGTAGGTATATATATAGAGAGAGAGGGGGGAGAGAGAGGAGAGAGAGAGGGATAAAACTGTAGGCCTATATAGATAGATAGATAGATAGATAAAATTGTAGGTCTATATATATATATATATATATATATATATATATATATATATAGAGAGAGAGAGAGAGAGAGAGAGAGAAAGTGAGAGAGAGAAGGAGATAGATAGATAGATAGATAGATAAAACTGTAGGTATATATATATATATATAGATAGATAGATAGATAAAACTGTAGGTCTATATAGATAGATAGATAGATAGATAGATAAAACTGTAGGTCTAGATAGATAGATAGATAGATAGATAGATAGATAAAACTGTAGGTCTAGATAGATAGATAGATAGATAGATAGATAGATAGATAGATAGATAAATCTGTAGATCTGTACATACATAGATAGATAAAACCGGTGGCCTGTATATAGTTGACAGATATCAACAGACCGACATTGATAGATAGAATAGAGAAAGATTCATCACTCGATATTTTTCTCTCAACAAATTTGGACCGATTTAGTGCAAATATCGATCTGTGTATATCTACACCTGAGACCTTTCACGAAAAATATCACAGACATTTTTTTTTTACGAATCACCAAATTTTAGAAATCGTTTCTTAAATGTTTTTGTAGAGAGCTGTGAACATTTTTCTCTCCGAACGAACGTTCAAATTTCCTTGTAATAATAAGAATAGAAATCTTTAACCCTCAAATTAAAAAAGAAAGGAAGGATAAAAGAAAAAGAAAGAAGAGGAGAAGAAAGGAGAAAGAAAGAAAGAAAGAAAGAAAGAAAGAAAGAAGAAGGATGGAAGGTAGAGAACAAGAAAGATTGAAATGAATAAAAAAATAAATAAATGAATGAAAAAAAAAACCCAAAAAGACGGAAGAAAGAAAGGAAAGAAGGAAGAAGAAAAGAGGAAACAAATAAAGAAAAGAAGAGAACAAAAACACAGAAAGAAAGAAAGAAAGAAGAAAGAAAGAAAGAATGTGAGAAGAGAATATGAAATGAGTAAAGAAAAGAACAGAACAAAAAAGAAAGAAAGAAAGAAAGAGAGAAAGAAATAAAGAAAGAAAGAATAGAAGAAGAGAATAAGAAATAAATAAAGAAAAGAAGAGAACAAAAAAGAAAGAAAGAAAGAGAGAAAGAAAGAAAGAAAAAAGAAAGGAAGAAGAGAATAGGAATAAAACAAAGAAAAGAAGATAACAAGAAAGAAAGAAAAAAAAGAGAATAAGAAAGGAATAAAGAAAAGAAGAGAACAAGAAGAAAGAAAGAAAGAGAGAAAGAAAGAAAGAAAGAAAGAAAGAAGAGAATAGGAAATAAAGAAAGAAAAGAAGAGAACAAGAAAGAAAGAAAGAAGAAAGAAAAAAAGAAAGAAAGAAAGAAAGAAAGAAGAGAATAAGAAATGAATAAAGAAAAGAAGAGAACAGAAAAGAAAGAAAGAAAGAAAGAAAGAAAGAAAGAAAGAAAGAAAAGGAGAAAAAAGAGAAGAGAAGACAGAAAGAAAGAAAGAAAGAAAGAAAGAAAGAAAGACAGAAAGAAAAGGAGAAAGAAAGAAAGAAAGAAAGGAAGGAAGAAGAGAATAGGAAATAAAGAAAGAATAAAAAAGAAAGAAAGAAATAAAGAAAGGGAGAAAGAAAGACAGAAAGAAAGAAAGGAAGAAGAGAATATGAAAGGAATAAAGAAATGAAGAGAGAAAAGAAGAAAGAAAGAAAGAAAGAAAGAAAGAAAGAGGGAAGAGAACAAAAAAGAAAGAGAAAAATTGATGCGGAAATTTATTCTTTAATTTATCGAATTTTAAAAAAAAATATTTTTGTAAAAGTGTAGGGGGAGTAAAACATGATCAATTGATTGATTTTAATGGCATGTCAAACCACCTGGAGTTATATTATGTGAACAGCTTACGTAATTACATTCATTGACCATAAATCGAATGTGGAAGAAGTTAGACCTGTAGTAATATCTCATCTACAGAAGGCGATGTCAATATACGTACGGATCTCTATAACTCTTCTTAGCCACCCGTCTCTTTCGGCCATCGCCCCAGGAACGTCCTTTGCACAACATCCAGTGTTCCTGCAGAGCTGATCTATGTAAGGTCTTGCTGGTTACCTACACTGGTGTGTCAATATGTAGTCCATAGGAGAACGTCACTTATGAACTCGTCCTTGCTTCTCCAGAAGTGTCCAGCATGTCTTGCTTGTCTTACTCAGATGGTTTCTGTTATAGGGGGCAATACTGTTGCTCTTTTGTGGGATGCTTCTTCCAGGAATTATTCAAGCCAGCATGTAGCATCAAGTTTTTTCTTTAAGCGTCCAGGTGGTGCAGCTATACATTAGTACAGATACGGCTACAGCGTGGAATAATACTTGTTTTATCTTGTCAAAAAGATCAGATTTCCATATGGTCTTTAATCTGTCTATAACAGTCCATGCTTTCTGTAGATGAGATATTACTACCTTATATTACTTTCCCTTTGTTTTAATGGCATATCAATATCAACAGGTACTTAAATGCGATCCTTGAAGAAGAAAAATAATGGTACTGTTTAACTTAGCTGGGTATGCGAAATGGTTTACCAATTTTATATATATGAGAGTGAAAGATATATATATATATAGACTGTCCGAGTACTACTTGAACATTTCTATGGGAGTAGTATTATTTAGATGTCGTAAGTTCCAAACCGCGGTAGAAACCATAATTTTGTTTTCAATTATGATTAAAGCTCTACTATATATATATATATATATATATATATATATATATATATATATATACTAGCAAATATATGCACTCTCCGGGTGCAAGTATTTAGGTTTTGATATAATAAAATATTGTATCAAATTATAAACTATTTAGAAAATGATAAACTGAGGGGGTATAATCGAAAAATAGTACAGCTTTAAATCTAACTCTTCCATCATTTTTCATCACACCCGTCTTTTATTTTTCTTAATTTATCTATTTAGTTAGATTATGAAGTATTAAATAGAATTACAGTTCTTTCGTCTTGTTTATGGATTTCTTTAAATATTTATCCCCGAGATTTTTGCTCAGATTCGTTAAGAGAAAACCAAACAATTAGAAATCAATAATATTAAGCATATATTTATTAAAATCAAATTCTTAATATCAATATGCAAATTAGCCTTCTTGTTCACACTGTAAACCGCTATTTTGTTGAATATATAAATATACTTGCATGTAATTAGTATGTAGATTAATCCACAATATTAAGAAGATATAACAATTTTTATCAATAATTGAGGTTTAAACAAAAATAAATTCAAGGTGAATGTGACGTAAATAACTAAGGGTATTGTGACTTGAGTAGTGATTTAGTTTCGGTTACAGACAGACAAACACACAATCTCCATTATAATAATAATAATAATAATAATAATAATATATATATATATATATATATATATATATATATATATATATAATCCAAAAGTCCAGATAAGAAATATTCCTTACGACGCAAGAGTTTTATTTGAAAAAACCTGTCGCAGTTTGAGAGCTCAATGTGTGCTCTTAATGTTAGAGTCACAGAGCAAATATATAAGTAAAGAAATAACAAAAGACTTAGAGATTTAGCATTATTGTCTATTTCAAAGAGCTTAGACAAAGTGTCTAACTCTCCCGACTCATCTGACAAGTCGGGAGAGTTAGACACTTTGTCTAAGCTCCCTGAAATAGACTATAATGCTAAATCTCTAAGTCTTTTGTTATTTCTTTACTTATATATATATATATATATATATATATATATATATATATATATATACTAGCAGCGGCTACCCGGCGAAGCCCGGGTAGTGGAGATAAAAACATGGTTTAATAATCGTTTGCAGATCTATTACTACTGAATAGCGAGTTCGGCCCTCACAGGATGACCCATAAAAATCACCACGTAAAAACGATCTTAATTTAATTCTACCTGGTGGGAGGTCAGGTAATTTTCTTTTCGTCAGATTTGAGGGAATGACATCATATGGCTAAACTTGCAAATCGGTCGAAAAATTAAAACATATTACAGCCGGGTTAGCTCAGTCCGTAGAGCGTTCGGCTAGAAATCACAAGGTTCCTAGTTCGATACCGGTCATCGCCAACTCAGTGTTATGAGTAGCACAGGGATCTGTGCGGTAAAGTAAGGAGCTGATGGTAGGTGTAGCGCTCCACCTCAGGTGCAAAAACAATCTCCTTGGTCTAGCGCTAGTGAAAAGGGGATAGACTCCCTCGCTGACTGGCTGAAACCGACATTAGGCCGCTCCGACGACTTTACTTAATTACAGGTAACCTAGAAAAACAGAACCCAAATTATTCATTTTTCCATTAAACTAACCCTAAACCCCTCCTCTAACCCTAACCTTAAACCCTAGTTAAAATTAACAGTTTTATTACAAAATTTTTGCGTTCTGTTTTTTTTCTGGGTCACCTTAAATTTTCCGACTGTTTTGCAAGTTTAGCCCATCACATAATGATATAGTAAGAAATTTTAATTCAATGAGTAACTATATTTTTTAAATAAAATATAAATGACGCGATTTGCTAAATTTCAAATTAATATTTGATAAAGAAAAAAAGAATTAAATAAAGTAATCAAATTTATGTAAAACGATAAATAATCTTATAACATTAATTCAAAAACGTAGTCGATCGAATGTTAAATCATTATAGTAAAGTATACTATATCATAAATTTGATAACAATTTGAGTTTTCAGGTATTTCCGTGAAATGTATTAGGCAATCTAATGGTATTATCCCTTGCGCACTATTCTACATTAGTATCATGATTTTATTTGTATTTCTAATATTAAAATAAATAAATCAACGTGATTATGAAAAATAAAAAAAGGCTTTGTTTACAATTGACGAACGACGGGATTTTATAAAACAAAGTTGAGTTGTCGTTAAATGTTTTCGTTTGATTTGTTATTCAATTCGTTTTTAAAAATAATTCAATGTATGAAAAGACATACTAATTACATATTTAGAAAGATCTTTTTTCTAACCAAATAAATATTTTTAAGATAGAAACAGAAATATGCGATAAATAAGATTTGATTTTATGCTAAAATTTAAGTATGAAAAAATGATACTACGAATTCTAGGCTGACTGAAGCCAAATATATATATTTTTTTAACTCGCTGTAAAAAATAATTCCATTGATAAAAACTCAATCAAATTACATATTTAGAGAGATTATTTCATTCTCTTTCGAACCATATAGATATCTTAAAGAAGATTGAACCGTTAATAGGCGAGAAAAAAGAATTTGTTTTTTTTCTTGAAATTTAGAATGAAAAAAAATTATACATATCAGCTCTCTGAAGCCAATTTTTTTTTTAACTCGCTGTAAAAAATAATTCAATAAAAAACACATAAAAATTGCATATTCAGAAAGATTATATTATTTTCTTTTCAACGATATAAATATTTTAAAGATTGGACCAAGAATAGGTGATAAATTCCTAGCAGAACGGCTTAGACTGCGAAATTTATTCGCTAAAATTATACATTTCTGCTGTAAATCGCTATAAATCGCTGTAAAAAAAAAAAGTCAGCTAGTGGACAATATTTTATTATCAGCAGGTGCTGGTATATGGATAGTTCTGCAAATTGGGTGATTTGGGCTTAATTAATTGATTATATCCCTGAATTAGTAAAATTCAATAACCAAATTTGACGTGTTTCTTAGTTAGAAGGATATTAATCTATATGCAAGATTTCAAATCTGAGTGACTTCTCTTTTCTGTGTTATAGATCGACACGTATATACCAAAAACTTACTCTTATATATTTAGATATATAATAGATTAAGGAAAAAACTTTACATTTGCTTCATTGTAATAGTTTATTTCAATTGCGTAATCACAGCATCATCAGACATGAGCAAAAAACATGTACTTATGAATCAGCAAAGCAAAAGGGGTGCCTAATGGTTATTACTGAAGGAATTGCCCAGAATACAAGAATCTAAATTTCTAAATCTTGGGAGAGGGGTGTCTTAGTTTCAGAGGGTAGTAGAGGCGGGGCTAGTAAGTTTGGTTGAGGCAAGGGGAGCTGGGAGAGGTATAGGGTATATGGTAGTTATATGGATGATTAATCATCTAGGGGGGTCTTAACGTCTAGATTGGGAAATAGACATAACACAGATACAGGAAAAAGCAATTCAAAA
>CM042145.1:22409166-22416666 GCA_023376005.1 Doryteuthis pealeii | reverse complement strand
GTAGGCATATTATATAGACAATGTCAAATAAACCTGTGTCACCATCAGGTGAACGAACCATTGATTTTGTGTATTTGTGGGGCATCTTTTTAGCGGTAACAGGTTCTTTTGGGAAATCATATTAGTAATTGCTCTATCTTTTCTCTGAGTATAGAGTCAAATGTCTTGGAGAAATCTTCTAACAAGTGTTGCCTAGAGATTTTTTACTCGTAATCCTTTGACGATTCGACGAATAGTCAGAATCTGAAAAGTTGTGGTTCAATTTTTCCTAAATCCGTTTTGATTTTTTCTAAGAATTTTCTCTATTTCAGAAACAGGGTATTATAGATATTAGCAACTATGGCACTGGGGGTATGCCTCTTTAGTTCTTAGTGATTCCGAGGTCACCTTTTAGGGAAGAAAAGGATGGATTCTTTCGTCTATTTCTCTATTGTGTTTTTTTATACATCAGCATTGCAGTCTCGGAAGACTATATATTTCTTGTGCCCCTGACGTTTTGTTTATACACTACATTTGTAATATACTCGTTCAACATCGAGTATATAAACGGGGAGAGAGATTAGATGATATGATAGTCTTTTTTACTGGTTAAACTTTTATTTGTTTCGTCTACTAATCTGGACGCCATATTCTCTGGTTGGCCAGTTTTTAATCAGTGTAACTCAAAAACTATTCATAGAATAAACAAATAATTTTCATTTGAATTAATTAACAAAATTGGTTTAAGTGGTGAATTACAGCACACCTTATATAGTAATAAAAGTTATCATGTAAAAAAATTTCAAAAGAAATTAAAAATATTTTTTTTTGTTTATTTCAAAAAATAAGTCTCTCTGAGGAGTCTTATAAAAAGCCAAGATACACAGAGAAATTCTAGTGAAATAAAAATCTTATACAAAAAGCGGCCAGTCACCACATAAGGGACACACACACAAAGAGAGCAAAGATTAAGATTGCTTTCCTTCTCCTCTATAGAATTATTAGATCAACTTTAAGAGAAGACAATGGCAACAAGAGATTAATGGGTCTCTCTCTCTCTCTCTCTCTCTCTCTCTCTCTCTCTCTCTCTGTCTCTCTCTCTCTTTATAAAATCATTTTATTATTTAATCCATAGATGGGACCCTAACAGGTACTACCATCTCTGGTTCAGAGTGGACATGGGAGTAATGGCAATGAAGGGGTACTCCACACTCCACCAGAGCTCTGGAATTGGAACTTCACCATGAGATGCAGTTTAACATGGTATCCGGACACTAAGACCCTCAGCCACCACCTTCTAGCACATACATGGTAAAATGTGTTTTTCACTGCAACTCAACAAGCAATTAAGAATTGAATTTAAATTTTTGTCATATAAGAACTTATTTCTTAGAGCAAAATATATTAGTTTTTAATCGGTGGAACTCAAAAACTATTCATAGAATAAACAAATAATTTTCATTTCAATTGATACATGAAATTTTCCACCAATAAATAAGGACACGTGTTTAATTCTTAGCTTCTTTTTGTAGTTACATTTTTTATCGGGTAAAAAAGCTAAATTTCAAAATTACATTTTCAACTAGCTACAATTCTGTCATCAGATATGTTTCTTTAGTTTTTCTTAATAAATCATAAATTTTGTAAGTGATGTGACTCAATATCAAACTTCAAGTCCGTGTTATATACCCTTCTAACATACTCGGGTATATAATGGAGGAGAGAGAGAGAGAGAGAGAGAGAGAGAGAGAGAGAGAGAGAGAGAGAGATGATAATAGTTGATAGTCTTACTTTATATTCTGCTTATTTCGTCTACTCGTCTGGACGCCATGTTCTCTGGTTGGTCTGTTGGGCTTCTTTTAAGGGTTGGTTTTTCTACGTTTATTCTTCTTTGTGCAGGACTAAACATTGCTTGTTTTAACATTTAAATAATACGACAAGTCTTGGTTGTTTCTTGATTAAGCTTTTATTTTCAACCCTGCCCATTTGATTCCGCCACGGGTCAGCTGCGATCCCAAAGAGACATCCTCACTGATAGGGTGCCGGATCGCATCTGCTAACTAAACTATTACCACGCGTCCAATCGCGCGCCTTTAAGGGATCAAGTAAAAGGTCACTATCCGTCCATAACCGGGGAGTAACATTCCATAGGACCCCGTCATCTCAAGTCTATGGGCTCCATTCAAAATTCTAACTACAGGTACGCTCACAATTTATGGCTTCTCGTAAATTATGTAACACATTGTATAATCGAAGAAGTATGACGTCAAATTTCCGAGTTTTCCATTCTCCGGAAGCCCGCAGCTTTTCCTGTTTTTTTTTTTTATTGTTTTTTAAAACTTTTTCGAACCTCTGCTGTAGAGCCTGGAGTTGAACGCAAGAAACATTGGCCTCTACACGAACCAGATAAAACAGAGACGTAATACCTCGGTAGCAATATCTAATCTACAGAAAGCGGTGTCAGCATACGCATAAGAAAGACATGGACTGCTATTGACAGGTCAAAGTTCAACCAATCTATAGGAAATGGTCAGACGCTAAATCAAAGTCGAAATGACTTGCTCTCTTATAAGAAGAACTTTATATTGCAATAAATATTAGGCAGTTGTTAAAGAACTCGTATTTTATTCTATTTTCTTAATATATGAGAATACCCCCCCCCCAAAAAAAAATAAGGCCTACAAAGCGCTGCGGACGCAGGGAAACTGTTCATGCGGCTATTGGCAACTCTGTTGTATTTGTTGTGCATGCACCCGCGCCCTTCCCTATGTGCACCTCGCTGCCACGCTGTCTTGGCTTGGCAGTCGTTTCTGACGGAGCTCACGATTGACGCTGCCGCCAAGCGTGAAGTTCGTGCCGTTATTCGGTTTTGGAACATAAATGATTTAACCGATTGAAATTTATCGCTAATTAACGGAGGTGTATGGCGGGTCGTGCGTCGATGTCAAAAACGTCCTAAAGTGGTGTCGGGATTTTGCAACGACGACGAGGTTCAATGCTTCCTCAACGACTGGGCAGCGAGCTGGTATGGCATGGACATAGAAAAACTGCAACAGCGCATATAAAATTGCATCGACAGAAACGACGATTATGTATAAAAATAGATACATGTTGAAACTTTAGAATAACTAGCAAATATATGCACCCTCCGGGTGCAAGTATTTAAGTTTTAATATAATAAAATGTCATGTTAAATTAGAAAGGCTAATGAAACTGAATAAGAATTCAGATAAAAAGATTTGGAACAGAGGGGGTATGATTGAAAAATAGAACAACTTTGAAACTAACTCTTCCATCATTTTCCCTTACTCCCGTCTTTCATTGGTAAATTTTCCTAATTTAACTATTTAGTTAAAATAGGAAGTAAAGAATAATATTACAGTTATTTCTTCTTGTTAATGGATTTCTTTAAAGATTTATCCCCGAGATTTTTGCTCATATTCATTAATATAAAACCAAACAATTAGAAATCAATAATACTAAGCATATATTTATTAAAATCAAATTTTTAAGATCAATATGCAAATTAGCCTTCCCATTCATACTGTAAACCGCTATTTTCTTGTATATATGAATACAATTGCATGTTATTAGTGTGTAGATATGATCAACAGTCTTAATGATGTAAAACAATTTTATTAATAATTGAGGTTTAAATAAAAAATAAAATCATGGAGAATGTGATGTAAATAACAAAGGGAATTGTGACTTGAATAGTAATATAGTTTCGGTTACAGACATACAAACCCACAATCTCCATTATAATAAGATGTAAACATCCTTGACGATGGAAAAATGGACTCTCTCGTCGATTTCAGCGCATGAGGATACATCCAATGAACAACCTACTCAGTGGTTTGTTTATAGTGGTGAAGGCTTGTGTTGGACCATCCAAACTTTTTAAGACCTCTCATCCAACCCATTATATAAATGGACTCTCTCGTTAATTTCAGCGCACGAAGGTTCATCCAATGAAAAACCTACACAGTGTTTTGTTTATAGTGGTGAAGGCTTGTGTTGGACCATCCGCACTTTTTGGCACAGTCGATTGGAAATAATTGGTGGACGAGGAATGCCACAAACCCAATCAACGACTGACCTCAGGCTTTTCAAATTCATAGTTTTTCCTTCTCCTAGACTGGTTACTTATCCAAGGTTAAAGAGCCCAGTCTTCCCTACTATTTTACCATAGTTGGAGGAAGAATATATGGATCCATACCTTTCCCAAGGGTATTAGCGCTATGTGAAATGCAAACAGCCTTGTCTAGGATTTGAACACGGGTCGACGAGTCCATTTCCCACGACTCTAACCATTATGCCACGCGCCTCCATCCTTGACGATAACCAATAAACAATAAACATTTCTGTGATTTCTAAATATTTTGGAGACCTTACATTAGGGGTTACCCTCGTCCAATTCCAAACGTTTATTCTTTTGGAATATGCTGTCTTTATCTATTAAACTCCATTCTGACTATTTAAAATAACTTTTATTTGAACTTTGTCATCAACTCGGAGACACATATTTTTTCATTTGTCTCTTGTAGTTGAAATGTTGGTACAGTCTGATAACTTGACACCAGTCTACGCATTTAGCAATTTAAGTTAATTGGACAATTAAAAACAAAAAGACATGCAGTGCAACCAACTAATCGTTGCTAACTCAAATAATGGCTGAATCTTTTTTTCACTGGAGTGAGTTCTTTCTATTTCTGTTTTTTTTTTAGTTTTTGATGTATTTCTGCTTGTCAATATGTTGCAATTGCTTTTCCTGGCTGCTGCAATTAGTCTTTCCTTACTTTTTTATTATTATTATTATTATTATTATTATTATTATTATTATTATTATTATTATAGTTCTTAGTTTTCAACACCAGCATTAGCTGATGGTATCTCCCTGGAGTCTGAGTAACAACAAGTCTCCTGAGGTCTCCAGGACTCTTCTGGGTATACTGGCAGATTGCAACAGTACAGTAGCCTGGATGGTCTCAATTCTTCCTCTGATTTCCAGGTTCTTCTTCTTCTTCTTCTTCTTCTTATTATTATTATTATTATTATTATTATTATTTTTTTTCACACCTGTCGTAGCTGATGGTTCACTGGAGGCTGAGTGACAGCAAGTCTACTCAGGTCTCCAGGACTCTTCTGAGTATTCTAGCAGATCCCAACAGTGTTATTTTAATTATTATTATTATTATTATTAGTTTTTAATTTCTGCCGTAACTGGTGGTTCACTGAAGGCCGGGTGACAGCAAGTCTCCCCAGGTTTCCAATTGGCTAGAATACTCATAAGAGTATTCTAGCTAATCTCAACAATGCTGTTGTCTGAATGGTCTCTATTCTTCCTCAGATATCCAGTTCCTCTAGTCTGTTTTCTAAGCTTTTGGAGACTGTTCCAAGTGCACCAACTACAATTGGTATCACTTTCACCCTCATATTCCACAGTTTTTTTTTCAATTCTCTAGCAAGGTCCAGCTATTTGTCTATCTTTTCATTTTCTTTCATCTTCAACCTGTGATCTGCTGAAACTGCAACATTTATTATTATTATTATTATTATTATTATTATTATTATTATTATTATTATTATTATTATTATCCTTGCAAATTTTTCACTAAATTCCGAGTGGTAGCATGTCTCCTCAGATCTCCAGAACTCTTCTAAGTATTCTAGCTGATTTTAACAGTGCTGTGGTCTGGATGGTCTTGATTCTTCTTTCATCTGATTTTTTCCACTTTCTGTTAAAATTATTGAAAAAAAAATTATTCTCATCTAACTCTTTTGCCTAACAAATTTCTCCCACGGCTATACCAAATCTTTTTGGAATATTTTACCTGAAACTGGAAGGAACAGATTATTCCATTAAATATTAGTAATAGGGGGATGGACTTTTTCATACTGACTGTGGTTTCTCGATTTCAAAGTGCGAGCTTTTGTAGTTTCATTTGTAGCAAAAATGTCGAGACTAGCAGCATGTAGCGTTCAGGGTGGCAACTTGAAGATGCCGGATTCAAGTTGGGGCTGCTATCGGAGCCGATATGAGGCACAAGAACCCGCGATGAAGATAGTGCATCACTGACGACCACCCTGTACGCATCCATAAGATGTATCTTATGACCTCTATGATGGAATATTTCAATGTTAACTATATATTCACCTCATAACTCATTCTATTAAAATAAAGTCGTGTTATGATTGTAATCTGAGTCCTTCTGCTCAACTTTAATTAACTAACGAACATTTTTATACTGTCCTTTAAAGGTCCTTAAGAGTCCTCGTCGCCAAGTTGTTGTGGCTTGGTTATAAAGACACAAGAGAGGAAATGAGTTAAACAAATATATTAACAAAGAACAGTAGTACAAACATATATAAATGAAAAGGTTACTCACGAGGCTGTCTTATCAGCTATCCGCTGAAATATTAACTCTCGCTTAAGTGCAGATCCTACTGTTATTTATAGTTGGAAGAGTTCATTAAAACACATTACAACACATAATTCATTACATTATATTTTATGTTTTTTATACAATACTTCAACCACTCCCGTCTTTCATTGCTAAATTTTCCAAATTTAACTATTTAGTTAAAATATGACGTAAAGAATAAAATTACAATTATATCTTCTTGTTAATGAATTTCTTTTAAGATTTATATCCGAGATTTTTGCTCATATTCACTAAGATAAAACCAAACAATTAGAAATCAATAATACTAAGCACATATTCATTAAAATCAAATTTTTAATATCGATATGCAAATTAGCCTTACCATTCATACTGTAAACCGCTATTTTGTTGTATATATAAATACAATTGGATGTTATTAGTATGTAGATATGGCCAACAGTCTTAATGATGTAAAACAATTTTATTAATAATTGAGGTTTAAATAAAGATAAAATCATGGAGAATGTGATGTGAATAACTAAGGAAATTGTGACTTGTATAGTAATATAGTTTCGGTTACAGACAGAAAACATACTTGATTATAATAAGATATATATATATATATAAGTGATATATTTTACTGGGAGATACACTGACATAATAACTTTATACGGAAGAATAAAGAGTTCAGTTCTAGACTTAAGGTCGTTCTGCCCTATAAAAAAAACCCTAAAAACAACAACAACAACACAACAAACATTGTGGGAAGAAAAAAAGAAAGAAGAAAAAAAGTAGAAATGTTGAAAATTTGCTTCAAAACGAGGCTGTCTCGAATTGTGGCGAGATAAGACGAAGGAAGAAAGAACGAGGACCCGGCCGCCATTTTTCTGTCATGTACGTTCCATCTTCCGCTTTGCCTACAAGGGAAACGTGAGCGAAATTTTTTACCACATCTCACTTATGCGCCACTGGGGTCACATCTCGTGATATGTTTACGGAAAGCTTCCAGATCATTCCGCAGGGTCTGCTGCTGCTGCTGCTGCTGCTGCCAAAGACGAAGAAAGTAACTGTGCTTTTCGGTATTACCCCCTCCCCTCTTACACTGTCACTCCTTCTCTCACTTTTTTTTTTTTTT
>CM042145.1:22404166-22406666 GCA_023376005.1 Doryteuthis pealeii | reverse complement strand
TGATTAATGAATATATATATATATATATATATATATATATATATATATATATATATATATATATATATATATATATAGAGAGAGAGAGAGAGAGAGAGATAATATATAGATATAGATATGTCAGAGATATAGATATCTTGTACGCTTTTTGGAACATCAATGTCCTCGTTTTGAAATCAAATTATTTTCAGCTTCTCTCTCGATGAGTCCAGATTAAAAACAAGCTCTGATGATGATTTTTATAAATCGAAATATTGTTCAATATTAGCTATGAATATGATATAAAATATTTTCACTTTAACAGCATATTGTGTTGTTTTCATATCCTTTTATCTATACTTATACCGTCGGATTCGTTTCCTTACTCTTAATTCATATATATATATATATATATATATATATATATATATATATATATATATATATATATATATATATATATATATGTGTGTGTGTGTGTGTGTGTGTGTGTGTGCACATCTGCCTTAACAGGAAACAGAATGAATGCATATATACACTACAATTCAGTGAAATGGAATATTCAGAATAAATGATCTGCGAATCTAATTTGTTATCCATAACACTAAAGTCAGGTTTCTCTCTACCTACACGGGTGTATTTGTAAGTATATATGTGTATATGTGTGCATACATAGATAAAAAAAATAGGAAATTCTTCCAAGGTGTAGCTGTATAAGTACTATTGTATGGCTGTACCAACTAGACTTTAACAAAACGTTTGAAGAAAAAAGTAAATGGAAAAAGATGTTGAGTGCTGTTTTTTTTTTTTTAATCCCTGGAAGTAGCCCCCACCAAAAGCAGCTGTACGGCCATCTCATACACCATACAAGTAAGATGAACAAAACATGCTGGGCACAGTTGGAGAAGCAGGGAAGAACTCATAAGCAACATTTTCCTGTCGCTTCCCACACATGTATATATGTATATATTATAAAATGGGTACAAGAGATAACCTACTCGAGTTTCACCATAAGGATCTTCAGTGTTAAATCCACGGAATTAATCGAGATACCGATTAATCGCAGTCGATTACACGTGTGTGTTCATTGCATTAAACTGTTCGTTATAACGAACAGTTTAATGCAATGAACACATTAAACTGTTCGTTTTATTATTATATAACTGAAAAGAAACTCTTAAGAAACAACAACCCAAAAAATAAAATTGTACATTAAATGCAATTCCCTAACCTCTAGGCATAAAATAAACCTAGATGGGTTGACATGCCGTTAAAATCAATCCTAAGTGAGCTTGAATTTATTCTGGTGACACTTGAAGATTAGCTCTTTCCTTTGATTTAATAATATATTGCTGTTTTTTAAATTTAAGGATGGACATTTTTCCTTCTAGGTATAAATTACATTTACTTTTAGAACTAGTAAGAGTTATGGAGTTCTCAGTAATTTGCCAGTATTTTAGATTCCACAATTGTTTTTCAAAAGAATTCTAACAATTCTGACAAATTCTGAAAATTCTAACGAATAAAAGACAACATAATCCCTCACATTAAATGGCAAATTATTAAGAACCCCGAGGTTGTTGTTCTTTATGATTTGTCATTTAATAAATACCAAAAGTTTTTATTGTATAATTTTTTGTATATATATATATATATATATATATATATAAGGACCTTCATGAGTCAGGCACTATCTACCTAGGTTTCACCCGACTATTACTTCAGAATAATTCTGTTTGAAAAACTGTATTACCTGGAGTTTTCCCCACCGGTAGAGTTTAAAAGAAAAAATAATAAATATATATAAAACAAAATCATCATAAAAACACGAGACTCAATGACGACAAATAGGAACGCCGGTGAATGAAGAAAGCAAAAACAAGAACGAATAACGGATCACGTTCACACGAGGCACGAGTTAAAAAACTGTTCATTTTTTTCAAAAAGTCAACGTCTCTGATGACGGATAAACATCTGAAACCATTGGTAAGACGAACTTTGTATTGGTAACTTAAATAAATAAATAAATATATATATATACATATATATATATATATATATATATATATATATATATATGTGTGTGTGTGTGTGTGTGTGTGTGTCTGTGTGTGTGTGTGTGAATAAAAAGGCCTTAAATACCATGGGTATCGTGATTATGGACCATTTCTAAATAAAATGTAAACGTGGTCTGACGAAGCTATGTGGGTCCCAGATACCCACGAGTGGAAATGGTCCATAATCACGATACCCATGGTATTTCAGGCCTTTTTATTCACAAATAAATTTGCTCTGTTCTATAATAATTAAACATTGGCTCTCATACGGAACCTGAACTCTACAACAAACTACTGATAGAGAATAGGACCAGCCTAGAATCACCTTGTACCAAGAAACTTGGTACCCCAACAAAGTATATATATATATATATATATATATATATATATATATATATATATATAAGAATGAATATATATTAGAATCGCACTGAGAAGTAGAATACACCAACTGTACGTCTGTA
>CM042145.1:22391666-22399166 GCA_023376005.1 Doryteuthis pealeii | reverse complement strand
GCTGTCACTCAGAATCCAGCGAAAGACCATCAGCTAACACTGATGTGAAAAATCAAAAGGAGTAAATAATAATAATAATAATCCAGACTACTGCATTGCTGCAATCGGCTAGAATACTCAGAAGAGTCCTGGAGACTTCAGTGAAATACCATCAGCTAACACTGATGTGAAAAACTCCAAGGGAGCGATAATAATAATAATAATAATAATAATAATAATAATAATAAAAGGAGTAAATAATAATAATAATAATAATAATAATAATAATAATAATAATAATAGGCCAGATCATGCATCGTTTCTTGTTACTAGTAATTATTAAACTGATATTGGCAGTAACCCATCAGGGGTTGGCATGCCATAAAACCAACAAACCAGCCTACCAACCAACTTTCGACAAAGTGTGGGAATTCTGTCCGTTGTTGACTGATTGAAACTGGTATAAACAGAGCGAAGACAGCAATCCGTTTATAATATTTGAAAAAACAAAAAACAAATGAAGACACGCAAGACATGGTCGAAACAGAACGACCAAAAAAGCCGCCTTATTCGAGTGATGTTTACCGCCAGACTGATGACGTCACACATACGTCAGTCGACATTTGGGTGGATGAGAAATTTTACGAACCCAACGATTAACCAGGAACCCGTGAATACAGTGATTTGACTGTATTCATATCTTCATCAATTTATCTCGTTTTTTTTCTTCGTCCGTTTTTTCATTATGACTGTTATCTGCAGCATTTTTATTTTATTACTATTTCAGACACACACACAACACACACACACACACACACACACACATATATATATATATATATATATATATATAGGGTAAACTATAGACACGTGTTTCGAGGTATCACCTCTCATCAGTATAGTTATACGGTTTTTAGCAGCTGCCTCTGGCTGGGTTCGAGACCCGAACGAACTTACGCTCGCCAAGCCTCTTACCCACACATCCACAGTCAGTCGCCAAGTATAGCAGGCTATTTAATTGCTATATTTCTAAGGGGAAATGACCTTCACCTAGAGTTCTCAAACTTTGTAAACAAAGTGAGATTTGACCGAGCCGAATACGGTGAATCTGCAATTATATACCTCCTAAATAGAGTGCTCAACCGAAAATGGGAAGCGTATAATAGGGTAAACTATAGACACGTGTTTCGAGGTATCACCTCTCATCAGTATAGTTATACGGTTTTTAGCAGCTGCCTATATATATATATATATATATATATATATATATATATATATATATATAACATCATTTGTTTTTTCAAAAATGTTAAATTTTATACTGTCGGATTAATTTCCATCTATTTTTCATATTTGTCTAATGAAAAAATTAATATATCTGTAATTTTACACCTTGAAGACTTTCATCTACAACTCTACGGATTTATCAACACCACAAGTAATTTTGGAACTTTTACATCTTTCTTCAAATACGCTGTGGACTTGTATATTATATTTTAACAGCTGAAATACACCCTAAACAATTTTGATACCCACTACACACTTTTTATATAATTTTACAACAAACTCTTTTGAGTTTTACTATAGACTATAATGCTTCTGATTTAAAAAAATTAAAAATAGAATTTATTTTATTTTTAAAACAGAACACGCATTTTTTTTTTTAAATTTCAGCTTTGAATATAGCGTTCGTTTGCAAACAGTCTTCTAACAAATATTTTTCTTTTCCAGTCTATGTTGCTCGTGAAGATGACCAGTTTATCGAACCGGTCGAAACAGATTTCTGTCAGCATTATATAACATCATTTGTTTTTTAAAAAATGTTAAATTTCATACGGTCGGATTAATTTCCATCTATTTTATATATATATATATATATATTATATATATATATATATGAAAGTACGCAAACAGTTTGTTTGGTATGGCTATGCCGACAATTTTTGGGAGAATATGTGCTAATTGAAGTCATACCTAATTTGAAAATTAATTAGTTGCTAATTAATGAATTAGGCGAATATATCTGTTCAAATATAAAACGTAACAAATCGAGAAAAAGTCATTCTCTGTATGTACATTTCGGCTTACAGAGAATGACTTTTTCTCGGTTTGTTTACGCTTTACATTTGAACAGATATATTCGCCTAATTCATTAATTATCAACTAATTGATTTTCAAATTAGGTATGACTTCAATTAAGCACATACACACACACACACACACACACACACACACACATATATATATATATATATATATATTATATATATATATATATATATATAACATATAGTTTTCTTAAATCATTGATTAATTTAAGTCTGAGTAAATAACCCATACATTTCTCTAATAAATAATTGAACATAGTCCTTTTTATTTATTTATTTATTTTTCATTTTTAAATTGTAAAAGTTATATATATATATATATATATATATATATATATATATATATATATATATATATATGTTCAAACTCGTTTATTCCTGGCTGAACTGAGATTTCCATGAATAGTATTGAGTCTAAGATTGTTTATTCTTTGCTGAGCTGAGATTCCTATGAACAGTGTTCAGTCCAATTTTGTTTATTCTTGGCTGAACTCAGATTTATAGGAACAGTATTGAGTGCAATCTTGTTTATTCTTGTTTGAACTGAGAAGAATAAACCAGCTTGAGCTGAGTACTGTTCATAGAAATATCAGTTCAATTTTGACGCTCAGCTTCCTTTCTTTAGAGCCAAGAATAAAGAAGTTAGTACTCAACACTGCTCATAGAAATCTCAGTTCAGCTAAGAATAAACATGCTTGGACCCAACACTCTTCCTAGAAATCTTAGCTCAATTGTTTCTTTAGAGCCAAGAGTTTTTAGTTTCATCTAGAAGGCATCCAGTGTCCGTACAGTGCTAATGAATGTAAGTCTTTTTTGTTCGTGCATCACTGGTGTGCCCATGTGTAGGAAGTGACAGGAAAATGTTGCTTATAAGTTCTTCCCTGCTTCTCCATCTGTGCCCAGCATGTTTTGTTGAGCTGATGATAGGTGTAGCGCTCCACCTCAGAGGCAAAAAAAACCAATCTCCTTGGTCTAGCGCTAGTGAAAAGGGGATAGACTCCCTCCTTTACTTTTTTTTACTTGGATGTTGTATGAGATGGCCGTACAGTTGCTTTTGGTGGGTGCTACTTCCAGGTTTAAAAAAAACAAAAAACAGCATTCAACATCTTTTTCCATCTACTTTTTTCTTCAAAAGTTTTGTTAAAGTTGAATTGGTACAGCCATACAATAGTACTTGTACAGCTACACCTTGGAAGAATTTCCTTTTTTTTAAATTTATTTATGCACACATATACACATATATATTTACAAATACACACGTGTAGGTAGAGAGAAACCTTACTTTGACATATCCAGCCTTAGAAAGCAGAATTCGACAACATGTCTGACATTTCCAACCCTCCATGTTCTCTCCAATATGACAGGTGTATCTCTTTCGAAGTTGACGCTTGAGGTTTTCATGCTCAATTCTCTCACTCTCAAAACTGGTACAGTCAGCATCCACATTTATTCTCCCTTCACATACATACATGCATACATACATACTATTATATTCTCTGTACGTTTTTACGACTTCACGACTTTACGTATTTAACGGAAACTGAATTAATCATATAAAATAAGTAAGCACGTGGTGTAATGGTTAAAGTCATGGGAAATGGACTCGTCGCCCCGAGTTCAAACCCTGGACGTGGTAATTGTATTTCACTTATCTATAATACTCTTGGGAAAGGTATGAATCCTACTCTCTCTTCAGCTATGGATAAATAGTAGGCAGACTGGGTTCTTTAACCTTGGTTAGGCAACCGGTCTTGGAAAAGGAAAACTCTGAATTCAAACCTATTAAACTCCGCTTAAGAAATTGACATTGTGTCACATCCTACTCGTGCGGAGGGGGTTGGTAAATATATATAAAATAATAAGTAACGCTGGTTTCCCGTAATTTGTATTACTTATCTAAGTGTGTTCCTATTTATGTGTGTGTGTGTGTGTGTGCGTGTGTTCATGGTTGTGTGTATATATGTATATGTATGTTTGTGTGTACGTGTGTGTGTGTAAAGGAAGCTATGTGTGTGGTTGTGTGCATGTAGGTGTATGTACCTATCTCAGAGTTCGTTATCTTATTTCTATTATCTCCCTTTAGACCCCCCTCCCCTTCTTCCTCTTTTTCCTCCGCCTTTTACTTTTCCTTATTCTCACCCAACCCACCATTACACTTTTCTACATTTTTGTTGTTGTTTTCAAAATCGATAATGGCTATTTTCATCAGAATGAACTACTACTACTACTACTACTACTACTACTACTATTTCTTGCTTCCTTTATTAGGACACCAAGCACCAGTTCGTTTTTTTTTCTCTATTCCCAACGACAGCTGCTACTAATTTTGACGTTCGTCTTAGTCTCTGCCTGATGGTCGCCATCTTTTCCCTACGGCAGCCTTGAGACGACAAAAGTGAAAAAGAAACAAAAAGAAAAAAAAAGAAAAAAAGTAAAAAGAAAAAAAGAAAATAAAGTAAAAAGAAGAGAAAAGAGAAAGATAAACACAAAAAAAAGAAAAAAAGAAAAAGAAGAAAAAAAAGAAAATAAAGTAAAAAGAATAAAAGAAAGAAAGATAAAGAAAAAAGAATAATAAGAAAAATAAGAAAAATAAGAAAGAAAAAGACAAAGAAAAAAGAAAAGAATAAAGAAGAAAAGGGAAGAAAACAAAAAGAAAACAAAAGAAACAAAAGAAAAAGAAAAAAGAAAAGAAACAACGAAAAAAAGAAAAAGAAAAAAGAAAAAAAGAAGTAAAAGAAAAAGAAAAGAAGAAATAAAAGAAAAAAAGAAGAAAGAAAAATAAAACAAAAAAAATGAAAAAAATGAAAAAATGAGAAAGAAAAAAGAGAAAAAAAAAAAAAAAAAAAAAAAAAAAACTAGTTTCTTCACCCGACCGATTAAGTTCGATTCGCATGGCAACTCTTTGTCCTCTATCTTCTCATCTCTTAAATAAAAAAGGAGACTGTGATATTCTCAAATGAAGAATTTCCCTTATACACATTTTAGAATTAGTTGTTACTCTTCCCTTCATTTCTATTGTTTATTTGTTTTATCCCTACCTTTTTATTTTATCTCTATTAATAATGGAGATTTGCTTCCGGTTTTTGTCTGTAACAAAAACTGCGTCACTGCTTACGTCACATTACCCAACACATAATCCAACGTCATAACATACAATAAATATACTTAAAATGTGAGCAGGTAACGTTAGACAATCCTCATTGTTTCAATAAATAGATGCCCAGCGTTATATATCTATATATAGATTGTTTTATTCTAATATAATATTTAAAGTTATCGGAACTGTTTCCATTTCAAATTATCTCTCTTTCTTTCTTTCTTTTTTTACTCCTTCAATAAATTTGACGATTTTACATACTTATGGTACACACTCTATGACATTGAATTTTCAGCTCCCATCCCTCAGGCAATATCTTTCTAAAAATTATTTTTACATCGCCCGGAGGGTGTTTTTTATTTTGCTAGTTTTCATAAATACTATTGTAATGACAAACGATAACACCGATAGATTTTTGAAAGCTTTATACTACTTAGAATAATTGGTACATTTACCGAGAGCTTATATACTCTATTAATTACTAGAGAGATCTCCAAAAGGAAGGTATTAATAAAATAGGGGCGGTAACTCTCACTTACTTATTACAATTATTTTTATTTATTTTATTCTAGCCGATCTATTATTTGGCTTATAAATCTAACAGCGGATTTCTTCTCATAAAAATTACCTTCCGATGAAATCGGATGCATCTTTGTACAAAATCCTTGTGGTCCTTAGTAGAATCCTTGGTCGTCATGAACCACCAAATGCAGATGGGAATTTCCCTTGCAATGTGTGTGACCGCATCTGCAAGTCCAGAAGTGGACTAATTAGCCACCAGAAGGTCCACAACTGTTGAAGACATGGAGTGACGTCATCGTCGTCTGCGACGGATTTCTAAAAGGAAAAAGAATTGACCTAATTAAATTCCTACGTCATAAGAATTATATTTTTGAAAGAATCACTATTCTGATTATTTAGATGAACTCGAATCAAAATTATGACGTGTTGATTAATAAAAGAACGCATTAGAGTCTTGAAAGAGCAATGACGTAATTAGATTTTCCAAGCAGTTAAATGACGTTTGAACATGGCAGGATACTTAGAGATAGTTTATCTTCAATTTGATCATTTTCTTTAAGCATCAGCTTAGGGTGAAGATTAGATGCGACAAAAAGAAGCTTCCTTTCATGACATTCTGCAAAAGGTGGGCGCGTGCAGCAAGCTTATGTGCGAGAGTGGGGGCAGGACTAGAGTCTACTTTCCCTAGCTCCCATGGTCACTACGGCCTGTAAGCGGTACTGATACCCCATCCCTTAGACAGACAATGTCTATATAGTAAAAGCAAGTAAAGCTCTAAGCCCGGCTTTAGAACTCTTTATATGCTTGTTAGTTAGGTGTACGAATGAAAATATGCCCCAGTTTTTTTCACTCAGGACAAACCCAGGACTCCCTAGCCCAAATAATTTTCTTACCACAGTCCTGAACCATAGTAGTTTGTTCCTGGAGAGTCAACGCTTTGAACTAGATCCATACCCTAACAAAGAGTCTTGAGAATAAGCTAGATGGGAGCTGCACAAGAATGCTGCGTGCGGTCTTGAACAAGTCGTGGAGGCAGCATCCCACGAGGAAACAGCTGTACGGTCACCTGCCCCCCCCCCATCTCACAAACTATCCGAGTGAGACGGACAAGGCATGCAGGACACTGCTGGAGAAGCAAGGACGAACTCATAAGCGAAGTTTTCCTGTGGAAGCCAACACATGGACACGCAAGTGTGGGCCGCCTAGCAAGGACCTACATTGACCAGCTATGTGAGGATGCTGGTTGCTCCGCAGAGGAGCTCCCAGGTGCAATGAATGATAGGGAACGTTGGCGAAAGATTGTCATGGATATCCGTGCTGCATGCGCGACATGATGATGATGATGAAACCATATTAAGGACACCTACTCCCTGCTTAGGGGAACTGACCAGCTTGCTTTCGGCCTTCCGGAAGACAGTCGGCGGTCCCATTATTCTAGATGAGGGAAAGGCGGCAATCAAATGGCCTCAGTTTTGTTTAATTTCTTGTCTTATGTTGGGGACTTTTTGTTGTTTTTGCCCCTTCCACTCCCACCCTATATCATTGGTTTTGTTTTAATTTCTGTAAATAAATTTACAGCCTTTTGTTTATTACCATCTGGGCTTAAGTAGAGCTTCATTCATAGAGTGCCAGTGAATATTTTGGTGAAAGCAGTAGTGGTGGGCGAAGGACTCTATTTATTAGTATGGATCGGTCGGCGAATGAGACTAGCTAAGAAAGAAATACAAGTTTAAAGCATGACAGGTTTGTTACCGTTCGCCCAAAATAAACTTCGGGTTGTGCCAGATGTGTGTT
>CM042145.1:22386868-22389368 GCA_023376005.1 Doryteuthis pealeii | reverse complement strand
TCTAAACCACGCGACCTCGCTTAGTCTATAAATTTAAGTGGTATATTGTAGCACGGCTTATATACTACACATAATCCAACATACAGTAAGAAGAAAGGGAATGGAAGTGGGGGGAGAAAAAAGAGAGAGGGAGAAGGGAAAATAAATTGATAAATTTAATTAACATCACAGGATTTGATGGGGAAACAGATATGTAACTAGACCAGATCTTCAGCAATAAAACTTAAAAAGACAGGGACAAAATCAATACACTTATAAACTAGCTGTGGTTTAAACCGCGTGAGCTCGCTTAGTCTATAAATTTAAGTGGTGTATTGTAAAAAAAAAAAAGTAAAGTCGTCGGGGCGGCCTAAAGTCAGTATCAGCCAGTCAGCGAGGGAGTCTATCCCCTTTTCAATAGCGCTAGACCAACGAGATTGTTTTAGCATCTGAGGTGGAGCGCCACACCTACCATCAGCTCTTTACTTTACCGCACAGATCCCTGTGCTACTCATACGCTGAGTTGGCGGGGATCGGTATCGAACTAGAAACCTTGTGGCTTCTAGCCGAACGCTCTACCGACTGAGCTAACCCGGCTCCTTGGTGTATTGAGGGGGTGTATTGTAGCACACCTTATATATCAAAATATTCCAACAATGTGACACAAGGTCAATTTTTAAGAGGTATAAAGCTGTTTAGAATTCAGGGTTTTTCATTCCTTTGTTTTCATTTCTATGTTTAATGGCGTATCGTGGTTTATTTATGACAAAGCCATCCATGTAGAAAAGCAGTAATGGTATTAATTAACCCATTTGGTTATTAATAATCCATATTGGTGCTATCTTTTAGGATCCCATCTATGGGTCAAATAGATATGTTTTAAAATTATTTTTATTCTGTTGGAATACTTGATGCATATAACTGCAAATTATTTTATTGAGAATAGTTGGTAATCTGAACATTAGCTACATAAATGAGAGTAACACCCCCTTATTTATTTCACTTTGAGGAAGCCATATGTTTAGGTCGGCCAGTTTAATTTCACAATAAATCTACACTGAAAATACGAATTTGTTAAAAATTTATACAACTGCATGTTTTAACACGAAAATATCACAAAATGTGTTCTTGATTGTGCTTGCGGATTATTTGAAATGAATTTAATTGTTATTAAGTACACATTTTATGATATTTTCATTACACTTGAAGATTAGCTCGTTCCTTTGATTTAATAATATATTGGTGTTTTTAAGTTTAAGGATGGACATTTTCCCTTCTAGGTATGAATTACTTTTACTTTTAGAACTAGTAAGAGTTAAAGAGTTCTCAGTAATTTGCCAGTATTTTAGATTCCGCAATTGTTTTTCAAAAGAATTCTAACAATTCTGAGAAATTCTGAAAATTCTAACGAATAAAAGACAACATAATCCCACACATTAAATGGAAAATTATTAAGAACCCTGAAGTTGTTGTTCTTTATGATTTATCATTTAATAAATACCAAAAGTTTTTATTATATACAAATTCTCTCTCTCTCTCTCTCTCTCTCTCTCTCTCTCTCTCTCTCTCTCTCTCTTTATATATATATATATATATATATATATATATATAAGGACCTTCATGAGGAATATATATATTTGTGAATAAAAAGGCCTTAAATTCCATGGGTATCGTGATTATGGACAATTTCTAAATAAAATGTAAACGTGGTCTGACGAAGCTCTGTGGGCCCCAGATAACCACGAGTGGAAATGGTCCATAATTACGATACCCATGTTATTTAAGGCCGTTTTTTTTACAAATAAATTTGCTCTGTTTTATAATAATTAAACATTGAGCTCTCATACAGAACCTGAACTCTACAACAAACTACTGATAGAGAATAGGACCAGCCTAGAATCACCTTGTACCCAAAAACGTGTTACCCCAACAAAGTATATATATATATATATATAAGAATAAATATATATTAGAATCACACCGAGAAGTAGAATACACCAACTGTACGTCTGTAGAGCGTTAAAATCTCCCAATGAGGTCTGTACATTTAAAAAAGAAATGTTTAGTGCAATTGATCACTTTGTTTGGCATCAATGAATTCTATGCATCGAAATCTACAAGAAAAGCCAAAAATATCGAAACTTTGAATACTTTCAAAAATAGGTGATTTGTTCTGGACCTATAAGGGGGGTACCTTACGTAAATTCAATGAAACTGACACCGACAATTGTCATGAAATTTGTAATTTTCAGGCAATAAAAGTTTTTTTTAAGTGTTCAAAACACTGCCACTCCTTCGAATTAAGCGCTTCCTTTAATATCAAAGCATTCTACGCATCGAAAACTATCAATAAAGTTAATTAAATCCACATCAAAAATGTTAACGAAATTCGAAATTTTTCAACACTATAATAGGTGATTAAAGTTCTCATATCTCCAATTCTTAGAATTGATCGCTTTGTTTGGCATCAATGAATTCTACACATCGAAATCTACCAGAAAAGCCAAAAACATCGAAACTT
>CM042145.1:22341868-22381868 GCA_023376005.1 Doryteuthis pealeii | reverse complement strand
GGAGTGAAAATAATAATAATAATAATAATAATAATAATAATAATAATAATAATAATAATAATAATGAAAGTGAAAGTGATACCAATTGTAGTTGGTGCACTTGGAACAGTCCCAAAAGGATTAGAAAAGGGTTTGGAAAGTTTGGATATCAAAGGAAGGATTGAAACCATTCAGAACACTGCGCTGCTGCAATCTGCCAGAATACTCAAAAGAGTCCTGGAGACCTGAGGAGACTTACTGTCACTCAGACTCCAGTGAAAGACCATCAGCTAACACTGATGTGAAAACTCAAAAGGAGTAAATAATAATAATAATAATAATCCAGACTACTGCATTGCTGCAATAATAATAATAATAATAATAATAATAATAATAATAATAATAATAATAATCCAGACTACTGCATTGCTGCAATCGGCTAGAATACTCAGAAGAGTCCTGGAGACTTCAGTGAAATACCATCAGCTAACACTGATGTGAAAACTCAAAAGGAGCGAAAATGATAATAATAATAAAATAATAAATATAATAATAATATAATAAAGGATAAATAATAATAATAATAATAATAATATAATAATAATAATAATAATAAATAATAATAATAATAAATAATAATAATAATAATAATAATATAATAATAATAATAATAATAGCCAGATCATGCATCGTTTCTTGTTACTAGTAATTATTAAACTGACATTGGCAGTAACCCATCAAGGGTTGGCATGCCATAAAACCAATAAACCAGCCTACCAACCAACTTTCGACAAAGTGTGGGAATTCTGTTCGTTGTTGACTGATTGAAACTGGTATAAACAGAGCGAAGACAGCAATCCGTTTATAATATTTGAAAAAACAAAAAACAAATGAAGACACGCAAGACATGGTCGAAACAGAACGACCAAAAAAGCCGCCTTATTCGAGTGATGTTTACCGCCAGACTGATGACGTCACATATACGTCAGTCGACATTTGGGTGGATGAGAAATTTTACGAACCCAACGATTAAACCAGGAACCCGTGAATACAGTGATTTGACTGTATTCATATCTTCATCAATTTATCTCGTTTTTTTCTTCGTCCGTTTTTTCATTATGACTGTTATCTGCAGCATTTTTATTTTATTACTATTTCAGACACACACACACACACACACACACACATATATATATATATATATATATATATATATATATATAGGGTAAACTATAGACACGTGTTTCGAGGTATCACCTCTCATCAGTATAGTTATACGGTTTTTAGCAGCAGCCTCTGGCTGGGTTCGAGACCCGAACGAACTTACGCTCGCCAAGCCTCTTACCCACACATCCACAGTCAGTCGCCAAGTATAGCAGGCTATTTAATTGCTATATTTCTAAGGGGAAATGACCTTCACCTAGAGTTCTCAAACTTTGTAAACAAAGTGAGATTTGGCCGAGCCGAATACGGTGAATCTGCAATTATATACCTCCTAAATAGAGTGCTCAACCGAAAATGGGAAGCGTATAATAGGGTAAACTATAGACACGTGTTTCGAGGTATCACCTCTCATCAGTATAGTTATACGGTTTTTAGCAGCTGCCTCTCTCTCTCTCTCTCTCTCTCTCTATATATATATATATATATATATATATATATATAACATCATTTGTTTTTTCAAAAATGTTAAATTTTATACTGTCGGATTAATTTCCATCTATTTTTCATATTTGTCTAATGAAAAAACAATATATCTGGAATTTTACACATTGAAGACTTTCATCTACAACTCTACGGATTTATCAACACCACAAGTAATTTTGGAACTTTTACATCTTTCTTCAAATACGCTGTGGACTTGTATATTATATTTTAACAGCTGAAATACACCCTAAACAATTTTGATACCCACTATACACTTTTTATATAATTTTACAACAAACTCTTTTGAGTTTTACTATAAACTACAATGCTTCTGATTTTTTAAAATTACAAATAAAATTTTATTTTTAAAACAGAACACGCATTTTTTAAAAATTTCAGCTTTGAATATAAGGTTCGTTTGTAAACAGTCTTCTAACTGATATTTTTCTTTTCCCGTCTATGTTGCTCGTGAAGATGACCAGTTTATCGAACCGGTCGAAACAGATTTCTGTCCGCATTATATAACATCATTTGTTTTTTCAAAAATGTTAAATTTCATACTGTCGGATTAATTTCCATCTATTTTTCATATATATATATATATATATATATATATATATATATATGAAAGTACGCAAACAGTTTGTTTGGTATGGCTATGCCGACAATTTTTGGGAGAATATGTGCTTAATTGAAGTCATACCTAATTTGAAAATTAATTAGTTGATAATTAATGAATTAGGCGAATATATCTGCTCAAATATAAAGAGTAAACAAATAGAGAAAAGTCATTCTCTGTATGTACATTTCGGCTTACAGAGAATGACTTTTTCTCGATTTGTTTACGCTTTACATTTGAACAGATATATTCGCCTAATTCATTAATTATCAACTAATTGATTTTCAAATTAGGTATGACTTCAATTAAGCACACACACACCACACACACACACACACATATATATATATATATATATATATATATATATATATATATATATATTATATATAAACATAATATATAGTTTTCTTAAATCATTCATTAATTTAAGTCTGAGTAAATAGCCCATACATTTCTCTAATAAATAATTGAAGATAGTCCTTTTTATTTATTTTTTATTTCTTTATTTTTTATTTTTAAATTGTTTATATATATATATATATATATATATATATATATATATATATATATATATATATATAAATATATATATATATATATATATATATATATATATATATATGTTCAAACTTGTTTATTCCTGGCTGAACTGAGATTTCCATGAATAGTATTGAGTCTAAGATTATTTATTCTTTGCTGAGCTGAGATTCCTATGAACAGTGTTCAGTCCAATTTTGTTTATTCTTGGCTGAACTGAGATTTCTCTGAACAGTATTGAGTGCAATCCTGTTTATTTTCGGTTGAACTGAGAAGAATAAACCAGCTTAAGCTGAGTACTGTTCATAGAAATATCAGTTCAATTTTGACACTCAGCTTCCTTTCTTTAGATCCAAGAATAAAGAAGTTAGTACTCAACACTGCTCATAGAAATCTCAGTTCAGCCAAGAATAAACATGCTCGGACCCAACACTGTTCCTAGAAATCTCAGCTCAATTGTTTCTTTAGAGCCAAGAGTTTTTAGTTTCATCAAGAAGGCATCCAGTGTTCGTACAGTGCTAATGAATGTAAGTCTTTTTTGTTCGTGCATCACTGGTGTGCCCATGTGTAGGAAGCGACTGTAAAATGTTGCTTATAAGTTCTTCCCTGCTTCTCCAGCTGTGCCCAGCATGTTTTGTTGAGCTGATGGTAGGTGTAGCGCTCCACCTCAGAGGCAAAAAAACCCCAATCTCCTTGGTCTAGCGCTAGTGAAAAGGGGATAGACTCCCTCCTTTACTTTTTTTTACTTGGATGGTGTATGAGATGGCCGTACAGCTGCTTTTGGTGGGTGCTACTTCCAGGTTTAAAAAAAAAACAGCACTCAACATCTTTTTCCATCTACTTTTTTCTTCAAACGTTTTGTTAAAGTCTAGTTGGTACAGCCATACAATAGTACTCATACAGCTACACCTTGAAAGAATTTCGTTTTTAAAAAATGTATTTATGCACACATATACACATATATACTTACAAATACACCCTTTTAGTTGAGAGAAACCTTACTTTGATATATCCTGCCTTAGAAAGCAGAAATCGACCACATGTCTGACATTTCCAACCCTCCATGTTCTCTCCAATATGACAGGTGTATCTCTTTCGAACTTGACGCTTGAGGTTTTCATGCTCAATTCTCTCACTCTCAAAACTGGTACAGCCATCATCCACATGAATTCTCCTGTCACATACATGGCAATAGCATAATCTTTACAGATCATTGCCATCCCTCACAATCCCACAACTCCACCACCAGAACCCCTCCTTGCACATACATACATACATACTATTATATTATCTATACTTTATGTATTTAACGGAAACAGAATTAATCATATAAAATAATAAGTAAGCGCGTGGTGTAATGGTTAAAGTCATGGGAAATGGACTCGTCGCCCCGAGTTCAAACCCTGGACGTGGTAATTGTATTTCACTTATCTATAATACTCTTGGGAAAGGTATGAATCCTACTCTCTCTTCAGCTATGGATAAATAGTAGGCAGACTGGGTTCTTTAACCTTGGTTAGGCAACCGGTCTTGGAAAAGGAAAACTCTGAATTCAAACCTATTAAACTCCGCTTAAGAAATTGACATTGTGTCACATCCTACTCGTGCGGAGGGGTTGGTAAATATATATAAAATAATAAGTAAGGCTGTTTTCCCGTAAGTTGTATTACTTACCTAAGTGTGTTCCTATTTATGTGTGTGTGTGTGTGTGTGCGTGTGTGTGTGTTCATGGTTGTGTGCATATGTGTATATGTATGTTTGTGTGCGTGTATGTGTGTGTAAAGGAAGCTATGTGTGTGGTTGTGCGCATGTAGGTGTATGTACCTATCTTAGAGTTCGTTATCTTATTTCTATTATCTCCCTTTAGACCCCCCTCCCCTTCTTCCTCTTTTTCCTCCACCTTTTACTTTTCCTTATTCTCACCCAACCCACCATTACACTTTTCTACATTTTTGTTGTTGTTTTCAAAATCGATAATGGCTATTTTCATCAGAATGAACTACTACTACTACTACTACTACTACTACTACTACTACTATTTCTTGCTTCCTTTATTAGGACACCAAGCACCAGTTCGGTTTTTTTTCTCTATTCCCAACGACAGCTGCTACTAATTTTGACGTTCGTCTTAGTCTCTGCCTGATGGTCGCCATCTTTTCCCTACGGCAGCCTTGAGACGACAAAAGTGAAAAAGAAAAAAAAAAAAAAGAAAAAAGAAAAAAAAAGTAAAAAGAAAAAAAATAAAGTAAAAGAATAAAAAAGAGAAAAGATAAACACAAAAAGAAAAAAGAAAAAAAATAAAAAAGAAAGAAGAAAAAAAGAAAATAAAGTAAAAAGAATAAAAGAAAGAAAAGATAAAGAAAAAAAGAATAATAAGAAAAATAAGAAAAATAAGAAAGAAAAAGACAAAAGAAAAAAGAAAAGAATAAAGAAGAAAAAGGAAGAAAACAAAAAAGAAAAGGAAAAAGAAAACAAAAAAGAAAAAGAAAAAAGAAAAGAAAACAACGAAAAAAAGAAAAAGAAAAAAGAAAAAGAAAAAAGAAAAAAGAACTAAAAGAAAAAGAAAAAGAAGAATAAAGAAAAAGAGAAAAGAAAAGAAAAAAAGAAAAAGAAAAAAAATGAAAATGAAAGAAAAAAAGAGAAAAAAAGAAAAAAGAAAAAAAAAAAAAAAAAAGAAAAGTAGAAAAAAAATTTAAAAAATAAAAAAAACAAAAAACAAAAAACAAAGAAAAAAATAAGAAAAAACAAAAACAAAAAAAAAAAACTAGTTTCTTCACCCGACCGATTAAGTTCAATTCGCATGGCAACTCTTTGTCCTTTATCTTCACATCTCTTAAATAAAAAGGAGACTGTGATATTCTCAAATGAAGAATTTCCCTAATACACATTTTAGAATTAGTTTTTACTCTTCCCTTCATTTCTATTGTTTATTTTTTTTATCCCTACCTTTTTATTTTATCTCTATTAATAATGGAGATTCGCTTCCGGTTTTTGTCTGTAACAAAAACTGCGTCACTGCTTACGTCACATTACCCAACACATAATCCAACGTCATAACATAGAATAAATATACTCAAAATGTGAGTATGCAACGTTAGACAATCTTCATTGTTTCAATAAATAGATGCCCGGCGTTATATATTTATATATAGATTGTTTTATTCTAATATAATATTTAAAGTTATCGGAACTGTTTCCATTTCAAATTGTCTTTCTTTCTTTCTTTTTTTTTTTACTCCTTTAATAAATTTGACGATTTTACATACTTATGGTACACACTCTATGTGATTGAATTTTCAGCTCCCATCCCTTCAATATCTTTCAAAAAATCATTTTTACATCGCCTGGAGGGCGTTTTTTATTTTGCTAGTTTTTATAAATATTATTGTATTGACAAACGATAACACCGATAGACTTTGGAAAGCTATATACTACTTAGAATAATTGGTACACTTACTGAGAGCTTATATACTCTATTAATTACTAGAGAGTTCTCCAAAGGGGAGGTAATAATGAAATAGGAGCGGTAACTCTCACTTACTTATTACAATTATTTTCATTTATTTTATTCAAGCCGATCTATTCTTTGGCTTATAAATCTAACAGCGGATTTCTTCTCATAAAAATTACCTTCCGATGAAATCGGATGCATCTTTGTACAAAATCCTTGTGGTCCTTAGTTTAAGTAGAATCCTTTGGTTCCTTAGTGTTAGGTAGAATCCTTGGTCGCCATGAACCACCAAATGCAGATGGGAATTTCCCTTGCAATGTGTGTGACAGCATCTGCAAGTTCAGAAGTGGACTAATTAGCCACCAGAAGGTCCACAACTGTTGAAGACATGGAGTGATGCCATCGTCGTCTGCGACGGACTTCTAAAAGGAAAAAGGAATTGACCTAATTAAATTCTTACGTCATAAGAATTATATTTTTGAAAGAATCACTATTCTGATTATTTAGATGAACTCGAATCAAAATTATGACGTGTTGATTACTAAAAGAACGCATTAGAGTCTTGAAAGAGCAATGACGTAATTAGATTTTCCAAGCAGTTAAATGACGTTTGAACATGGCAGGAAACTTAGAGATAGTTTATCTTCAATTTGATCATTTTCTTTAAGCATCAACTTAGGGTGAAGTTTAGGTGCGACAAAAAGAAGCTTCCTTTCATGATATTCTGCAAAAGGTGGGCGCGTGCAGCAAGCTTATGTGCGAGAGTGGGGGCAGGACTAGAGTCTACTTTCCCTAGCTCCCATAGTCACTACGGGCTGTAAGCGGTACTGATACCCATCCCTTAGACAGACAATGTCTATATAGTAAAACCAAGTAAAGCTCTAAGCCCGGCTTTAGAACTCTTTATATGCTTGTTAGTTAGGTGTACGAATGAAAATATGCCCCAGTTTTTTTCACTCAGGACATATCCAGGACTCCCTAGCCCAAATAATTTTCTTACCACTGCCTTGAACCATGGTATTTTGTTCCTGGAGAGTCAACATTTTGGACTAGATCCATACCCTAACAAAGCGTCTTGAGATAAGCTAGATGGGAGCTGCACGAGAATGCTGCGTGCTGTCTTGAACAAGTCGTGGAGGCAGCACCCCACAAGGAAACAGCTGTACGGTCACCTGCCCCCCATCTCACAAACTATCCGAGTGAGACGGACAAGACATGCAGAACACTGCTGGAGAAGCAAGGATGAACTCATAATCGACGTTCTCCTGTGGAAGCCAACACATGGACATGCAAGTGTGGGGCGCCCAGCAAGGACCTACATTGACCAGCTTTGGGAGGATGCTGGTTGCTCTGCAGAGGAGCTCCCAGGTGTAATGAATGATAAGGAAGGTTGGCGAAAGATTGTCATGGATATCCGTGCTGCATGCGCGATATGATGATGATGATGAAACCATATTAAGGACACCTACTCCCTGCTTAGGGGAACTGACCAGCTTGCTTTCGCCCCTCCGGAAGACAGTCGGCGGTCCCATTATTCTAGATGAAGGAAAGGGGGCAACCAAATTGCCTCAGTTTTGTTTAGTTTCTTGTCTTGCCCCTTCCACTCCCACCCTATATCATTGGGTTTGTTTTAATTTTTGTATATAAATTTACAGCCTTTTGTTTATTACCATCTGGGCTTAAGTAGGGCTTCATTCATAGAGTGCCAGTGAATTTTTTGGTGAAAGCAGTAGTGGAAGGCGATGGACGACTGTATTTATTGGTATGGATCGGTCGGCGAATAAGACTAGCTAAGAAAGAAATACAAGTTTAACAGCATGACCAGGTTTGTACCCCGTTCGCCCCAAAAAAATAAAACTTCGGGCCTTGTGCCCAGATGTGTGTTCGGCTGTATCCTTGTACAGGCATCATGTGAATAAATCAGTTGTATTTGTTTCGTGGAGTCGGATGCAGGGATGCAGCCGTCACACATCAAATACATCTTCAAAAAAGAATAAATAATGTCACAAAATGAAAATAACATTCTCAGACTGCTTCTAACATTACGTGTATTGTAGCGTAAATATTATTGGTCTACAAGGAATTTGAGGATTGAAAAGAAAACGGTAATCGGATTTCTGGAGAAAGAGAAGAAAAAGAAATAAGAACAAAGAGAGGTTGGGGTTTGGAGCAGTGAACTCTCAACGGGGGGGGGGAAGGTAAGAGCACTGACCGACCAATGATACCCGGAACTAAAGTTAAAAATAAACCGGAAGTTCTAGTTTCTACGGAGGAGCGGAAGTTGGGTGATCCCCCCACCCCGGGACCAAACACGGAAGAAGAGAAAAATCGGTCTTTTTTCGGCTGGGCCTTTGTAAGGGGCAGACAGGGTTTCCGGGTTCCCCGTGATGTGTTTCGCATAGTTGTAGTACCGAATATGATATACGATTTGACCTCTCTCTCTCTCTCTCTCTCTCTCTGAAAAAAAAAACCACGAGCCAAGAAAGAAATAAACAACCCTTTTGTTACTATACGACTTCGTATGTTGTTCATTCAAGCTAATGACGACTACTACCACAACTCGAATTTGGCCCTCTGCAACAGTATTTTTTTTCATTTGCATTTAAAAAAAACTTTTAAAAATAAGTCAACGGGGCTTAGAATACACTGATTGTACACGCTGCAGAAGGGTTGTTGGTTGGTTGGTTGGTTGGATTTTACGGCATATCAACACTTATTGGGTTATATCTTGCCGAAGACGTTTTGGTTTATTCATTCTTAATGGGTACTCAAAATTTCTTTTTAAACTCAATTTTTAAAAAAACTTTTTTTAATACTCATTTCTTTTCTATTTAACTCATACATGGGACCCCAACAGGTACTACCACTCCGGGTCAGAGTGGACCTGGTAGCAATGGCAATGAAGGGGTACTCCACATTCTCCAGAGCTCCAAAATTGGAACTTCACCATTAGATGCAGTTTAACGTCATAGATAGGTTACAATAGTTGATTGGCCTGAAAAAGAAATAGTTCAGCTTAGCGGACCCATAGGCGACATAAGCACCAACCAGATATCGATGGAGAGAGAGAGAGAGAGAGAGAGAGAGAGAGAGAGAGAGAGAGAGAGAGGGGGGGCAGAGAGAGATTAGGAATGGCGAGTGTAGCTTTCGGTCTTGTCTTAATAAATGATAAAGTAAATATGTTGATCGATATATTCTATATTTTCACTGACAGTAGACACTGATTGATTGGATCATGTGACAAAGAAGAAAATGCTGAGTTCCAATATTCTTTTTAAATGTAAATCCGCTGTTAGTATTTTGCCTTTGTTTTTTTGCTTTTTTTGCTTTTTTTGTTTTGATTTTTTGTTTTTTGTTTTGTTTTGTTTCTTTGTTGCATAAAGTAATTGCATTCTAACATTTCATCTTTTTTTTTTTCGCTTTCTTTCTTTCTGAAGGGTTTTCTTAATTTCTTTCTTTCCTTTTCTTTCCTCTTCCTTCTTTCTTTCTTTCTTTCTTTCTTTCTTTCTTTCTTTGTATTATTCGCACTTTCTGCCTTTCGTTCTGAATCCTTTTTCATCTCCCTTTCTTTCTTTGTATTTTCTTCTTTCTTTCTGAAGGGTTTTCTTAATTTCTTTCTTCTTTACTTTTCTTCTCTTCCTTCTTTCTTCCTTTCTTTCGTTTCCTTTGCTTTCCTCTTCTTTCTTTCTTTTTCTTTCTTTCTTTTTATTATTCGCACTTTTTCTGCATTTCGTTCTGAATCTTTTTCATCTCACTTTCTTTCTTTCTTCTTTCTTTCTTCTGAAGGGTTTATTTATTTATTTATTTACTTCCTTTCCTTTCCTTTCCTTCTTTCTTTCCCTTCTTTCTTCCCTTCTAATCTTTTCTTTCCTTTTTCCTTTCTTTCTTTTCTTTCTTTCTTTCTTTCTTTATATAATTCGTAATTTCTGCGTTTCCGTTCTGAATCCCTTTTCACTTTCTTCTCTTTCTTTCTTTCTTCTTTCTTTCTTTCTGAAGGGGTTTCTTAATTTCTTTTTTTCTTTCTTTTTCTTTCTGACATTTTTATTTTATTTATATATTCGTTTCTTTCTTTCTTCCTTCCTTTCTTTCCTTCTTTCTTTCTTTCTGACTGAGTTTTCATCTTTCCTTCTTTCTACTTCCTTCTTATTTCCATTTTTTTCTTTCTTTCTTTCTTCTTTTGTCTTTTCTTTTCTTTCTTTCTTTCTTTTCCTTTCTTTCCTTCATTTTTCTTGTTTCCCTTCTTTTTTTCATGTCTTCCTTTCCTTCCTTTCTTTCTTCCTTTCTTCTCCTCTTCCTTTCTTTCCTTTCCTTCTTTCTTTCCTTCTTTCTTTCTTTCTTTGTATTATTCGCACCTTCTGCTTTTCGTTCTGAATCTCTTTTTATCTCCCTTTCGTTCTTTTTTCCTTTCTTTCTTTCTTTCCTTTCCTTTTCCTTCTTTCTTTCTTTCCTTCTTTCTTTCTTTCTTTCTTTCTTCGTATTTTTTGCACTTTCTGTGTTTCATTCTGAATCTCTTTTCATCCCCTTTTCTTTCTTTCTTTCTTTCTTTCTTTCTTTCTTTCTTTGAATTATTTATACTTTCTTTTTGCTCTCTTAATTGACTCTTATTTCCTTCATATAATTCTTTCTTTCTTCTCTTCTTTTTGTGTCATTTTCTTTCCCTTTATTTATTTAGTTTAACTGGGAATGTGTCATTTTCTCTTTACCGGGACATGATTCCAGCGATATTTTTAAGGTTACCTTTTTGCATCTAGGAATATTTAGCATTCTTGCTTGAATTTCATCTAAAAATGCTCGTTGAATTTTCTTTCTTCCTTTTAACTTGTTTCATCCAGAATTTGGTCTCTTAAATACACAGAAATTTGGTGATTCATTGATTCGTTCATCCTTTCAACAAGTACGAACGAGATAACTCGTTTTAGCAAATATTTAGTTTCATACGACAGACAAGATAACTCGCTTTAGCAAGGAGTCAGTTTTGAGGCTTTGACGACGAATAAACAAGTAAGTAAAGTCTTCGGGGTGGCCTAAAATCGGTATCAGCCAGACAGCGAGGGAGCCTATCCCCTTTTCACTAGCGCTAGACCAAGGAGATTATTTTAGAGTTTAAAGCGCCACACCTACCATCAGCTCCTTACTTTACCACACAGAGCCCTGTGCTCCTCATACGGTGAGTTGGCAAGAGCCGGTATCGAACCTTGAGGTTCCCAGTTGAACACTCTACCGACTGAGCTAAACAAGACGTATTCATAAATTACACCCATACAAACACAAATTTTAATTTAGATATAAAATAAAATAATTCCTTTTAAGAGCACACATTCCATTTTAGCTAAAGACAATATACAGAATAAGACAAAATGAATAAAAATGGTTACTTTTTTGGAATACATTTGACAAGCGAGATGTTGGGTTATTTTTGTATATAAGATTTGCTAAAAGTTCCACCAATTAACTCGCTCAACAAAGGAATTCCTAACCCCAACTACTCAGGAATACAGAGGTAACAACGAAGATTCTACCCAATTACTAAGGAGCACAAGGGAACAACCAAAGGATTCTACCCAAAGATCTAAGGGACAACGGAACAACCAAAAGGATCTACCCCCCAAAGACTAAGGGATACGAGGTTAACAACCAAAGGATTCTACCCCAACACGCTAAGGAACACAGGGACAACCAAAGATTCTAACCCCGCAAGACCTAAGGGCAAACCGAGGAACAACAAAGGATTCTAAAAAACCCAAAGAAGTAAGGGATACCGAGGAACAGAACCAGGATTCTACCCAAACACTCCAAGAACACAGAGGAACAACCAAAGATTCCTGACCTAACACTAAAGAAACAACCAAGGATTCTTCATTAAGGAAACACAAGGGGATCTCCACTGTAAAGGCTGTCACTGCAGCCTAAAAATGGTGACAAAAACCAAAACAGTAACAGTGAAAATGTGAGCGTTTTTCTGCTAAATATGGCCCTAAGAAATTCACAAATTGCTGAAATTTGAAAAAAACAAACTTTGAGAGCCAAAATCCGCGAATTATGGGGGCTATGAACGGTGAACCGCAAATGGGTGAGGGTATACTGTATATATATAATAATTACCAAACCCCTCCGCGACGAGCAGGTATGTGACAAGGTCAAGTTTCTTAAGTTCTTTTAAGCTGAGTTCAACAGGTTTGAATTCACAATTTTTCCTTCTCCTAGACTGGTTGCCTAACCAAGGTTAAAGAGCCCAGTCTGCCCTACTATTATCCATAGATGGAGGGAGAGTAGGATTCATACCTTTCCCAAGGGTATTAGCACTAAGTGAAATGCAATTACCACATCCAGGATTTGAACTTGGGGCAACGGGTCCATTTCCCATGACTTTAACCGTTACACCACGCGCTTCCATTGAGGGTACACTGTATATGGTATTATTTATTGAGATCTAATATGAGACATTAAAACCTTTTAAGTGTACAGCTGGTAGTGTGAACAGGATACGTGTAGCCTAGCCGACGCATGTTTGGAGATAAAAATCTGCTTTCGGCTTTCGTGGTGCATCCTGACACGCACACACGAACGACCGCTGTTGAGTGGGTGTATCGCGAAACGAGTGTTTACAAGGTAAGGAAATTGAACGTGAAAATGAAATGAAGAGACGACGAAGGTTAGAAACTTCTTTCTTGTTATCAGAGAAAAGAAGGCAGAGTTCAAATCTTGAGAATGGCAGATAAAAATTGTTTGTTGAGAAATTCTTGAAGCTTGTGGAAGAGAAGTACAGACCAGGAACATAGCCGAACAAAGTTGTTAACAGAGGAATTTAGCCATATGCCGTAAAACCCAACGAACGAACGAACGAACTAAACAACCAGCCAACCAACCAACCAACCAACCAAGCAAATATGAAAGAAAAGATTCTGTATTTTGATTAGATATACATGTTTTGGGAAAGAGAGAGAGAGAGAGAGAGAGAGAGAGAGAGAGAGAGAGAGAGAGAGAGAGAGAGAGGAAAAAAAGGAACGTTATCGGTAACAAAGAACCCTGGCAGGAGAAAGAGAGAAAGAGAGAAAGAGAGATGAGGATGAAAGAGGATGAGAGAAAAGGAGAGAAAGAGAAAGGAAAAGAAAAGAAAAAAGAAACGTCATCGGGAAAAAGAAAACAGGAGAGAGAGAGACTGAGATAGAGATAGAGAGAGAGAGAGGGGGGGAGAAGAAAGGAAAAAAGAAACGTAATCGGGAAAACAGAAAACAAGAGAGAGAGAGAGAGAGAGAGGGGAAAGAAATGTTATCGGGAACAAAGAACCCTAGCAGGAGAGAAAGAGAGAGAGTGAGGAGAGAGAGGAGAGTGAAAGAGAGAGAGAGAGAGAGAGAGAGAGAGAAAATAGGATGAGAGAAAAGGAGAAAAAGAGAGAAAGAGAAAGGAAAAGAAAAAAGAAACGTAATCGGGAAAAGAGAAAACAAGAGAGAGAGAGAGAGAGAGAGAGAGAGAGAGAGAGAGAGAGATAGAGAGAGAGGGGGGAGAAGAAGGAAAAAAGAAACGTAATCGGGAAAAGAGAGAACAAGAGAGAGAGGGGGGGAAGAAAGGGGGAAAAAGAAACGTTATCGGGAAAAAAGACAACTAACAGGAGAGAGAGGAGAGAGAAAGAGAGAAAATAGGATGAGAGAAAGGAGAGAAAGAGAGAAAGAGAAAGGAAAAGAAAAGAAAAAAGAACGTCATCGGGAAAAGAGAAAAACAAGAGAGAGAGAGAGAGAGAGAGAGACAAAGAGAGAGAGAGAGGGGGGGGGAGAAGAATGGAAAAAAAGAAACGTTATCGGGAAAAAGAACCCTAGCAGGAGAGAGAGAGAGAAAGAGAAAGAGGATGAGAGAAAAGGAGAGAAAGAGAGAAAAAGAAAAGAAAAGAAAAGAAAAAAAAAAACGTCATCGGGAAAAGAGAAACCGACAGACAGATAGATAGACAGACAGAGACAGAGAGAGTTATGAATTTATGGGCCATCAAGCAAGAGCGCTTGTTCAGTGGAAATCCTTGGTTAAGAATCCTTTTGTTGTTCCTTGGTGCTCTTCAGTATTGCAAGTCCTTCGTTAATGATTGCAAATGGACATCTCTCAGTATCAGTGATTGAGTAGTCATCCAGCCACGTATTACGGCTGTTGATTGGCTGAGGTCTAAACCACGTGACCTCGCTTAGTCTATAAATTTAAGTGGTGAATTGTAGCACACCTTATAATTCAGAATAACTCCAACAGGAGAGAGAGAGAGAGGAGAGAGAGAGAGGGGGGGGTGAACGAAAAAGAGAGTGGTGAGAGAGAGAGAGAGAGAGAGAGAGAGAGAGAGAGAGAGAGAGCAATCTTTGAGCAATCTTTTTCTATAAATATAGAGAAAAGAAAAAGAAGTGGGTGTAAAGGAGCAAAAGCTAAAAAAGACGAAAAAAAAACGAAAAAAAAAGCAAAAAACAAAAACAAAGAAAGAAGACAAGAAAAAATGGACACAAAAAAATGTAGATATAGAAAATTACGAACATTTCTACTCGAGTAGGATCTGGCACAAGATCAATTTTTTAAGTGGAGTTTAACAGCTTTGAATTCAGGGGTTTCCTTCGCCTAGACCGGTTGCCTAACCAAGAGTTCAGTCTGTCCTACTATTTACTCATAGTCGAACAAAGAATAGTTGGATCCAAGTGTATTAGTCCTAGGAAAGATGCAAACCGCCTTGTCAATGATTTGAACCCGTATCGCCGTATTTATTTCCTACAACGATAGTCGTAAGAGGTAGTGGAAGAAAGTAACTTAACTTTTAAGTTTTTTAACTTAAAATCAAATCATGTGTATATATTTATCAACTCTTCGCATGAGCAGGATGTGAAACATGGTCGATTTCTTAAGTGGAGTTTCACAGAGTTTTCCTTCGTCTATACCGGTTGCCCTAACCAAGAATTCAGTCTGTCCTTCTATTTACTCATAGCTGGACGGAGAATAGTTGGATCCGAGGGTATTATGGCTATTTGAAATGCAAACAGCATTGTCCAGGATTTGAACTCGTCTCGCCGTATCCATTTTCTACAACGATAGCCATTAAAAGATGCGAGAAAAGTTAAGAGAGTTAGTAGAAGAAATAAAGTAAGAAAGAATAACAGAAAAAGAGGTTTGTAAAGAAAACAATTCGGCTAGCGTGGCGAGAAAATTTTAAACGGAAGAGTGAATTTGGAAAACGGAAGTGTCGAATGAATGAGAACGTTGAAAAGATTATTAAAAAAAAAAGAAAGAGAAAGAGAAAGAAAGAAAACGAAGAAAAAATGTTGGTTGGTTTGATTGATTATAACGGCATATCAACCCGTCTGGGGTTATGCCATGCCTAACGGTTAGGAAGTAATATATGTTGTGTATTTATATTTATACTTTTGTTGTAATTGGTTTTAACAATGTGTTAGCATTATTGGGATTATGTTGTATGGTATTGATTAAATTCATGTCTATATTCTATTGTTACATAATCTATGCGGTTGCATAAGATTATTGTCAATCCCCTGTAATTCTGAGGGGATGACCCTTTTCATATCATGGCCGGGTCCTTCCATGGAAAATTACAGAAGCCCGCCAAATATGTGAAGTCACGTGGGACCTTTTGAGTCCCCAGTTTGCAGTTGGACGTCAGGCAGAGCGGTCGGCCATTTTATGCTCTGTCTAAACTGGAACTCACGCGCGCTATGTTAGTCAGCAGATGTCTGGTGGGGATTTAACAATGAAATAAGATCGAAAGTAAATCGAAGTCTTGTGTTTATTATCTAAAAACTAACAATGACACAGGGCTTCTGATAAGGAGAAATCCCCAACATAAAACCAGACCTGAAATCCCCAAGTCAACTCCAGACGCTAGACCAGACCAAGTCAAGATGAAGAAATACCAAGATGATCAGAATAGCAAAGCCGGCCAGAAGAAAATACGACCAGATATAGAAGAAAGAAAGAGATATATAACATAATAATTTATTTAGTGCCAGTGAAGAAGGTCCTATGCAACACTATGGTATAATTTTATTTCCCTCAAAAAGGACAGAATGTCCTCCATGTTGACATTTTCAAATAGATCTTTCATATTGTTTGCATTACAATAACGGCTTCTGATGTGAGCAAAAAAACCTGCATTCTATGAATAAGTGTTTAACAGTCAAAGGTGTTTTATATATTTCACACTGTGGTTGTTGTTCTTGTTTGGGTATATGGGAGTGCGTTAGTTTTGTGTGACCAATGCGACATCGGGACACAATGACTTGTTTCTTTCTAGAAGAAGAAATGAATTTAAAGCAAAAGAAAATAAATAAGAAGGTGAATGAAAGAATGAAAGAAAAAAGCCAGATATAGTTATTTACTAAGGATAACAAGACCAGAAGTATGGGGCACCCAGTGAGAATCGAACTCACTAACAATGGTTTGCAAATTTACCTCAGTAACCAGTACACCACGTGAGGTGCCAGATATAAAAGATAATGTCAAAGACTGAAGGAAGGAAGAAAGGTGATGAGTGATGTTTTATTGAAAGAAAAAAGAGTAACCAAAAGAAAACGAGAGAGAGAGAGAGAGAGAAGAGAGAGAGAGAGAGAAGAGAGAGAGAGAGAGAGAGAAAGAGAAAGAAACGAGAGAGAAAAAAGAGAGAAGAGGGTGAGTGAAGGAGAAAGAAAGAGAGAGAGAGGAAGGGGGACAAGAAAAGAAGATGAAAAAAGAAACTTATCGGGAGTGAAACAAAAAAGAAAGCAAGAGAGAGAGAGAGAGAGAGAGAGGGGGGGGCGAAAAGGAGAGTGGTGAGAGACAGAGAGACAGAGAAACAAAAGAAAATAATTTTAAAAAAAGAAACTTATCGTGAGTGAAAAAAACGATTTCGAGAGAGAGAGAGAGAGGAGAGAGAGAGAGAGAGAGAGAGAGCACAAAAGAAAAGAAAAAAAGAAACGTCATCGGGAGTGAAAAAAAAAGAAAGCAAGAGAGAGGTTGAGAGAGTGGTGAGAGAAATAAAGATAGATAGACAGATAGATAGATAGAGAGAGAGAGAGAGAGAGAGAGAGAGAGAGAGAGAGACAAAAAAAGAGTAACGTCATTGGGAGTGAAAAAAAAAAGAAAGCAAGAGAGAGAGAGAGAGAGAGTGGGAGAGTTGTGAGAGAAATAAAGAGAAAGAGAGGGGGGGAGGGGAAAACAAAAGAAAAGGAAAGAAAAAAAGAAACGTCATCGGGAGTAGAAAAAAAAAGAAAGCAAGATGGCGGTTTACGAGCGAATAACATCGAAGCTTGTCGTAAAATCTATGGGAGACATAAATTTGAACCGCCTCTGGCTGTAACTGAGTTGAGTCAGAGGCATCAATCGCCTTGACTGCATTATGTGGACGCACTCGGCTGACACAACGATCCACTTGGCTACCCTTTCTTCTGCTTGCCGGGTTTTGGGACTCCCACAGCGCAACATTTTTTTTTTCTGAGGAAAAGGTTGGGTCGATATTGGTAGCAAAGAGGTCGTTGAATCGAGGAAGGCACGAATGGGAATTCGGGCCCTGCTTGAAAGATGAGGGCGAAACCGTCATCAATCCTGTGTGGTCAGAAGCAAGCCAGGGGTAGCAAAATATCTGGCATTTGAAGGTCACGCTGATCAGAAAAGCGGAAAAGGCATTCAGCGAATACTACTTCTACTACTACTACTGCTACTACTACTACTACTACTACTACTACTACTACTAATAATAATAATAATAATAAAATAATAATAATAACTCTGCGAATGTAGCAAACTAACACAACGAGAATACAAAACTAGACATAACTGGGTTGGGAAGGTGATCCACTGGGAATTATGCAAGAAATTTAATTTTGACCATACAACAAAATGGTATATGCATAAACCAGAGTCTGTTCTTGAGAACGAAACACATAAAATTCTCTGGGACTTTGAAATAAAAACGGATCACCTTATCCCAGCAAGAAGACCAGACCTAGTGTTGATAAATAAAAAAGAAAGAACTTGTCAACTGGTGGATTTTGCAGTGCCAGCAGATCACAGGGTAAAGCTAAAGGAAAATGAAAAAAATGGACAAATACCTGAACCTTGCCAGAGAACTGAAAAAATTATGGAATCTGAAAGTGAAAGTGATACCAATTGTAGTTGGTGCACTTGGAACGGTCCCAAAAGGATTGGAAAAGGGTTTGGAAAGTTTGGAAATCAGAGGAAAAATTGAAACCATTCAGAACACTGCACTGCTGCAATCTGCTAGAATACTCAGAAGATTCCTGGAGACCTGAGGAGACTTGCTGTCACTCAGACTCCAGTGAAAGACCATCAGCTAACACTGATGTGAAAACTCATATAATGATAAGAAAGGCAAAAATAGACAAGACGCAGCAGAATAGCAAGTGCTGAATGTGTGGAAACAGAGACAAAACGATTAATCATATAATAAGCGAATGCCGCAAACTAGCTCAAAGAGAGTACAAGACTAGACACGACTGGGTGGGAAAGGTGATCACTGGGAATTGTGCTAAAAAAATTCAATTTTTCCCATAAAACTGAATGCTATGTGGACAAGCTTGAATCTGTCCAGGAGAATGAGACACGTAACATTTTCTGGGACTTCGAGATACAGATGGATCTCCTAATCCCGGCCAGGAGACCAGACCTTGTATGATTAACAAGAAGAGAACCCGTCATCTCGTGGATTTGCCGTCCCGGTCGACCACCGAGTGAAAGTGAAAGAAAAACAAATAATTGGACCTGAGAAAACTTTGGAACATGAAGGTGAAGGTCGTACCAGTTTTAATTGGTGCCCTTAGACCGGTCCCCTACTATTTACCCATAGCTGGAGGTAGAATTGGATTCATACCTTTCCCAAGGGTATTAGCACTATGTGAAATGCAAACAGCCTCGTCCAAGGTTTGAACTCGAGTCGACGAATCCACTTCCTATGACTCTAACCATTACACCACTTGCCTTCCAGTGTGAGTGTATGTGTGTGTGTATGTTAGTCTTTGTGTGTGGGAGTTAAATCGAGTTAACTTTGAACCGCGTATCTTTGAGGTGTAACTCAGATTCTCAAAGATACGTGGTTCAAAGTTAACTGTGCTGAAAAAATGTTAAAGTTTTTAAATAAAATAACTGGGGCATTATATTCATTAATATATCAACAGTGAAGATTTAATTAAATTCGGTTAATTCCCTGATTTTTGGTATTTTTTTTCTTTTGGCGGGGTGACATACGATGGTGGAATTTAGGTCCGTTAAGTTCGATTTAACCGTGTGGGTGTGTGTGCACGTGTGTGTCACTGTGGTTGTTTCCCCGCTGCCTACATTCCTGTATTGGTTCTGTTCACTGACTTTCATGCCAGTGTTTTCGATCGATTCCTTCTTTGGAAAAGCTAAACACCTCCCTACGACCAGCTGATTTATCGAGCGGAACAAAGAAAAGGAAAAGGAAAAAGGGAACATTTTCGAAAAAAAAAAGAAAAAAGAAAAAAGAAAAGGTTTGGAGGAAAGGCTAGACAGAAAGTACACAAGGACGCTGCATGAACAACATTTTTAAACAACGTCTCAGAAAAAATAACAAAAAAAAAACAGCAGCTGAACGGCCACTTACTTCCCATCTCACAAACCATTCTAGTAAGACGAAAAATACACTCATCTTCCTTACTTCAGTCTTTGACATTATCTTTTACTTATATCTGGAACCTCACGTGGTGTACTGGTTAGTAAGGTAAATTTGCAAACCATTGTTAGTGAGTTCGATTCTCACTGGGTGCCCATACTTCTGGTCTTGCTATCCTTAGTAAATAACTATATCTGGCTTTTTTCTTTCATTATTCATTCACCTTCTTATTTCTTTTCTTTTGTCTTAAATTCATTTCTTCATCTAGAAAGGAACAAGTCATTGTATCCGATTACGCATTGGTCATACAAGACTAATGCACTCCTATATACTCAAACAAGAACAACAACCACAGTGTGAAACATGTCAAATACCTTTGACTGTTAAACACTTATTCATGGAATGCAGGTATTTTGCTCACATCAGAAACCGTTATTTTAAAGCAAACAATATGAAAGATCCGTTTGAAAATGTCAACATGGAGGATATTCTCTCTTTTGTGAGTGAAATTATACCATAGAATATAGACATGAAACAAATCAATACCATACAACATAATCCCCAATAATGCTAACACATTTTTAGAACCAAGTACTAAAAAGTATAAATATAAATCCACGATATGTATTACTTCCTAACCGTTAGGCATGACATAACCCCAGACGGGTTGATATGTCGTTAAAATCAACTGCTGGAGAATCAGTGAAGAAATCATAAACGGTGTTCTCCTGTTGACTTCCACAGATGGACACACCAGTATTGACCGACCAGCACAAAACTTACATTCATCAGTAATGTGCAGATACTGGATGCCGGGTAGAGTACCTGCCAATGGTGATGGTCAACAGGGACGGGTGGTGTGTGAGTGTTTGTGTGATTCCCAGTTCCTCCAGTCTTTTTTCCAAGCTTTTTGGGACTGTTCCAAGGGCACCTATCATTTTGAGTTTTCACATCAGCATTAGCTGATGGTCTTTTACTGGAATCTGAGTGACAGCAAGTCTTCTCAGGTCCCCAGGACTCTTCTGAGTATTCTGGCAGATTGCAGCAGTGCAGTGTTCTGAATGGTTTCAATCCTTCCATTATTATTATTATTATTATTATTAATTATTATCACTCCTTTTGAGTTTTTCACATCAGCGTTAGTGATGAGTCTGAGTGACAACAAGTCTCCTCAGGTCTCCAGGACTCTTCTGAGTATTCTAGCCGATTGCAGCAGTGCAGTAGTCTGGATGGTCTCAATTCTTCCTCTGATTTCTAGATCCTCCAGTCTTTTTTCCAAGTTTATTAGGACCGTTCCAAGTGCACCAGCAACAATTGGTATCACTTTCACTCTCATGTTCCACAGCCTTTTCAATTTTCTGGCAAGGTCCAGGTATTTATCCATCTTTTAATTTTCCTTCAGCTTCACCCTGTGATCTGCTGGGACCGCAAAGCCCCCTCCGATCAATCGGCTGGTCACGTCAAGCCCTAGCACCTATATGATTTTCCCAACCCTATTGCCCTTATGGCCAGCCCCAAGCCCTTTTTATCATATGGGTGCTAGAAGGCGGGGACTGAGGGTCTACATGTCCTGGGAATGATGTTAAACTCTATCTGATGGCGAGGTTCCAGTTTTTGAGGTTTGGGGAGTGTGGAGCACCCCTTCATCACCATTGCCCCCTGGCCCACTCTGACCCGGAGTGGTAGTACCTATTAGTGTCCCATCTATGGGTTAAATAGAAAAACATGAGTTTATAAACAAAATTGTATTATCCATTAAGAATGAATTTATTTCAAAACTTTGTCGGCATTAAATGACCCACCGAGGTTGATATGCCGTAAAACAAAACAAACCAAACCAAATCTTGTGTGATTCATTTTACCGAATACTTGCTTATTTCCTTTGAGACAGATTTCTGTCTACAAACATTCCGTTCTAAAAGATTTTATATCATCAAGAACTTCGGCAGTTAACGAAGATGTCTATTAACCTTTTACGTTTTGCAAGATTATTTGGTTACGTTTTAGTAGATTGATTGGTTATAATATGGTAGACTAATTGGTTAAGTTTCGATATAGTAATCAGTTGAGTTTTATTAGAATTAATGGTAAAGTTTGGTTAGATTAATTGAATAGGTTTTATTAGATATACTAGCAAATATATGCACCCTCCGGGTGCAAGTATTTAAGTTTTAATATAATAAAATATCATATTAAATTAGAAAGGCTAATGAAACTGAATAAGAATGCCGATAAAAAGATTTCGAACAGAGGGGGTATGATTGAAAAATAGAACAACTTTGAAATTAACTCTTCCATCATTTTCCATTACTCCCGTCTTTCATTGGTAAATTTTCCTAATTTAACTATTTAGTTAAAATAGGAATTAAAGAATAATATTACAGTTATTTCTTCTTGTTAATGGATTTCTTTTAAGATTTATCACAGATATTTTTTCTCATATTCATTAAGATAAAACCAAACAATTAGAAATCAATAATACTAAGCATATATTTATTAAAATCAAAATATCAATATGCAAATTAGCCTTTCCATTCACACTGTAATTCGCTATTTTTTTGTATATATAAATACAATTGCATGTTATTAGTATGTAGATCCGCCCAACAGGGTGGGGGTCCAGTGGCTTCGGCCCTGGATCTTTACGAGTTAATAGCGTCGATCCCAGGGGGCCATCCCCCCAGGCAACACCTGCCCCCTCGATTTAAAGGTACAGGGCTGGGTTTATTGCCCAGCGCCTGAGGCGCCCCCCTTGAGGGGGAATGCCGACGGGATCGACGCAATTTTTCACCCGCCACCCATGAGCTTCGGTTTGTGGGTGGTCACACGTTAATAGGGACTTTGTGCCTGACCCGTACAAGTGGGGTACGCGGTAAATACAATGTAGATATGGTGAACAGTATTAATAATGTAAAACAATTTTATTAATAATTGAGGTTTAAATAAAAATAAAATCATGGAGAATGTGATGTAAATAACAAAGGGAATTGTGACTTGTATAGTAATATAGTTTCGGTTACAGACAGACAAACCCACAATCTCCATTATAATAAGATTATCTTTTACTTATAACTGGCACCGTACGTGGTGTACTGGTTACTAGGGTAAATTTGCAAACCATTGGTAGTGAGTTCGATTCTCACTGGGTGCCCCATACTTCTGTCTATATATGTCTATCTCTTTCATTCTTCATTCACCTTCTTATTTATTTTCTTTTGTCTTAAATTCATTTCTTCATCTAGAAAGGATTGGTTACGTTCTGCTAGGTTAAGTTCTAGTATATTGATTGATTAGATTTTGGTAGATTAATTGACTGAGTTATATTAGATTAATTCGTTAAGTTTTCTTAGATTAATTTTGTTACGTTCTGTTACATTAATTGGTTTTGATACATTAATTGATTTTTTGACATTAATTGGTTAACTTAATAGATTAAATGGTTAAGTTTTGTTACATTAATTGGACCAAGTAACCAATAGGCACTCCAGCTGGGAGCTGATTTGAAAAGAACACCTTTTGCTTTTCACCGTAAACTCCCAGTTGTTTGTTTACAAACAACAGACGATTTATTTTTGCATTAGAATTTCACTATAAGATTTTTTTAGAAATTTGTTCATGTATATTTACAACCCAAAGGCACGTTTTTATAGTAAAATAGTTTTCGATTTTAATTTTGAAAAATTAGTTATTTATTGGTTACTTGGTCCCAACATTCTTTTATTTAAATAAACATAAAAATATTTTGGAAATAAAAACTATTTTCATTTAAATAAACATATCTGCATTTCTGGACCCTTCTTATTAATTCTTACAGCGGCTCACGCACTCCTGTGATCCTACCGTAAACAAAGTACAAAAGCTAATGGTTAGTTCATTATCATTGAGCAGAAGGACTCAGATTACAATAATAATAGGACTTTATTTGAATAGACTTGGACCTTAACAAGGCGCCTTGAGAACAAGCTAGATGGGAGTTGCACAAGAATGCTGCGCACGGTCCTTAACAAGTTGTGGAAGCAGCACCCCACAAGGAAGCAGCTGTATGGCAAACTGCCCCCCCCCATCTCACAAACTGTCCGAGTGAGAAGGACAAGGCATGCTGGACACTGCTGGAGAAGCAAGGACGTGCTCATAAGCGAGGTTCTACTATGGAAGCAAGCACATGGACATGCCAGTGTGGGCCGCCCACCAAGGAACTACATTGACCAACTCTGCGAGGATGCAGGATGCTGCGCAGAGGACCTCGCTGGGACAATGAATAGATAGAAACGATAGAGAAGGTTGGCGAGCGATTGTCATGGATATCCGTTCTAATAGCGCAACATGATGATGATGATGATGATGATGATGATGATTTGAATAGAATGAGTACTGAGGTGAATAGATAGTGAACTTTTAAATATCCCATTAAACAGGTAAAAAAATCCCACGAAAATTTGGAACAGCCGTGGAGGGAAATTTGGTAGGTAAAAAGTAGGTAAAGAGTGGGAGGTAAATCCATGGAGTTATCGAGATGAAGAAAAAAAAAGATGTTGTTTGGCAGACGCACACAATAAAAACGAAGTCTAGACGAGACGAAGAAATAATGCCATTTTTACTACGTAACTAAAAATAAATAAATAAATAAAATAATGATTACTCATGTTACGGAAAATAACTGCTTACCTCATTTAATTGAGTAGAAATATACAATTACCTACTCGATTTCACGTAGGAATTCTGTGACTTTCAGCAAAATCGTTTTTTTAAATGTCGGATATCACATCTAGGTATTTAATAGCACCCGTTGGGTATATTCGTAGAGTTCCGTCCCGGCCTCCTGCCTCAAAAAACCGCTAGCCGGTGGCTGCTAAAAAAACACCAGCTACGATTGAAGTCCGTAGCCGAAACGGTGTCTGGTGGCTTATCCATGATATGCAACACTCAACTTTGGCCCTTAAATTTGGTTAAACGTGTGGTCGGAGAGGTCCCTCCAATCAATCTGCTGGCCAGTTCAAGCTCTAGCATTGATAGGGTTGTTCCGACCCTATTGCCCTTATGGCAGACCCCCAACGGTTTTTTATCATACATGTGCTAGAAGGCGGTGGCTGAGGGTCTTATTGTCCGTCAATCTGCATCTAATGGTGAAGTTCCAGTTCTGGAGATCTGGGGGGTATGGAATACCCCTTCATCGCCACTAATCCTAGGTCCCTTTTGTGGCTTAAATATAACGGTGGCAAAACTACATGAATTACTCTTCAAATTGCTTCCGCACCCACCCTATTCTCCAGATATGGCCCCCAGCGACTACTGGCTGTTTGCAGACCTCAAAAGAATGCTCCAGGGAAAGACATTTGGCTCCAATGAACAAGTGATATAGAAAACTTAGGTCTATTTTGAGGCCAAAGACAAATCGTTCTACAAAAAAGGCATCGAATAACCCAACAAAAGTTGACGTCACGTAAAATCCAAACAGACCAAACCAAACAAACCAACACATGTACGTGTAATAAGTAATTGAGAGTTACCTCCCCTATTTTATGATTCCCTCCCCTTTGGAGAACTCTCTAGTAATTAATAGAGTATATAAGCTCTCGGTAAGTGTACCAATTATTGTAAGTAGGATAAAGCTTTCCAAAGTCTATCGGTGTTGTCGTTTGTCATTACAGAACGCTTAATTTTCTTTGATGTGTTGATTAAAACGTAAGATGCACAGACTGATTGATGAATTGATTGATTGATTTTAACGGCACGTCAACCTGTCTGGGGTTATTTTATACATGGTGGTAAGGAAATCGCGTTCATTGTACATTTAAATTTATATTATTTATGTAGTCGTTTCTTAAGATTGTTTTTGTTTTTTGCTCACAGATATTATTATTATTATTATTATTATTATTATTATTACTTGCTGTCCATCGTATCCGATGATGACACTAGGAATCATTTTCCTTCAATTTATTCGGTCTCTTGTTGCGTCTTGCCAATTGCTCATGGGGATGTTAAAGTCCTTCCTTTCTCTTGATGTTGTTTTTGTACCTGATCTTTGGTCTACCGATTTCATGTGATCCCTCAGTTGAGAGTACAGAATCTGCTTTGGTAGTCTGTCATCCCCAAGTCTGTTTAAGTGGCCAGCTCATCTCAGGTTGCGTTGGACAACTATTTCGTGCATTCCAGGGAGTCCAGTTTTCTTCAGGATGGTCCTGGTTGAAACATGTTGGCACCACTTGACATTTAATATACTGCGTAAGTGATGCATGTAGTAGATATACAGTCTACGGGCATCCGCTTTGTATATCGTCCAGGCTTCCGCGCCATACAGGATGGTTGAGAGACCTATGGCACGGTATACTGCATATTTAGTTTTTAAGATGTCTCTGTTGAACCAGACTCGCCTCTTCAGCCGACTAAGTGCTTTGGAATCATTTAAAATTCGGAGATCAAGCTCTGCATTGAGTCTATTGTTAATGGCAACTGTGGAGCCCAGGTACCTGAAGGTATTTACCTAAGCTAGAATCTGACCTTCTATCATTATGTCTTTTCCAGTGTCATGCGATGTCGGGGGAGGCTGATACATAACTCCGGTCTTTGCACACAGTTATATGATATCAAGTATTCCTGTCTAATACAAATAATTTTGTGGTAATGTCAGTGGTATAGAGAATAACCTGTTGAACCGCGATATCATAGTAAGTTCGAATTTTAGTCACGTTATTACATCCACTTTTTTACTAATACCTTCGGGAAAGATGTGAACCCCCCTCATCCCCCAGATAGTACCACTACATCTTCATTGTTATTTGTACAACGTTTCGTCCGATGTGCGCTCCGGCCTTCTTCAGGTAAGTATTGTGGGACTCCGGAACCTTCTTGTCGTAATCAGGAACCTTCTTGTCGTAATCGGGAGCCATCATGGAACTTTGAACCTAACACTTTATTCAGTTCACGGGGGTATCCTGTTCTCATTCCGCTAACCATAGCTGGGGTACAGGTGTTAAGCTGTGTTAATTATTATTCTATGTTACTGTCGTCCTTGACCAGGATTGAACATACACCCTAGAGATAACTGTCACTTAGAACTGTCTTAACCTAACTCCTTTATCCACTAGGCTATGTGTCCAATTGGATAAATACAAATAATATTAATTATCAAGCCTCATCTAAAAAATTTTGAGAAATAGTACCACTACAGTTCTACAAAGATGGCTTTGGCATTAAATAACCCACGAATGTTGATAGACCATAAACAAAGGAACTAAACCGTATCAGCAGTATTAAGAATCAACAAACAAGGATATATATATATATATATATATATATATATATATATATATATATATATATATATATGGAGAAAAGTAGACAAACACGGGATGTTATGGAAACTGGATGTTTATTGTCGACGATGCAACGTTTCGCTCATTTAGACCATCATCAGGACCAAAGCCCAGATGATGGTCTAAATGACCGAAACGTTGCATCGTCGACAATAAACATCCAGTTTCCATAACATCCCGTGTTTGTCTACTTTTTCTCCACATATTGTCGGATTAACCTCCTCACATTTCTTCCTATATATATATATATATATATATATATATATATATATATATATATAAATGTGTGTGTAACTTTTGACTTGTTATTTATATATATCCCCCCCTTTCTCTCTATCCCTCTCTCACTCTCGTGCTTGGTTTCTTTACTTACTCTTTTCTGTTCGTCCTCTTTTCTTCCTGCCTTCTCCCTCCTTCCCTTCCTCCCCCTCTCTCTCTCTGTCTCTGTCCCTGTCTCTCTCTTTCTTTCTCTCTCTCTCTTTCTCTTTCTCTCTCTCTCTCTCTGTTTCTCTCTCTCTCTCTCTGTCTGTGTCTCTCTCTTTCTTTCTCTCTGTCTTTCTCTTTATCTCTCTCTCTGTTTCTCTCTCTCTCTCTCTCCCTCACTCGCTTTCTCTCTCTCTTTCTCTTCCTCTTTTTCTCTTGTTTTCTTTGCTAACTCTCTTGGATTCGTCCTTCTTCCTTCCTCTCCTAAATGGTATTTAAAGAAAAAATATACTAGTCCCCTTAAAACAAGTTCAAGACTGTTTTTAGAGTTGGTTTTTAGCGCCAAACAGCATCGCCCAATTGCGCTTGCGTCACGCAAATGATAAAGCAGCCAACCGTCAGACATCATTAAATGGCGCTCGTAAATGCTCTCGGTTTGTTGGAGTAAAATTACCTCCCCTTTTCTTTTTTTTTTATACTTTTATTTATCTATTTATTTTTTAACCCCCCCTCTCTCTCTCTCTCTCTTTTCTCTCTATCTCTCTCTTTATCTCTCTCTCTCTCTCTCTCTATCCATCTTCACTCTCTCTTTTCTCTTGCTCTCTTTCTCTTGTGATCTTTGCTAACCCTCTTTTGTTCGTCCTCTTTCCTTCCTGTCTCCTCTCCTCGTCCCACCTCTATCTCTCCCCTCTCTTTCTCCCTCCCTCCTCTCTCTCCCTCACCCTCTATCGCTCTCTTTCTTTCCCCCGCTCTCTCTTTCTCTCCCCCTCTCTCTCTTTCTCTCCCCCTCTCTCTTTATTTTTACTTTGTCTTTTTTTATTTTAGATACTTTTATTTATCTATTTATTTTTTACCCCTTCTCTCTCTCTTTTCTCTCTCTCTCTCTCTCTCTTTATCTCTCTCCCTGTCCATCTTCACTCTCTCTTTTTCTCTTGCTGTCTTTCTCTTGTGATATTTGCTACCCCTCTTTTTGTTCGTCCCTTCTCTCGTCCCACCTCTCTCTCTTTCTCCCTCCTCTCTCTCTCCCTCACCCTCTCTCGCTCTCTTTCTTTCCCCCGCTCTCTCTCTTTCTCTCCTCCTCTCTCTTTATTTTTTCTTTGATTTATTTTTTTACCCCCCTCTCTCTCTCTTTCTCTCTCTTTATCTCTCTCCCTGTCCATCTTCACTCTCTCTTTTTCTCTTGCTCTCTTTCTCTTGTGATCTTTGCTAACCCTCTTTTGTTCGTCTTCTTTCCTTCCTGTCTCCTCTCCTCATCCTCTCCCTCTTTCCCTCTCTCTTTCTTCTTCCCCCTATTTCTCCTTCCCCTCTCTCTCTTTCTCTCCCCCTCTCTTTATTTTTACTTTGTCTTTTTTTGCTTTGTTTTTTTTCCATCTTTGAAATAAGCAGCGGGAATTTGACGCCGACTCGACGTTTGAGCCAATAGCAATCATCGAACAAAATGGATGGTGATCAATATAAATCAAACCTAATCGGCAAAGAGACTCAAATATTAAACAATGGCCCTGGTTGGGCAGTGATAGATGTTAGCGGAGAAAGGTAGGGTAATGGAAAGCGGCGCGGGGGGGGGTGGATGGAGGGGGGTTGCGGATGAAGACGGCAGGGTTCGGTAGTGAAACAGCTGAATTAGAAAGTCGAAGGATGACAGTAAACGGAAGTGAGAACGAACGATCAATCGCTTTTGAGATCGGTGTGGAGAATGGGTGTGTGCGTTGGGGGGCGGGGGTATTGAAGGCGAGTTGGGCTAATCAAGTGACACCTTAGTCGACCGTGCGTGTTGTGAAACTCGCCAGCTGGCCGCAGACTGGACGGGCACGGAGCCGATCAGTCTGGCACGGGCTGAGGGTGAAATGGGACGGTGCCAATTCCGCTTCGACTCGAATGTGTTCCGATTTATAAGGGTACATGGAATTTAGGCAAGTGTGTAAATGGTTTCGGTTAGTTGCGGCTTATACCGAATCAACGAATCTGAATATAGCGCCCCCCCCCATCAGTGCCCCAAATACATTTTCGATTTCTGTGGATTCAATTAGCCGACCCCAGAAATAAACAATCCCTAAATTTACCTTGATAAAAAAAGTAAATTTGGTGGAATGGCCTATTGTCAGTATAAGCCGGACAGCGAGGGAGTCAATCCTCTTTTTTCTAGCGCTAAATCAGAAGATTTTTTTGCATCTGAAGTGGAGCCCAACGCCTACCATCAACTCTCCATTTTACAGCTCAGATCTAATCTGTGCTACTCATGCGGTGAGTTGGCAAGGGTTGGTATTTAACCCGGGACCTTGCGGCTCGTAGGACGATGGCCGACTTGTTGAATGCCACACCTACAGTCAGCTCCTGTACAGCGTTTGTTTCCCTTTCTACTGGGAATTTATATTTTTCCTATCCTTTTGATAGTCTACTGAGGCCGACATCGAACTCGGAACCTTATCGTTCCTAGGCGGATGCTCTACCGATTTAACTAAATCAACTTATCAAATAAAGTAAAGTAAAGTTGACAGAGTGGCCTATTGTCGGTATCGGTCCTTTCTTCGATAGCGCTAGACCAGGGAGATTGTTTTTGTTGAGGTTGAGTTCCACACCTACCGTGTGCTCTCCACTTTAACGCACAGATCAGATTACCAATCTATGCTACTCATACACTGACTTGGCGAGGACCGGTCTCGAACTAAGAACCTTGTGATTCAAAGGCAGGTGCTCTACCGACTGAGCTTAATAACCGTCCAAAACAAAAGGGGTTAAATCAAACTTAACAGACCTAAATTCCATCACCTACCGAAAGAAAAAAATACCAAGAATCAGGGAATTAACCGAATTTAATGAAATTTTCAGTGTTGATATATTAATGAATAAAAGATATAATGCACCAGTTATTTTATTTTAAAAACTATTACGTTTTTCAGGTCAGTTAACTTTGAACAACGTATCTTTGAGAATCTGTGTTACGTCTCAAAGATACGTTGTTCAAAGTTAACTGAGCTGAAAAAATGTAAAAGTTTTTACATAAAATAACTGGTGCATTATATATTTTATTCATTAATATATCAACACTGAAAAGGATTGCTTTTAATATATTTTAGAATAACATGATAATATCAGAAATCAGAAACAGCAAATAATTATTTATTAAACCCACTTTTGTTAAAATCATTGTGCAAAGTATTCCCACAATATGCTATGTAAATCTTTATTTCTTAGATAATATATAACACATATTTCAGAATTTTAAATGCATTAATAATATGGGCAGTTTTGTGGCTAATCTAAATTAGCTAAACTCTAATAGGGACATCGTTAATAAATAAGATGTCAATTAAGATTAAATAAGGACTATTTCATAATCGTTGAGAATATAACTTAAATAACTAAGGAAATCTTGACGTCAGTGGTGACGTCGTTTTGGTTACAGACAGACTGTTGCATAATCCCCATAATAATAAGATGTATTGTAAATCAATATTTTGTTTTTCTTTTTCGATCAAATGTCAAAATCCCCGTCAGACCCTGAAGACGCCAATGGACAATCCAACTTTTGTTTAAAAACAAGAAAACAAATGAAAAGCCCAAAAGATATATATTATATATATATATTATATATATATATATATATATATATATAACTTTGGTGCGGTAAGTTTCTTGGTACAAGGTGATTCTAGGCGGGTCCTAATTCTCTACCAGTAGTTTGTTGTAGAGTTCAGGTTCCGTATGAGAGCTCAATGTTTAATTATTGTAAACAGAGCAAAGTATATATATATATATATATATATATATATATATATATATATATATATATATATATATATATATATAAAAGTAAAGAAATAACAAAAGACTTAGAGATTTAGCATTATAGTCTATTTCAGGGAGCTTAGACAAATAGTCTAATTCTCCGATTCATCAGATGCGAATGATGAATTCTTTATTACTTTAAAGGCATTTGAAAACAGATTTTTATTTTTTTTTTTTTAAGATTTTATAGTCCTGTGATATGAATTCCAAATGAAATCCTTGATGTTACAAAAAAAAAAAATTTTATGTTGAAAGGGAAACTATAACATAATTTTTTTTCTTTTTGCAACATCAAGGATTTCATTTGGAATTCATATCACAGGACTATAAAATTAAAAAAAAAAAAAAAAAAAAAGATTTAAAAAAAAAATGTTTTCAAATGCCTTTAAAGTAATAAGGAATTCATCATTCGCATCTGATGAATCGGGAGAGTTAGACTATTTGTCTAAGCTCCCTGAAATAGACTATAATGCTAAATCTCTAAGTCTTTTGTTATTTCTTTACTTTTATATATATATATATATATATATATATATATATATATATATATATATATATTATATATATATATATACTTTGCTCTGTTTACAATAATTAAACATTGAGCTCTCATACGGAACCTGAACCGGGAGAGTTAGACTATTTGTCTAAGCTCCCTGAAATAGACTATAATGCTAAATCTCTAAGTCTTTTGTTATTTCTTTACTTTTATATATATATATATATAATATATATATATATATATATATATATATATATACTTTGCTCTGTTTACAATAATTAAACATTGAGCTCTCATACGGAACCTGAACCGGGAGAGTTAGACTATTTGTCTAAGCTCCCTGAAATAGACTATAAAGCTAAATCTCTAAGTCTTTTGTTATTTCTTTACTTTTATATATATATATATATATATATATATATATATATATATATAATATATATATATATATACTTTGCTCTGTTTACAATAATTAAACATTGAGCTCTCATACGGAACCTGAACCGGAGAGTTAGACTATTTGTCTAAGCTCCCTGAAATAGACTATAATGCTAAATCTCTAAGTCTTTTGTTATTTCTTTACTTTTATATATATATATATATATTATATATATATTATATATATATATATATATATATATACTTTGCTCTGTTTACAATAATTAAACATTGAGCTCTCATACGGAACCTGAACCGGGAGAGTTAGACTATTTGTCTAAGCTCCCTGAAATAGACTATAATGCTAAATCTCTAAGTCTTTGTTATTTCTTTACTTTTATATATATATATATATATATATATATATATATATATATATATATATATATATATATATATATATATATATACTTTGCTCTGTTTACAATAATTAAACATTGAGCTCTCATACGGAACCTGAACCGGGAGAGTTAGACTATTTGTCTAAGCTCCCTGAAATAGACTATAAAGCTAAATATCTAAGTCTTTTGTTATTTCTTTACTTATATATTTGCTCTGTTACTCTAACATTAAGAGCACACATTGAGTTCTCAAACAGCGACAGGTTTTTTTCTTCTTTTTTTAAAATAAAACTCTTGTGTCGTAAGGAAGATTTCTTCTCTGGACTTTTGAATTATATATATATATATATATATATATATATATATATATATATATATATATATCAAGTAAATTGCGAGCTGATTTAGAATAAAGATCTCATTCTTTTCACCAAAGAACATGTCCCGTTTTCTGAGTAATTGTTGACCGAGATTTACTTTGTCGCTATGTTATGTTCGTGATCCCTCCCAATAGCCTTCGAGATAAGCAAATTGACAATTACAGTCAATACTCCCCTTCGTAGCATTTATTACAGGAAAAGTGAGTGCAGATAGAATCAAGTATGGAATGTAGACAACTTGTGTGGCGCCAATCTGTCAAACATTTAAATTTCTTTCGGTAATTCTATTCATCTTTGTCATTTTGAATATTCAACATCAAAAGGGTAATTATGAACTTTAGTTGACCAAATTCCTAGCATAAAATTGTGCATACGCATTATCTCCCTTGACAAATTTGCTTGTGTAGTTTTTCTTATGAGATTTTATTAAACAATTGAATGAATAAAAATACATTTCATTCTTATCGACACATTTTTGTTTGTTTGTTTGAGAAATAAAATTTCTATTTCTCAAACAAACAAAAATATGTTGATAATACAGGGTACAACAAAAATATCATAAAGTGTGTTCTTAATAACAATTAAGTTCATTTCAGATAATGCGCACGCACAATTTTATGCTAGGAATTTGGCCAACTAAAGTTCAAAATTACCATCAAAAGAATACAAACACACATACACACACAGTTATATATATATATATATATATATATATATATGTGTGTGTGTGTGTGTGTGTGTGTGTGCTGTGTGTGCGCGCGCGTGCGTTTAAGTTGAAAAGTGGAAATGAACCCGACAATATGTTGATAGGATAAAGAAAAAAAGAAAATTTTGAATGGATAAAAATGGTTTAATGATATGCCAACACGTGTTTCGGCCAAGTGTTTGTCCATGTACACATTGTATTCTATTTATTATTATTTCAAATATGAAATAATAATAATAATAATAATAATAATAATAATAATAATGAAATATTTAAGTATACAAAGAAAACGGCCTTCTTCAGGGCAAAATGTCTGATATATTTATAAATATATATATCTGTGTGCATATATATATATATATATATATATATATATATATATATATATGTCATCCACAGACACCTTGTTTCGATGTTTCGCGCCTCATCAATGTGGCTAAACACAGCAACTAACTCCGACCAGAAACGAAACCCGATTGACTTTTCCTCAGCTCGATCCGTTAAACTCTAGGCCACCGCCAGCTGCCATTAAGGAGGAGTTTAAACTGTTTTAAATACATACATCTGGGTATATACTTTACGATCACCAGAGAGATCAAATCTGTAAACAACAGATGATCATTGCGTTATGCTGGTGGTGAAAATTAAAGTCGCACCTAAATAGCTCTAACGGGTTTCGGGAGCATATAATAAGTCATCCACAGGAGGCACGTGGCGTAACGGTTAGAGTTGTAGGAAATGGACTCGTCGACCCGAGTTCAATTCCTATACACACACACACACACACACAATATATATATATATATATATATATATATATATATATATATATATGAGTATATAGATAGAGATAGATAAGTTAAACTTTTGACAAAAAAAACACACACACACACATATATATATATGTATGTGTGTGAGGATGTATGTATGTACGTATGTATGTATGTACGTGTGCATGTATATACGTATATATTGGCTCTGTTTTTAGAAAATCTATCATGTTTTTATGTATTGTTAGTAACAATGAGCAATATTTGAAAGAATATGTATATTTCATATTTTCATATATACAAGGTGTGTAAAAAAAAGTATGGAGATTGAACCTGTATTTACCAAGACTGAAATGAAGAATGAATGGAACATTATTTTTCAGAATACAAGGCGTGTCAAAAAGTTAAAAATCTCGATACTTTTTTGACACATTATATATATATATATATATATATATATATATATATATATATATATATGTGTGTGTGTGTGTGTGTGTGTGTGTGTGCGTGTGTGTGTGTTTGTGTGTGTATGTGTGTATGTGTATGCGTGCACGCGGTCATTTGTATATATAAGTAAGTAAAGTCGTCAGGGAGGCCTAATGTCGGTATCAGCTAATCAGCGCGGGAGTCTATCTCCTTTTCACTAGCGCTAGACCAAGGAGATTGTTTTTTGCATCTGAGGTGGAGCCCCACACCTCCCATCAGCTCCTTACTTTACCACACAGATCCCTGTGCTACTCATACGATGAGTTGGCGAGGGCCGGTATCGAACTAAGAACCGGCTATATATATATATATATATATATATATATGGTCGGTTATATATATATATATATATATATATATATATATATATACATATATTATATATATATATATATATATAGGACCGGTTTATATATATATATATATATATATATATAGATTACCTCCTGCCGCTCCCACATAGAGAGGGCAGCCAAAAATTCCCACCAATAATTCTGACTCCAAAGTTTTACTCCTCATTCATCCCCCCTACTTGCCTGACATCAAGTTCCGGCGAATGTCGGATACGATCGGCTGTTTCCGTGTAAGTTCGTTGGTCCAACGACACAAAGTGATGGTTGTTTCCTGTACCGGTCTCCTGCCTCCCCCCACCTTCACCCGCCTTCTCTTCCTCCTCCTCCTCCTTCTCCCTCTTCTTCTCCTCCTGTCGCTATCTCTCTTCCAGCGTTGATACAAACAAAAACCGCCTTCGTCGTCGACGCCTACGATCTTTGTCGAATCTTGAACAACGTAAGTCTATTTGACAGGAGATCTGGGGGCTTCTTGATGAGAAAGCTTCCTCTTCCGGGTAAATGGTGTAGGAAGGAAACATGGCGGAGAACCATTGTGTTGGATCTGCAAAGGGTATTTACTTGTTTTGGACGTGTGTGTGTGTGTGTGTGTGTGTGTGTATGTGTGTGTGTGTGTGTGTGTGTTTGTGTCTGTGTGTGTCTGTGTTTGTGTGTGTGTATGCCTCTCTGTGTGTGTATGTGTGTGTGTGTATGTGTGCATGACTCTCCGTGTGTGTGTGTGTGTGTGTGTGTGTGTGTGTGTGCATGCCTCTGTGTGTTCGAGCGCCCGTTTGAATATGATTTGGTCCAAGAATAAATGCCTATATATTTAGGTGATATATCTTTGTAATTATCAAAGTCCCCTCTAAGAGGTTTGGTTAGTTGGTTGTATTTTACGGCACGTCAACACTTGGGTTATTTTATACCGAAAGATTTTGTTTATTCATTCTTGTTGGGTATTCAATTTTTTAAACACATTTTTTAAAACCCTTAGACAATCGTAAGTCAAGATACCACAGTGCAGGGTGTTCCAGAAATAAATGATATAATTTCATTTTGAAATGCCTGCCATGAGTACCGTGTCTCAAGCTGTGCGCATGTTGAAAACTATTTACTACTTTTCGACTTAGACAAATATCTGACCTTAAATAATCGATTTAATTAATTTTAATTCGTTTTTAAAATGAAAAGGTGACGAAAAAAATGGGAATTCCTTCTTCATACTATTTCTTGAAACAAGTCTTGTAATGCATCTGTCATATCTTCGTGTGGTTGAACGTGGTCTCTCAAAACTTTATTCCTGGCTAAAACAGCCAGGAATAAAGTTTTGAGAGACCACGTAAATTTGATAAAAAATTAATTTTTGAAAAAATCTCTCTCAAAAAAAGTAACGATCATACAGATTATACATTTCATTGTGTTAAATATAGGGGGGGGGTAAATTTCACAGGGTAAATTGGTGCTACCTAGGCATCATCACTTATCCTATTTTTACCAATTTTTTCCCCAAATATCCGCCACAAATACAGGAACAACACGAGTTTCATCTTTTCACCAGATCTTAAGAATTAGTTTAGCACTAGAAGCGGCTACCCGGCGTCGCCTGGATAGACGTGTGTGGGGGGGGATAAAAAGTTAATTTCACAGATCCATTATTACTGAATCATGAGTTGGATCCTCGCAGGACGTCCCATTAAGATCCCTGACCTCTCGTTGATCCGGCCTGCCAAGGGCGTCAAAAAAGTGCAAAGACACCCTGAAAAGAAAAAGTAATGTCTTCTATTTAAAATATTAAATGCAAACAAAAAAAAACCAAAATCAAACAATGCTGACTTAATTAAATCTTTATTTTCCCTTCATTTAATAAAAGAAAAGACCAACGCATTTGCCATTTTGGATTACAATTTCAGTTTTAAATTACAAAAGAAAAATTCACATTTCAAGCCATTAATCTTCTATTTCTATAAAACTAGAAGCAACTACCTGGTGAAACCTGGGTAGAAAAGAAAAAAAAGTGATTTAATGGTTAGCTAGTCTTGTAGATGTATTACTTCTGAATAGTGAGTTCGATCCTTACTGGATGTCCCAGAAAAATCCTCACATAAAAAAACGTGTTAATCCGGCCTTGTGGGAGGTCTTCGCAAATATATACTCAAATTTTAGTAACGCAGAAAAAGTTTGTCATAGATATCCATGATTAAAATATTAATTACCTGTAATTATTAATGTCTCCTATTTAAAATATGAAATGCAACAAACAAACAAAAAAAACAATGCTGTTATTATTTGTATTTTATTTTGTAATTATCTCCACGAATATAGATCAAAGCTTCATTAGTTGTGAAATTGTTCACGAAAATCCACATACCACTGAATTTCTCATTCAAATTTTGACGAACAAATTTTATTTTACAAAGGATTGAGCTTGTCTAGTTTCAAATTTCCTGACCAATCATCGAAAAACAGCGACCCACGGTGCTTTCTGAATTGCCCGCCTAAAACGTCAATTTTCATGGAAAAAGATCTTTTTACCAAATGGATTTTGGTTTGGTTTGTTTTGTTTTACGGCATATCAACCTCAGTGGGTCATTTAATGCCGATAAAGTTGTGAAATTAATCAATTCTTAATGGATAATACAATTTAAAAAAAAATACATTTTTCTATTTAACCCATAGATGGGACCCTAACAGGTACTACCACTCCGGGTCAGAGTGGACCAGGTAGCAATGGTGATGAAGGGGTGCTCCACATTCCCCAAACCTCCAGAACTGGAACCTCACCATCAGATAGAGTTTAACGTCATTCCCAGGACATGTAGACCCTCAGCCACCGCCTTCTAGCACCCATATGATAAAAAGGGGGTTGGGGCTTGCCATAAGGGCAATAGAGTTGGGGCGATCATATAGGTGCTAGGGTTTTACCAAATGGAGCCAATTAGAAAAAGAAAGAAGCTATTTAGCAAAAGGGTGATTTTTAGGGATGACCAATTTCGGGTCACGTGATCAGTTTAGGCGATAATGAATAAATGAAAGTAAATATTTTTTAACTTTGTTTTTTTAAAAATCTCTCTCAAAAAAAGTAACGATCATACAGATTATACATTTCATTGTGTTAAATATAGGGGAGGGGATAAATTTCCAGGGTAAATTGTTGCTACCTAGGCATTATCGCTTATTTTAAGTTGCTTGACTGTGTACACAATTTCCCTTAAATTTTTAAATAAAATTAAAAAAAACTTAAAGGTTTTGTTTTGATACTTTTATCACAGCTCTTATAAAATTAGCTAAATCTTACATAGTGCCAATTAAAAAAGGAAGAAGCTATTCAGCCGGTTCTAGTCAAATTGACCAAACTGCTTTTAGGCTTATTTTGCCGGCGCTGTAAATATTTTTTATTATGAATGCAAGTAATGTTAAAAATAACAACACAGATTTAACACAAAAGTTTATTTGTATTCATTTTTTATATTTATATTTTGTGAAGGATAATGATACAAAAAATTCTTCAAAATGAAAAATATAGATAACGTTAATGACCTGTGATCAAATGTGAATTTTTTTAAATTAAAAAAAAAAATTTAAATTAAAAGAAATGATAAAGGCAACTTTGACTGAAGATTTTTTTCCGAAGTGGAAGAATCGCATTTTCCAATATCAATTGTTAAAACATAAAATTGTAACCCTAAATTTAAAATTACAATCTATTTGCAGGTCATATAATCCAAAACGGGAATAACAAGAGTGTTGATGATTTGAGAGGACACGTTACCCTATTTCTAAGTCAAATGTACAGTTTAGTATCCTTTTTAAATTCGAACGCATAAGTAATGTTCTACTGTGAATACCTACACATGGACTCACCAGTGTAGGCTGACCAGCAATAAGATCAATCCGCCCTGTGCAGATATTGGATGCTGCACAGAAGACTTGCTCGGATCAATGACTGATTGTGAGATTGCTGGACTGCGACTGAATAGAATTGGTCTATATACGATGGTGGGTCAAAGAGTAATGCCATTTTGTTTAGGACAGGTATAATTACCAACACAGAAACATGTACCATACATCAAAATGTAGCTGGTCCTCTGTGGATCACATCTCTACTTCTCCACATAGGTGAGTCAAAAAGTAATGCCATTTAGTTTAGGACAGGTATAATTACCAACACTGGAACATGTATCATACATCAAAATGAAACTGGTCCTCTGTGGATCACATCCCTACTTCTCCACGTTTCTCTCAATAGCAATGTTTCACATTCGAATTAGAGCATGTATCCCTGCGCTGTAAGATTCTTTTAACTGTTCTTTGAGCCACTTCTTCATTCCAGACTTCACTTCCTCGTCACTGGAATAATGTTTGCCTCTCAGACCCTCTTTCATGGGACCGAAGAGAGACAAACATTATTCCACTGACGAGGAAGTGAAATCTGTAGTGAAGAAGTGCCTCAAAGAACAGTCAACAGAATTTTACGGGGCATTCGAAGGTGGAACATTGCTAGTGAGAGAAATGATGACTATGTGGAGAAGTAAGGATGTAATCCACGGAAAACCAGCTTCATTTTGATGCATAACATCCTTATCCTTATGTGACTGATTATTTAATAGTTAAATTTCAAATTTTTTGTGGAAATATATTGCTCTGTAAATAATCCCTCAACTATTATACATTGAGCTCTCAACATGAA
>CM042145.1:22331868-22336868 GCA_023376005.1 Doryteuthis pealeii | reverse complement strand
TTGTTTTGTCTGTGATGAATGGATAGTAAACTTTGAAATATCCTATCATACAGGTAAAAGCACTAAGAAAATTGATACAGCTGGGGCAGAGGAGGGATTTGGTAAGCAAAAAATTACTCACATTCGAAAGAAAAAACCCTCTTAAACAACTAGACAAATATATGGATATGAACATGCAATGAACGCAATTCCCTAACCTTTAGTGTAATATACCACCACAGGACCTGGCAAATAACACGGAACACATGTATATATAAAAATATCAAGTTATATCTTTATTTTTCGATTGTATGTAGACAAAGAGTCGTCGGCAGAGGATACCCATATATAGGAGCCTTCGGGAGTTCTGACTGCGAGCGATCTCGATCTGCTCAACCTAGATTTCTAAGAATTATTTATAATTTTTGAACTCAACAGGGTCACGCCTCTTTGATCGTGACGCCTTCACAATTTTCCTGTAGACACTCCCCTTGCCCATGCAGCTTGTTTTTATTGGTTATGAGCTACACCTACACATTTTCTGTGCCTACGCAGTGTCAATTTACACCTGAATTTTCCGGGTGTCAAAAGTCAGTTCAATGCGTTCAAAGCAACATCCTACTTTTGTTTTCAGACCCATGTTTGACACTCACGCACTTCCCGTACACACGCGCCAGTTATCTGTACCTGGTTCCCGGGTGCGAACTCGTTCACCAGGCAATATATCACATTAGGTATAAAATAAAACTGGACGGATTGACATGCCGTTAAAATCAACCAATTGTATCTATGCCAGTCTTTTAATATTTATCTCAGTCTATAGATAAATACATATTTATCTTCTTGGTATTTGCATCAAACTCCCTGACAATAAAATATGCGGCCTCCATGATCATTGTCCTCTTACCTTGGCTTGATATTATATTCCGGGGAAGAAAACAGTGTTTTAAGAGTCGTACCAGTGTGTAACACTGGAAACCATGGGATGTAGCATGGTGGAAGTCAAATAGTGTCTATTGATGAGAATATTAAGCAGCAAAATAATACCATTTATATCAATTAATCATTTTTTTTCTTTTCAGACTTGATTTTTATCGCATACTCGGTATCTATCACCGCCCTGTCGGCTGGGACTCTAGAATACGCTAATTACACAAATGAGGCCACCTGTTGGCTATGGGTTGGGACCCGTGATATTTAAGGACGGAGTCCTGGTGGCTGAGCAGTCCATATAATGCAGCAGTCTACTTTGGATCTTACTCGGTCAAGACGGGCGGTCGGAGCAGCCCCCTCAGATCAATCGTCTGGTCACGTCAAGCCCTAGCACCCATATGATTGTCCTGACCGTATTGCTAACCCTTTTTATCATATATATGCTAGAAGGTGGTGCTGTGCGTCTTAGTGTCCTAAGTATGACGTTAAACTGCATCTAGTGGTGAGGTTCTAATTCTGAAACTTTAGGGAGTGTAGATTTACCCTTACTTTCTATTACTCCGGTGTCTTATCTTTGAAGCGTAACACATATTCTCAAAGATACGTGGTTTAAAGTTAACTTTCCTAAAGAAAATTAAAAGTTTTTAAATAAAATAACTGGTGCATTCTTATCTTTTATTCATTAATACATCAACACAATTTTATTAAATTTGGTTAATTCCCTGATTTTTAATTTTTTTTTCTTTCGGCGTGGTGACATACGATGGTGGAATTTAGGTCCGTTAAGTTCGATTTAACCATTCTTTTTGCCCTATTAGACGAATCTATTCCTAGTATTTGAGAAATTGGTACTTATTGTCTTGATTGGTTATCTCCCTTGTCTTCGAAACTTGCTTCAGAAAACAAAGTGATTTTAAATTCTAAGGTTGGTTTACATCAACCAATTGATTATTCAATTATAAGTAAAGTAAGCAAAGTCGTTGGGGCGGCCTAAAGTCGGTATCAGCCAGTCAGCGAGGTAGTCTATCCCCTTTTCACTAGCGCTAGACAAGGAGATTATTTTAGCGTCTGAGGTGGAGCGCCACACCTACCATCAGCTCCTTACTTTACCGCACAGATCCCTGTGCTACTCATACGCTGAGTTGGCGAGGGCCGGTATCGAACTAGGAACATTGTGATTCCTAGCCGAACGCTCTACCGACTGAGCTAAACCGGCCCAATATATATATATAATCACCAGAGATCAGATTTGTAAACAACAGACGATCACTGTTTTATGCTGGCGGGGAAATCAATTAAAATAGTTCCTAGAGAGCTCTACCGGGTTTGTGTGTATGTGTGTGTGTGTGGGGGGGGGTGCAGACTGGGCTCTTTAACCTAATATGGCAAACGGTCTTAGATGGATAGATAGATATTAACAGACTGAAATCGAATATATATATATATATATATATATATATATATATATATATATATTAACAGACTGAGATAGATAGATAGATAAATAGATAGATATTGACTCACTGATATAGATAGATATTAAATGACTGAGACAGACAGGCAGACAGACAGACAGACAGATAGATAGCTAGATAGATAGATATATAGATAGATAGATAGATATTAACAGACTGAAATAGATAGATAGATAGATGGATAGATAGATAGATAGATAGATAGATAGATAGATAGATAGATAGATATTAACAGACTGAAATTAATAGATAGATATTAACAGACTGAGATAAACAGACGAATAGATACATTGATAGATAGATAGATAGATAGATAGATAGATAGATAGATAGATAGATATTAACAGACTGAGATGGATAGATATTAAGACTGAGATAGATAGATAGATAGATAGATAGATAGATAGATAGATATTAACAGACTGAAATAGATAGATAGATAGATAGATAGATAGATAGACATCAACAGAGATATAGATAGATAGATAGATAGATAGATATTGACACACAGAGATAGATATACATTAAAAGACTGAGACAGACAGACAGGCAGACAGTCAGATAGATAGATAGATAGATAGATGATAGATATTTAACAGACTGAAATAGATAGATAGATAGATATAGATAGATAGATAGATGAGTATCTACGTAGTTGGATAGATAACTATGACTTGCCTACTAACCTACATACATATCTCCCTATCTACCAACTTTTTTAACTACATATCTGTATACATACAGTTATACATATGATTCTCTCTTGTCACTCCTATTCTATCATTTATAATTAATTAATATAAATACATATCATATTAGAAAAGCGAAAGCGAAACAACAGAGGCAAAATGAAACTGAAAGTATTACTGAAATTTTAAGGAAATGATTGGTGTCACGAAATAAGCATAAAATAACATTCATTTCATATATGATAATTATATTTATGACAAAGAAGACAACAAAATACACACGTTTATCGAAATTTGAAAATGACAGGTTTTCGTTCGGCTTCACAAAATTCCGGAAACCTTTCTCAATCAATGAAGATAGAATCAATAATAATAATAATAATAATAATAATAATAATAATAATAATAATAAAATAATAACATTATAAACTTCATTTAAAAAAGCCATGGAAAACTGGTGAGTTCAATTAAAAAGCTGAAAACAATCCCTGGCAGAAGTAAAAATCCAAAGAGGTATCTTCCAAGGAGACTCATTATCACCACTACTTTCTTTATATTGCAATGATGCCGCTAAACCATATACTTAAAATGTACCGGGGGATACAAATTTAGTAATTCACAAGAAAAGATTAACCACCTGATTGTACATGGATGACATTAAAATTTTTGCAAAAATGAGAAAGAATTGGAGAGCCTAGTGACAAACTATTAGAATATATAGCCAGGATATAGGATGGAATTTGAAATCGAAAAATGTGCTATGCCTGTATAAAAAGGGTGAGAGAAAACTAATGAATGGAATACAACTACCCAAATCAGGAAACTAAAAAATCTCTTGATGAAAATGAAAGCTACAAATACTTAGGAATTTAGAAGCGGACAATATCATCAAGCAGAAATGAAAGGAAAGTTAAAAAAGAATATCTCAGGAGACTAGAAACTTCTAGAAACGAAACTTAACAGCAGAAATCTGATCAAAGGAATTAATACCTGGGCTGTCCCCATTATAAGATACTCAGACATTCTTAAAATGGACAAAGAAGAAACTCAGACAGATAGGCCAAAGGACGAGAAAATTATGACCATGCACAAGCCTCTCCCACCCTAGAGATGATAGAGATAGATTGTATGTGTCAAGAAGGAAGGGGGAATAGTCTGCCAACATAGAGGGATGCGAGAAACCACAATCCAACAACTGAAGATTACACAATGGAAGAGCCAAGACAAACTACTTTATGGCGGCCAACAAAGTAGAAACGGCAGATGCGACAAACAGAAAACGACAAGACTAGAAAACAAAAATGGGAAGAAAAACAATTATATGGACGCTTCAAACGAACAAATAGAGAGGTTGCCACATCAAAAGACTTGGACATGGTTAAGAAAGGGAAACCTCAAAAGAGAATGGAATCACTTCCACCTCCGCTGCACCAAATAAATGCATAAGGACAAACTACATCAAAGCGAAAATTGATTAAGACCCAACAAAATTAGTAAATGTAAGACTTTGCGTAATAAGATGAGACTGTTAACCATATACTCTGCCGAATGTAGCAAACAAACTAGTCACAACAAGAATTTACAAACTAGACACGACTGGGTGGGAGGTGATCCACTGGGAAATTATGCAAGAAATTTAATTGTGACCATACAACAAAAATGGTATATGCATAAACCAGATCTGCGTCTTAGAAAACGAAACGCACAAAATTCTCTGACTTTGAAATTTAAACGGATCACCTACCCAGCAGAAGGCCAACCTAGTTGTTGATTAACAAAAAAGAAAAACTGGTCAACTGAGTTGATTTTGCGTGCCAGCCAGATCACGGGTGAAGTTAAAAGGAAAATGAAAAATTGACCAAATATCTGACCTTGCCAGAGAACTGAAAAATTATTGAATATGAAATGAAAGTTAATTCTCGCT
>CM042145.1:22330188-22331858 GCA_023376005.1 Doryteuthis pealeii | reverse complement strand
TCACCAATTGATAGTTTTGTTGGTGCACTCTGAAGCAGTGTCATCCAAAAAGGATTAGGAAAAGGGCTTTGGAAAGTTTGGAATATCAGATGGAAGGATTTGAAACCATTCAGAACACTGCACTGCTGCAATCTGCCAGAGTACTCAGAAGAGTCCTGGAGACCTAAAAATTAAGACGATGACTAGAAACGAAAAAAAAAAGGAAAATAGAAAAAAAAAAAAAAGGAAATAAAAAAAATAAAGAGATTTAAAAGATAAAAAAAAAAAAAAATAAAATAAAAAAGCGAAATAAAAAAGCGGGAAAATAAAATAATAAAAAAAAACGCCGGCAAGAAGAGAAAAATATAACACGATTTAAGCAAAAGCATGATAAAAGTATCATTAAATAAGTTAAACATTCCGAATTAAGCAACAAAATTCGAAATAGTTGAAATAACAAACTACTCTAGAAGAAGAAGAAGAAGAAGAAGAAGAAGAAAAGGAAGAAAGAAGAAGAAGAATTAAAAGGAAAGAGAAGAAAGAAGAAGAAGAAGAAAAAGAAAAGAAAAAAAAAAGAAGAAGAAGAAGAGAAGAAAAGAAGAAGAAAAGAAGAAGGAGAAAAAGAAAGAAGAAATATAAAAAGTAAGAAGGAAGAAGAAGAAGAAGAAGGGGTAGATATAAAAGTAAGAAGAAGAAGAGAAGAAGAAGAAAGAAGAAAGGAAGAAGAGAAGAAGAAGAGAAGAAGAAGAAGAAGAAGAAGAAGAAGAAGAGAAGATAAAATAAAAGAAGAAAAGAAGAAGAAGAAGAAGAAGAAGAAGAAGAAGAAGAAGAAGAAGAAGAAGAAGAAGAAGAAGAAGATATAAAAGTAAAGAAAAAAGAAGAAAAAGAGGAAGAAGAAAAAAGAAGATATAAATGTAAAGAAGAAGAAGAAAGAAGAAGAAAGAAGAGAAGAAGAAGAAGAAGAAGAAGAAGAAGAAAGAAAAGAAGAAAAGAAACAAAAGTAAAGAAGAAGAAGAATTGCAAAGAAAAAAAGAAGAAAATCTAAAGTAAAGAAGAAAGAAGAAGAAGAAAGAAGAAGAAAAAGAAGAAGAAGATAAAGTAAGAGAAGAAGAGAAAAAGAAGAAGAAAAAAGAAGAAAAAGAAGATAAATGTAAAGAAGAAGAAGAAGAAAAGAAGAAGAAGAAGAAGAAGAAGAAGAAGAAGAAGAAGAAGAAGAAGAAATAAAGTAAAGAAGAAGATGAATTGCGAAGAAGAAGAATTGCGAAGAAGAAGAAGAAATAAAAGTAAAGAAGAAGATGAATTGCGAAGAAGAAGAAGAAGAAGAAGAAGAAGAAGAAGAAGAAGAGAGAAGAAGAAATAAAAAGTAAAGAAGAGATGAATTGCGAAGAAGAAGAAGAAGAAGAAGAAGAAGAAGAAGAAGAAGAAGAAGAAGAAGAAGAAGAAGAAGAGAGAAGAAGAAAGATAAGCAAAAACAAACAAACAAACAAATAAACAAAAACAACCATAACAAAAAACAAACTAAAAGCGAATAAGTAAAAGTGTAGCGTTACCATCACGGCCGTTATCGTCAGTGGAATAAAAGTTGTCGGGAAGATCAGAACACGAAGCTTCAAGAAACGATAAGTCACGAAGAGGGAAGGAAAAAAATGATAAAATAACACGTATATTTTCAGATGGCGTATAAAAAAAGG
>CM042145.1:22322688-22325188 GCA_023376005.1 Doryteuthis pealeii | reverse complement strand
CTTCTGCTCAATTATAATAAAATAACCATCAGTTTATGTATTTAGCTTGGGTTTGTGGGAGAGCCACTATGAGCGGCTTAAAGTAGCAAATAGTTAAATTATTCAAAATCCCACTGAAAAGTCTTTAGTTGCTCAAACTAGGAACGTTGAATATGTATATGATTGGAAAATCCATGAGTTGTTGTTGGAACCATTACAAAAGCAAGAACTAAAAAAATATAGTGCGGGAATAATTTGAAAGACTTGCCGTTCAGAATTTATTGTGTGCAAAGAAAATATCAATACAGTAAAATATCCCCTCTGAAACATAGAGTGACGGCTCTTTGTACAAAAACAAACCAGACAAAAACAAACCAGACAAAAACAACATTGTTTTATGGAAGATACAGTTCGATGCCATGGAACAAAAAACACAAAATTTTTCCCGCCCTGTCGGTTGAGGCGTTAGAATGCACCGACTTCACCTCTGCAGAGGGTAAGACTCCCCCAATGGGGCCACCTGTTGGCCGTGGCTGGCGACCCGTGATGCTTAAGGGATAGAGTCCAGGTGGATGAGCAGTTCATGACATGCAATACTCCACTTTGGTCCTATCTTTGGCTAGACGGGCGGTCGGAGAGGCCCCCTCCGATCAATCGGCTGGTCACGTCAAGCCCTAGCACCTATATGATTTTCCCAACCCTATTGCCCTTATGGCAAGCCCCGACCCCTTTTTTATCATATGGGTGCTAGAAGGCGGTGGCTGCGGGTCTACATGTCCTGGGAATGACGTTAAACTCTATTTGATGTGAGGTTTCCAGTTTTGGAGGTTTGGGGAATGTGGAGCACCCCTTCATCACCATTGCTCCCTGGTCCACTCTGACCCGGAGTGGTAGTACCTGTTAGGGTCCCATCTATGGGTTAATTAGAAAAATGTAATAAAAAATGTATTATCCATTAAGAATTGATCTATTTAATAACTTTATCGGCATTAAATGACCCACTGAGGTTGATATGCCGTAAAACAAAACAAACCAAACCAAAGTTTTTCCAGAAGACCAAATGGAATTTAACCCTTTGCCAAATTAAATCCGCTCCGAGCGGCTCTCCCACTACTTTGCATACCACATTCAAACAAAGTACAAAAACTGGTGATTAGTTCATTATAACTGAGCAGAAGGACACAGATTACAATAATGATAGGACTTCATTTGAATATAATGAGTTATGAGGTGAATAGGTAGTGAACTTTGAAATATCCCATCATACCGATAAGAAATACCAAGAACATTTGGTACAGCTGAGGGGGAGATTTGTGAGGCAAAGAGTTAAATATCGATGTGATTTTGTTTTAGTATATCTAATTATTCGGTATCATAATGATGCCTTACTGTTGTAATGCAATGAATTATTCAGAGAAAATAAATAAAGTCACACCTAATTCTGAAAATTAATTAGTTAATAATTAATGAATTTAGGCGGGCATATATGTTCAAATGTATGGTTAAACAAATCGAGAAAATGTCAATCCCTGAATGTACATTTCGACCTATTAGGTCTCATCAGCAAGGTTATAGACATGGGAGACTGCTCCGTGTGTGACTCGAAACCTCGACTGCCAAGCTGACAGGCGGAGATTCTAACCACTGCACCAGCTGGTCATTCCCTGAATGTACATTTCGACCTATTAGGTCTCATCAGCAAGCTTATAGACCAGCTGGTGTAGTGGTTAGAATCTCCGCCACACGCAGAGAATTTCAAGGAAGACAGTCATACGACCGAATGGACAGAACCTACCAGTAAGCTCACACCTCCGGACCTTCAGAAATCTTCTGACGAAGAGATCTTTATCTCGAAATATTAAGAATAAATCAAAGGTTAACAAACAACATCATAGTTACCTCATTTTTCTTTACACTTGCATTGCGATAGAGTTCAAAACCAATCACCAAATCAATATAAACAAAATGCTTCAAGTAAAATATAAAACACTTATATATAATATATATATATATATATATATATATATATATAATAAGGATATCTACTGAGTCAGACAAACCTACTATTAGTTTCGCATAAAGCTCTTCAGGGCTAAAATCTGACTTATATAAATATATATATATATATATATATATATATATATATATATATATATTTAATTTTTAAATTTTGACATGCCTACACGGGTCGCAACTATTGGCAACATTTTACCGGATGTCAGCCTTGTTCTCAACACACTTTTAAAAAAGAAAAAAAAGAGAGAAATAAGAAATTACAGTTATTCGCCCGTTCCATTCATAAAGGAGAAGAAGAAGAGAGGAAAAAAAGGAGAGGAAAAGGAAATAAGAAGAGAAATTATAACCACACAAATAAAAAAACATAAGCACGTCATTTCTGAAAATAAACTCTGATGATGAAGCTCTAGCTTCGAAATCGATAAGACATATAAAACATCTTTTTGTCTTTATTTTTTATACGCATTGTATTGCCTTCGAATTTTATTATTTTTATATATATATA
>CM042145.1:22312688-22317688 GCA_023376005.1 Doryteuthis pealeii | reverse complement strand
GTGCAGATTGCAGGTGGAAACTATTCTTACAATATACAATACATGTAAAAGGCGGTTGTTACCATTGGTTTCAAAGCAGTTAACTAACCACTTCTCGCCAGGCCAACGCGTCTGTGAAAAAAAAGAGTCCCTAACAGGTATTACCACTCCGGGTCAGAGTGAACCTGTGAGTAATTGAGATGAAGGGGTACTCCACACTCCAATAGATCCAGCATTGGACTTCTCTATTAGATGCAGTTTAACGTCATACTCAGTGCAATAACACCCTCAGTCACAGCCTTCTAGCACAATTATGATAAAACGTGTTGGGGATTTGCTTAAGGGCAATAGGGCTGTGACAATCCTATCGGCGCTAGGGCTTGACGCGACCCGCCGATTGAGCAGAGGGGCTCCCCGACCACCTGTCTAGTCTAACTAAGGGCCAAAGTGGAGTGTTTAATGTCATGGACTAGTCAGCCACCAGGATTCCATCATTAAGCAGCTCGGGTAGAGGTGCAGTTGGTGTATTCAACAGCCCAAAGGGCCAAAGTCGGTATATTTCACAGCCAAATGGCCAAAGTGGAGTGATGCATGTCAATAACTACTCAGCCATCAGGATTCCATCCTTAAGCAGCACGGGTAGACACCCACAGTGATCAAGTGACTCTATTGGGCGAATTGCACCCCTCTGCAGAAATGCAGTCGGTGTATTCAACAGCCCCAATTGACAGGGCGTGTGATAACATTGGATATCATGATAACTAGTACAAAATAAAAAAACACCCTCCGGGCGATGTAAAAATAGATTTTGAAAACATATTGCCTGAGGGGTGGGAGTTAAAAATTCAATGTCAGCGAGTTTGTACCCTAAGTAAGTAAAATCATCAAATTCATTAAAGGATTAAAAAATAAAACAATTTGAAATGTAAACTTTAAATATGTATTAAAATAAAACAAACTATACATAGATATATAATACCAGTCATGTATTTATTAAAACTTGTTTTAAAAAACAATGAGTACTGTCTAATGTTGCATGTTCAAATTTTGAGTGTATTTATTGAATAAATACACTCAAAATTTGAATATGCCAAAAATCGTAGAATAAATTTTATTCTATGTTATGACGATTTTGGGTAACGTGATGTAAGTAGTGACGTAATTTTTGTTACAGACAAAAACCGGAAGCGAATCTCCATTATTAATAGAAGATGATGATATTATGATAATGATGATAACAGAGTATTGAGTTTTTGATAGAAATGAAAGTCAATGCAGTAAGTACAACCAGAATGGCGTCATTAGTAATCATAACCATAATCTAATTGTTTTTTTTTGTGTGTTAAGATCGTCAGTTAATTAGTGTGATATTATCTTTGTTAATAAAATTATTAATCCTGCTGACAGCCTCGTCACAGAGTGAGAAAATGAATGTGTGCCCATTACCACAACCACTTCCGTCAGACAGTGAATATTGCAAATCCAGATCACAGTGGAACTGAAAGAGAGTAAAAAAACCAACAGCAGCCGAAGATTCGTCATCATCATCATCATCATCATCATCATGTTGCGCTGTCAGCACGGATTCCCATGACGCACTCTCGTCAACCGTCCTATCGGTCATCGCCTTTGGGAGCTTGTTGTTGCAGATGGTGATGATGATGATGATGATGATGATGATGATGATGATGATAGTGTTGCGGATATCTCATTATATTGGAGATTATGTAACTGTCTGTCTTGTAACCGAAACGACGTCACGCTGACATCAATTTCAAATGTTTTTATCTGCATTCTTATTTAGTTAGTCCCTATCGGTCATCGCCTTTGAGAACTTGTTGTTTTAGATGATGATGATGATGATGATGATGATGAAGATAGTGTTGTGGATATGTCATTATAATGGAGATTATGTAACTGTCTGTCTTGTAACCAAAACTACGTCACCACTGACATCACGATTTCAAATCTAATTATCTGCAGTTAGTCCCCATCGATCATCGCCTTTGAGAGCTTGTTGTTTTAGATGATGATGATGATGATGATGATGATAGTGTTGTGTATATGTCATTATAATGAAGATTATGTAAACTGTCTGTCTGGTAACCGAAACGACGTCACCACTGCCATCACGATTTCAAATCTTTTTATCTGCATTCTTATTTAGTTAGTCTCCATCGGTCATCGCCTTTGAAAGCTTGTTGTTTTAGATGATGATGATGATGATTGATGATGGACGAGTCTTCGGCTGCTGCTGATTTTTTGACTCTCTTTCAGTTCCACTGTGATCTGGATTTGCAATATTCACTGTCTGACGGAAGTGGTTGTAGGTAATGGGCACATTCATTTTCTCACTCTGTGACGAGGCTGTCAGCAGGGTTAATAATTTTATTATTGTGCATATCTCATTATAATAGAGATTATGTAACTGTCTGTCTTGTAACCAAAACTACGTCACCGCTGACATCACGATTTCAAATCTTTTATCTGCATTCTTATTTAGTTACTCCCCATCGGTCATCGCCTTTGATAGCTTGTTGTTAGATGCTGCTGCTGCTGCTGATGATGATGATGATGATGATGATGATGATGTTGTGTATATCTCATTATAATGGAGATTATGTAACTGTCTGTCTACAACCGAAACTGCGTCATCACTGACATCACGATTTCAAATCTTTTATCTGCATTCTTATTTAGTTCCATTAGTCTTTCTAATTTAATATGATATTTCCATTACATTAAAACTTAAATACATGCACCCTATGTAGGGTGCATATATTTGCTAGTTACATTACGATTTTTATGCTGCAAGTGAGAGCACTTTACATTGGAGATCCCTTGTGTTATTTAGTGTTAGGTAGAATCCTTTGGTTGTTCCTTACTGAAGAATCCTTGTGTTAAGCGGAATCCTTGGTTTGCAGATCCGCTCTCCGTGTCGAATACGTGCAAATGAACAGCCTTCAAGATCGGTGATTAAATAGTTAACTAACCACGTATTCGAGCGTTTTGATTGGTTGGCTCTAATCCACACACCCATGCAGAGTCTATACGTTTAAGTGATGGGATTCAGCACACCTCATATGGTAAAATATTCGAACATACCCTTGAACAAGGGATCTGATTAATAAAATAAATTAGTACCATAAACTCTGCGTGGGCGCGTGGATTAAAGCCAGCCAATCAACGCGCTCGAATACGTGGTTAGTTAACTATTTAATCACCGATCTTGAAAGCTGTTCATTTGCACGTATTCGACACGGACGAACGGATCTGCAACCAAAGGATTTTGCCTAACACCGAGAAAAACAACCAAGGATTCTGCTTAACACAAGGATTCTTCACTAAGAACAACCAAAGGATTCTACCTAACACTAAGTAACACAAGGGATCTCCAATGCAACTAAGGAATACGAGGAATAACCAAAGTATTCTACCTAACACTGTGTCAATTTCAAGTTCACACACTAATGGTTCTTGGATGTGCCTTGGAACTGAGGACTCTTTACCAGAAACAAAGGATTCATTATCGGAGGACTCTTTACCAAGGAACCAATTCTAGTGGACAAGCGTTTTCGCTTGAAGGCCAAAGGATGGCCCATAAAAGCTTAACAATGTCCCATTGATTTTATTTTTTAATTTCATTTCAAGATGTTAAATTTTGATAGAAGTTGCCGAAATAGTCCGTGGCATACAAGCGAGTAATATGTTTCATTTCTTATTTGTGCAGTTAGAACTTTCCTCACCATAGGTAGGCAAGTTATCGGTCTATAGTTGCTTGGGATTATTATTATTATTATTATTATTATTATTATTATTATTATTATTATTGCTGTTGTTGTTGTTGTTTTCATCATCATCATCATCATAAAAATAGGGATATCCCATTTATTTTTTTATTTTTTCATTTTATTTCCGGCGTTGATCGGATGTTAAATTTTGATAGAAGTTGCCGAAATAGTCCGTGGCATACAAGCGAGTAATATGTTTCATTTCTTATTTGTGCAGTTAGAACTTTCCTCATCATAGGTAGGCAAGTTATCGGTCTATAGTTGCTTGGGATTATTATTATTATTATTATTATTATTATTATTATTATTATTGCTGTTGCTGTTGTTGTGTTGTTGTTGTTTTTTCATCATCATCATCATCATCATCATCATAAAAATAGGGATGTCCCATTTATTTTTTTCATTTTTTCATTTTATTTCCGGCGTTGATCAGGATGTTAAATTTTGATAGAAGTTGCCGAAACAGGATAAGGATTGGAATAATGAGATAAAAAAAAAATTGGCAGAAAGAACGGAAGAGGAAGTAAACGACGGCAAATTAAGGCGGACGCGAGAGAAGGTGTGTGGTGGTGGTGGGGGAGTGTGTGTGGCTGATTGGGTGATAGATTTAGGGAAACACGAAGAAGGGTGGTTGTGTGGGGGACGCTGAGTAGAAGTGCTGAAAAAGACGGGCAAAAAATTATTAAAAAAATAGATAAAAAGTAAATAAATAAATGAAAAGGAGAGAAATGAAATGATGGGGAAAAAAAGGTGTCGGAATAAATAAAAAAGAAAGAAAAGCGATTAAATAAATTAGGGAAATAAAAAAGGGAAATGAATTCAAATAGAAAAAAAAGAAAAGAAATATATATATATATATATATATATATATATATATATATATATATATATTATATATATATATATATATATATATATATATATATATATATCAATAAGAAAGGTAAATGAATTTAAAAAGAAAAAAAGGAAAAGGAAAACACTCTCTCACACACAAGCACACACACACACACACACACACATATATGTATATATACATATATATATATATACACGCTAACATATATATCTACGCGCATATATATATATATATATATATATATATATATATATATATATATATATAGTAATAAAAAACTTAGAAAATAAGGAAAATATCAATAATATAATAATACACAGGAAAGAAAATAAATGTACATGAATCGCCGAGTATACATTTAGGTACACGCA
>CM042145.1:22292688-22307688 GCA_023376005.1 Doryteuthis pealeii | reverse complement strand
TCGTTTATTTTTTTTATTTTTCTTTGCCCGACGCCATGATGAAGTGTCATGTCAGATGCACATCTAAAGGCAAAAAAGGGGGAGACAATCCAACAACGTCGAGGATCAAAGTTGAGAAACGCCAGACGCGTTCAGATTCATCAGGGGGGAAAAATCACTTTATGTACGTTTTCGATTCACGATTCTTGGTTAATTCCCGCGTTTTCTTATTCGAATTAATTTCTCTTCGTCTTTTATAACTTTTTGGCGTTTCTGCTTCAAAGTTCATTGTTTTGAATTCGTTCTTTTTAACCCTTGCTCTCCTTGCATTTCCTTACTCTCCTTTTCTTCATTTCTATCTTTTGTTTTTTTAATACAAGATCACAACTTTATAATGCATAGTAGATTCATTCAAATTCAATGTTTGGTATCTAGAGATTTTCTCGAACGCCGACGGAAAACATTCGAACACACACACACACACACACACACGCACGCACGCACGCACGCATGCACACACACACACACTCAGACATACACACGCGTGCGTACAGGTACGCTCACACAGGTACGCACACACAGGTGAGCGCACATACTCACATAGAGGAGCGCCTTCGCGCATTCGCAAAGACACATTGTATTCTTTAAACATATTCATTTATCAATCTTGAACGTATAAATCCAACCTTATATTTCTATTTTTCTTTCTTTCTCCATTTAAGTTTGCCTTTTCTTTTCTCACAGCTCATTTTTTATTTTATTTTCATTTTTTTCTTTTTACTTTTATTTTTCGTCAATCCTTCCTTTTTTGTTTTTGTTCCGTTTATTATTTCTTCAATTTCTTTCTTTCCTTCTTTCTTTCTTTCTTCTACAACCGATAATTCTTTCTTTCTTTCTTTAGTTGATTCAATATTTTATTCTCTCTTTAATTGAACTATATAAAGGATTCCTATTCTTCTATTCTTTGATAAAGATTTTCACCTTTTCTCTCGTTCTCTTTCTCTCCTCTCTGTTTATCTCTTTGTGAAATATTTCTCTACTTGATTGAATATTAGTTCTCTCTTTCTCCCCCTCACCTCTCTCTCTCTCTCTTTCTCTCTCTCTCTCTCTCTCTCTCTCTCTCTCTCTCTCTCAGACACACACGCACAAACGCGTTCTCTCTTTACTTTTAAGTGAAAGTTCTACTCTCCTTTTTCTGCTTGCAAATTATTTTGTTTTATATCGAAGATTGGTTTTTATTCTCTCTTTGACTGGATATTCCCTCCTTATTTCTTTTGTCTGCTACCTGGATCTCTCACTTTGCGTTATAAGTTTTTCTGTAAACTGGTTTTGATAAATATGTCTATTATGGGATTTCTAAAAAGCCTCAACCCGAATTTCTTGTAAATCTGGAAGTAAAATCACAATTTATTAACCAACCAAATCCTATCTTAAATGAGATATTGTTGCTACAACCTTAATCTTAAATGAGATATTGTTGCTACGGGGTTAATCCCCAAAGTAAGGTCACCAAAACATTAATAGGGCCTTGTGCCTAACCTGTACGTGGTAAATATCTAGTATGTAGATATGGTCAACAGTATTAATAATGTAAAGCAATTTTATTAATAATTGAGGTTTAAATAAAAATAAAATCATGATGAATGTGATATAAAAAACTAAAAGGTAATTGTGACTTGAGTAGTGATATAGTTTCGGTTACAGACAGAGGCTGAACTTGCACAAAGGTGTCAAAATTAGGGTTTCCCAGAAAAAACAGAACCCACACATTTTGTAATAAAACTGTTAATTTTAACTATGGGGGTCTAGGGTTAGGGTTTAGGGTTAGGGTTAGGGTTAGAATGGGGAAAATGGATAAATAATTTGGGTTCTGTTTTTTCTGGGTCACCGGTATACAGGGTGACCCAGAAAAAACAGAACCCACAAATGTTATAATAAAACAGTTAATTTTAACTAGGGGCTTAGAATTAGACTTAGGCTTAGGGTTAGGGTTGGTGTTGGGATTTAAGGTTAATCTAATGGAAAAATAAATAAATAATATGGGTTCTTTTTTTTTTCTGGGTTACCCTAATTTTGACACCTTTGTGCAAGTTCAGCCCAGATAGACAAACACAATCCCCATTACAATTATATATATATATATATATATATATATATATATATATATATATATATATATATATATTTTGGTAAAGGAAAAAGCTTAAAATCAGTCATTTTGCGGTTATAGATGTATTTCTACCCACGAGTTTCATCAGACCGATAACTTTAGTGTTTGTCTGTGCGGGAGTGTGAGTGTTCGCGCGTGTGTGTGCCTATTTGAAATGGGTGAATATATCAGCCCAATTAATGCTGATTTTTAAGGCGTGTGGATTCATCCTAATTGATGCAATACAATTCTAGTCTTATTTCTGTCCTGTTTGTAAATATCTAATAAAGATAGACGCAAGAAAACTTGCAGCATGTTTAAATAATAACTATTAATTCTCAACCTTGATGTAAAGGGGCACATTCAATTACTCTTCTTGAGGCATATTGCAAATCATAAAATCATTGCACGTGCGATCGCACGTATATATATATATATATATATATATATATATATATATTATATATATATATATATATATGATGGACTCTCCCGTCGATCGACGTATGATTATTCATACAATAAACACCCACACAGTGATTTGTTTATAGTGGTGAAGGCTTGTGTTGGACTATCCACACTTTTTGGCACAGTCGATAGGAAAGAATTGGTGCATCAAGTGTTGCCACAAATCCAATCAACGACCGACCTCAGGAGTTTTGAATTCAGAGTTATCCCTCTCCAAGACTAGTTACCTACCCAAAGCTGAAGGGCCCAGTCTGCCCTACTAATTAACCCATAGCTGGAGGGAGAATATGGATTCATATCTTTCCCATACCTTTATATATATATATATATATATATATATATATATATATATATGGTGATTGCCACTTCTTCGCAGAATAAGGCCATTTCTACAAGTAGTTCGGATGTGAGCACACCGAGGATCACCTGATCCAAATTTGTTTGTTTCCTGTCACACATGAACCCCTTTCTTGACTTCGTGACTGAGAAGCCCAACCCTCGACAGGCAGGCCCTGCCACACAAGTCACATATGTGTTCAGTCTTAGATGTAGGAGATGTGTCCATGCCGTCCGTCGTGTGCCGCTTACGCAGAGGCCGCTTTAGGATGGGGTGCTCGAGCTGCCTTACCTCAAATCCATACAGCTACCATGGGCATGCTTATACAAAAGAATATATATATATATATATATATATATATATATATATATATATATATATATATATATATCTTTTTTTTTAGTTTCTGGTTGAAATAAAATATACGGATAAATGGATTAATCAAGATATTGATTAATCCAGTGGATTTAACCCTGAAGATCCTCATGGTGAAACTCAAGTAGGTTATTACTTGTACCTGTATTACAATAAATTTGCTCTACCAACGTATTGAGCATTTTTTATTTGTTATATCGCTGTCTTACCTTTCTGAATTTTGCATCAACTAATCATTGCGACCATCTTCACCGGAAAGTCACCTAAACACACACACACACACACACACATATATATATATATATATAGGTTATTTCCTATAACTCCAACATAAACAAAGGGGCACCACTCTTTACTGATAAATTATTTATTTATTGATCTACTAAGAAAAAGAAAACGGGTTAGAGTTAGGTTTAGGGTTAGAGTTAGGGTTTAGGGTTAGTTTAATGGGAAAATAAATAAATAATTTCTCAGTCAAGAGTGGTTCCCCTTTGTTTATGTTGGAGTTATAGGAAATATATATATATATATATATATATATATATATATATATATATATTATTACAACCATGTATGGTTATCACTATTTTCCTTGGTAAGTTAGTGGTGTGCGAATATATATATATATATATATATATATATATATATATCCTTGGTAAGTTAGTATATATATATATATATATATATATATATATATATATATATATTCCTTGGTAAGTTAGTGGTGTGCGAATATATATATATATATAAATATATATATGTATGCATATATATATATATATATATATATATATATATATGTGTGTGTGTGTGTGTGTGTGTGTATGTGTGTGTGTGTGTGTGTAGAATTAAACAAAAGGCACATCTGTTTAACAATTTGATTTTTGATTTTTTCTAATTTTTTTTCTTTTCCTTCCAGCCTCCACATTAATATAATTAAAAAACAAACAATAAACAAAAAAAAAATGGAATATATCATCCCTGATGATGGCACTTCAAAGTGCCGAAAGTACTCGGGAACTGAACTTTGGTGGACTTATCCACCAATTCCACCCAAACATTAAAAAGTTGACCAGAAAATTAGAAAAAAATCAAAAATCAAATTGTTAAACAGGAGATGTGCCTTTTGTTTAAATCTACATGTATAAATGAAAGAATGATGCCTAAATACACACACACACACACACACACACACACACACACACACATATATATATATATATATATATTATATATATATATATATATATATATCACAACCATGTATGGTGACCATCTTCACCGGAAAGTCACCTTTTCCAAAATACATATATATATATATATATATATATATATATATATATATATAATATATATATATATATATATATATATATATATATATTGCGGGGGGGGCGCACGCGCATGCGCACCTATGTCGGCTTATGTTCACAAACATTTGCCGTAAGTTAAAATCCGGCAAAAAAATATGATCAATCACACAATCTGATTGATCGATTTCTCTAAGGAAAATCGAATTAGCAAAAAAAAAAAAGCGCTAATCGAATTGTCGCCATAGACATTGAACGAACGGCACACCCAGTCATCTCTTGATATGTTTGCCTACTACGCCATGGTCACCGTCAACGTCACCGCCGTGGCCGCCATTACCACCGCCACCAATATCACCACCGCCCCCCCCCAAACAGCGTAGCCAAGATGGCCGCTGATGCATTCATAACCACTGTGTACCAAGACTACCATTTTTATTGACATTCAATTCTACCGCCATTTTCCCTTTTCTCCTCCGTTCTCGTTGTTGCAGATAACGGTCTCGTCAATAGCCCGCTACTATAACGACACCAATAACAACAATACAATCAACACCACTACCACCAATTCGGCCCGCCCTGTCGGCTGGGGTGTTAGAATACACCGACTGTGCTTCTGCAGAGGGGTAAGTCTCCACCAATGGGTCCAGCTGTTGTCCGTGGGTGGTGACCCGTGATGCTTAAGGATGGAATCCAGGTGACATAGCAACAAACCAAACCAAACCAAACCATACTGTCGGCTCCACCACAAAATCGAAGCTGTGAAAAATTCAAGCCTCATCATGATCGCTATAGATCCTTGTCTACTTTTTCTACCAAAATGGGGGGGAACATGAAACCGTGTTCTTCGATTTCTGGTTCATAACAATTTTTAACCTTACGAAAAACGAACATGAGAATGCCGCATACAATCTTCCCATTACCTTAGCAACATCAGATCTGCTCTCATTAATCTCTGAATTATCGTAATATTGTTACATAATTCATAGGCTGCTTATGAATTGTGTACGTACCTGTAGTAAGGTATTTTTAAATGGGGTTCATTAGATTCAGAATAACAGGGGTCCAGTGGAATGTTACCTCTTCAGTTACTGACGAGTAATAACCTGTTTGAAAAACGCGCCATTAGAGACCTGGGAGATCAATTTTAATTTTTAGATTAGAGACGACTAGTTACTGGCTGAAAGCGGATGTTGTGGGCGAATATGGGCTGAGTCGTTTTAAATAAAAGACTTAAGAAAAACAACAAGTCTCTCTTGAGTCCCATGAAAGAGGTTTTGAAATGCAAACATTATTCCAGCGATGAGGAAGTGAAATTTGTAGTGAAGAAGTGGCTCAAAGAACAGTCAAAAGAATTTTACGGGACAGGGATACATGCTCTAATTCGAAGGTGGAACATTGATATTGAGAGAAACGGTGACTATGTGGAGGAGTAGAAATGCGATCCACAAAGGACCAGCTTCATTTTGATGTATGATCCATGTTCTTGTGTTGGTAATCATACCTGTTCTAAACAAAATGGCATTACTTTTTAACTCAGCTATGTGGAGAATTACGGATGTGATCCACAGAGGACTAGCTTCATTTTGATGTATGATACATGTTCCTGTGTTGGTAATTATACCTGTCCTAAACAAAATGGCATTACTTTTTAACTCATCTATGTGGAGAAGTAGAGATGTGATTCACAGAGGACCAGCTTCATTTTGATGTATGATACGTGTTCCTGTGTTGGTAATTATACCTGTCCTAAACAAAAATGGCATTACTTTTTAACTCATCTATGTGGAGAAGTAGAGATGTGATCCACAGAGGACCAGCTTCATTTTGATGTATGATACATGTTCCTGTGTTAGTAATTTTACCTGTCCTAAATAAAATGGCATTACTTTTTGATTCGCCCTCGTATATTACCACCATTATCCAACGGAAAATGTAATAAAAGAAACTGGAGAAACTAATGAAGGAGGAAGGGGAGGAAGAAGAGAAATGAAGGAGTAGGATAAGCTAATAAAGGAAGAGAGTGAAGAGGAGGAGAAACAAAGGGGGAGGAGAGAATGTTGAGGAAAGGTAGAGGAGGAAGAAGAAAGAAGAAGAAAGAAAGAAAAGAAAGAAATTTGAGAAAAAGCGAAAAAGCGGAGAGGAGAAAAAATCTACTAAAGATGTAGAGCGTGATACATAAAGAAGGTAGATGAGATTTATCTATGGTAGGAGCAGGGGATTGGGGAAGGTGATATACAAGAAAGAGGAGGAGTGGAAGTAGGAGGAGGACGAGTGAAACTTGAGAGGCGTCAATATCGGGCCGTAAAAAAGGGAAATGCGTGACGGGGCCGCTCACCGCTAATTTTGGCGAAGGAAGAGAAAAAGTGAACAGCATAGAAATAAAAGCGAATCGATTCTCTTTCATTCTCTTCCTTCCGTTATCATTAATATGACTAATACAAAATAAAAAAACACCCTCCGGCGATGTAAAAATAGATTTTTGAAACATATTGCCTGAGGGGTGGGAGTAAAAAAATTCAATGTCATCGAGTTTGTACCCTAATTAAGTAAAATCATCAAATTTATTAAAGGATTAAAAAATAAAACAATTTGAAATGTAAATCTATGCATAGATTATTGTCGACCCCCTGTATTTCTGAAGGGATGGCCCCTTTTCATATCACGGGCGGGACTTTCCATTGAATATTACAGAAAGCCCGCGAAATACGTGAAGTCTCGTGGGACCTGGTTCGGCTCTCAGTTTCAGCTTGGACGTCAGGCAGAGAAGATGTATCTGCTTTAGCTGGGATCACTGCACACGCGCTTTGTGTTTAGTTAGAGAAATATGTTTAATTAATTAAATAAAGGTTTAAATAAATAATATGGTTTTGTGGTTGATGAATGTCTTGGCAACAAGACTGACCTAGAAGAAGAAATGAATCAAGGACGACCAACCAGCAAGACCAGCCAAGACGAAGTCCAGACGCTAGAAGAAGAACGTAAGATACCAAAGATGAGCAGAAGAATAATAGAAGTAAAGAAAGGGTATACAACATATGTATTAAAATAAAACAAACTATATATAGATATATAATACCAGTCATGTATTTATTAAAACTTGTTTTAAAAAAACAATGGGGACTGTCTAATGTTGCATGTTCAAATTTGAGTGTATTTATTCTGTTATGACGATTTGGGGTAATGTGACGTAAGCAATGACGTAATTTTTGTTACAGACAAAACCGGAAGCGAATCTCCATTATTAATAGATTGAGTTTTTCACACCTGCCGTAGCTGGTTGTTCACTGGAGGCTGAGTGACAGCAAGTCTCCTGAGGTCTCCAGGACTCTTCTGAGTATTCTAGCCGATCCCAACAGTGCTGTAGTTTGGATGGTATCGATTCTTCTTCTGATTTCCAGTTCACCCAAATTCTTTTCCTGAGCTTTGGGAATTGTTCCAAGGGCACGAACTACAATTTGTACGGCATCCACCTTCATGTTCCAAAGTTTCCTCAGTTCTCTGGCAAGGTCTAAGTATTTGTTTATCTTTTCGCCTTCGTTCATTTTCACCGGTGGTCAGCCAGGACGGCAAAATCCACGAGATGACAGGTTCTCTTTTCTTGTCAATCAATACTAGGTCCGGTCTCCTGGTCGGGATTAGGTGATCCATCTGTACCTCGAAGTCCCAGAGAATATTATGCTTCTCGTTTTCTAGGGCAGGTTTAGGTTTGTGCATATACCATTTGGTTGTATGGTGAAATTTGAATTTTTTGCACAATTCCCAGTGGATAACTTTGTACTCTCTTTTGTGCTAGTTTGCTTTTTTATTATTATTATTCATTATTATTATTAGTGTTGTTGTTTTGTTTTTGTTGTTAGTTTTTCCCACCGGTGTTAGCTGATGGTTTTTCACTGGAGTTTGAGTGACAACAAGACTCCTCAGGTCTCCAGGACTCTCCTGCGTATTATTATTATTACTATTATCATTATTATTATTTATCTCATTGAGAGGTGTCTTTCACTGGAGTCAGATTAACAGCAAGTCTCTTAAGATCTCCCGGACTCTTCTGAGTATTCTTAATAAAAATTAAGTTCATTTCAAATAACGCGCAAGCACAATTAAGAACGCATTTTATGATACTTTCGTGTTAAAACATGCAGTTGTATTGATTCGAAAAAATGCGTATTTTCAGTGTAGATTTACGCTGAAATGAAAATGGCCGACCAACACATAAGGCTTCCTCAAAGTGAAAGAAACAAGGGATATTACTCTCATTTATGTAGCTAATGTTCAGATAACCCAATCCACTACTTGAATTTATAGACTAAGCGAAGTCATGTGGTTTAAACCTCAGCCAATCAACAGCCCCAATACGTGGTTGATTAACTACTTAATCGGCTGATATTGACAGACGGCCATTTGCACTCATTGACGAACGACCTACCAGACTGAGGAGCACCAAGGAACAACCAAAGGATATATATATATATATATATATATATATATATATATATATATATATTAATAAGTCATCCACAGACACGTGTTTCGGCGTTTCACGCCTCTTCAGTGTGGCTAAACACAACTATCTTTGGCTAGGGTCTAACTCAGACTGACCGTATGGTAGCCCGATATCTTATTCCCTCGTCCACTGACAACCGTAGCGGGACTGGTGTTTTTAAACTATTAAATACATAGGTTTGTTTATGTATTTTACGGTGACTGAGAGATCAAATTTCCGGGAAACGATCATTGCTTATATATATATATATATATATTATATTATATATATTATATATATATATATATATATATTTTGATGAAGCTCATGGGTATATACAGATACCTGTGAGTGAAAATAGTACCATAACCGTAAAATAGCCGATTTTTAAGCTTTTTCCTTTACTAATTATATTGCACAAAAAATAAAAAATTAAACATCGAGCTCTCAAATATGGACCCGAACTCTCTAATATTTTACCGTTGGAAGAAAGGACCAGCTTAGAATCATCCTAATACCAAATTACCTGATAACCCACCAATATATATATATATATATATATATTATATATATATTATATATATGTGTGTGTGTGTGTATGTATGTGTGTGTGTGTGTGTGTGTGTGTGTGTGTGTTGTGTGAAGAAAATATTTTTCAAAAAAATATAACAAACACGGAATGTTATGATCAGAAGAAACAATTTTATGAGTCTATACTTAAGTATTTCGGTATTAAACCATCATCAGGACACTGTTACAGAATTTTTTGTGAGGGAGAAAAATGAAAATGTTAAGTGTATAGTTAATGTGTGAATGTAATGCTATTAATATTTTTCTTCACATACTGTCGGATTAATTTCCTCATCGTATTTCCACACACACACACACACATAACATGTATCTTTAATGGATGTAGGTGTTTCCCTTCTTGGTCTGACAGAGAACTTTTCATATATATATATATATATATATATATACTGTAGATAATATGGGTGCATTTTTTCTAAGCATAGTGCTTTATATATATATATATATATATAATATATAATATATATATTATATATATATATATATATATGTATAAAGTCCTTATGTGTGTAACAAAGGAAAAAGACGGCGAGTGGCCATTAAATTTACAAATTTTCAAAGCAAATGTCTTTTCGATTTTACTTCTGAGAGAAGGATATTTTGGGCCCGACTTGTATTCACCGACATTCACGCGAGATCACGCGGGATCACGCGAGATCACGAAAGTCGCTTTCTCTTTAATTCTTTCTCACACCATCAACTCGGGAAAATGAATCACGATATGCCAGTTCGTCTCCATCCCTCCTTTCTCTTCTCCTTTCTTCTTCGCACCTTCCCTCCTACCATCTTCCTCTCTCTCCTCTCTCTCTCTCTCTCTCTCTCTCTCTCTCTCTCCTCTTTCTCTCTTTGGTTGTCTGCATTCATCCAAAACCTTTTATAGTTTTCTTATCAAAATATCAAATTCCGGAGAAAGAAAAAATCTGACTGGACCACCCCATCAGTCACGTAATTCCTTTATACTCGTGTATAAGTCGAGTTTTGTAAAATAATACGTAAGATGTACAGGGAGTAACACATTATATAACGGTATAAGAATTAAAAGTGTGGCTCTTTATTTAATGGCATATCAAACTTTGTGGGAAATTTCATTATATCCAGAACAGGTTCAGGTTTGTGCATATACCATTTAGTTGCATAGTGAAAATTGAATTTCTTGCACAATTCCCAGTGGATCACCTTTCCCACCCAGTCGTGCCTAGTATTGTACTCTCTTTGTGCTAGTTTGCTGCATTCGCTTATAATATGATTAATCGTTTCGTGACTGTCTCCACACATTCTGCAATTGCTATTTGCTGCGTCCTATATTTATATATATATATATATATAATATATATATATATCTTTGAAAGGAAGGAACAACTCAACACCGTTATTCCATAATAAATTTATTTCGACCAAAATTAGGGCCTTTATAAATCTAAGTTGATTTAATAAAGCTCCCCAAAATCCAGTCTCATCAGATGGATAATCATCAATAATTTGAATTGCATACCAGAAAAATTTACTCCTCAAAAAAAAACTTTTCATTACAAAATGTATACCTTAAAAGATTGTCACCATGGCGACAGGAAGTCAAATGAGAAAAAAGAATATTTTTCAGCGCCAAGTTTTTTTAGGGGATAGTAGTCAGTCAAATTAACAACTATAAAAATTAAATAAGTATGAATAAGTATGAAGCAAAGATAAAACAAAAAATATAAAATATAAAATATATATAAAAAAAAAAAAATAAATTATTAAATATTATGATATATAAAAAATATTATTATGAAACAATAAACATAGTAAAACCTTAAAATATAATAGATAATATAATGTTGTATAAATATAATATTAATAAATATACACATATCCTACATAATAAATATATAAACACATTCCTATAATATATAATACTCATTAATTATAATCACGCATCACATGGTAAATTCGTCTCTCTTTGCACGCGATGGGTGTCGCTATGTGGATTTAAAAAGAGAGTTCTTTAGAAGCTTTCTTATCACGCGACATAGAAATGTCAGTCTCCACTGAATTATCAATACTGACCCCGCTCTCTCTCTCTCTCTCTCCTCTACTCTCTCTCTCTCTCTCTCCTCTCTCTCTACATATTATATAGTATACTTGTTGGTGATGTAAGTGTGTGTGTGGTGTGGTAAACGACGAGACTCCATTTTCATTAAATATTAAAGTCGTTTATCCCCGTCAAATTCCCAGATTCATCAAACATTGATTGACAAATAAATTAAATACAGACAAACACGATTTGAGTAGGTAAACAAAAATATGAAACAGGTATAAAAATGAACTATAGAGTTTATTGATTAATATATATCATATATATAACCATAACTTGCGTGTCTACAAAGCATAGACGTTCTCAATACTCTCCTCTATTCAGTAGCAAAAAGCGGATCACATATTTCATAGCCAATCCGGGAAACTGGAAAATTCCACCTCAGACTGCATACCCGCTCTTACGCATACCGCTTCAGACAGACAATCATACATAACACAGTGATCGACTAGGAATCAAAAACGTAAAACAGCATGTCCGCCAACATTGCGAGAGACGCCTGCGCTGGTTTGGTCACGCCAGGAGGGATCAAAGTCCGCAATCCCCAAAGCCTAAATTAGGTAGAGGGCACCCCGACCAGTAGGGAGATCACTGCCTGCGCTTTAAAGATGTCTGAAAGAAATCTAAGACATGCCACATCACACACAAAACACATGGAGGACACTTGTGCAGAAACCGGCGACCTGGCGACTACCCGTCAAAATAAGGAAACGAAAGCATGAAAAAGAAAGGAAGAAAAGCCCACACAGAAAAGAGACCAAAAGAACGAGATGACACTGCAAATTCCAAGCAAGCATCACTGGTTTGTTTGTTAGTCACTGCGCCAGAGATCGCCATTCAAAAAATAGGTCTGTTCAGCAACTCACGCAGTTGCAGATAAAAACAAGAAAAGGGGACACTACGCCATCGTCTTTAAGTAGACGGAAGGATGCCAATAATAAGAAAACTAGTTTTTGACAAAATGGAATAATTGTTATATAGCCATACTTCTGGGTATTCCCGTCTTTTTTTTATCGATTTATCTATTATCGCATGGGGGGGGGGCGGTATCCGTGGTTGAAAATAAAAGGTTTTTTGCATCAAAAGTGGCAGGATTCTATTATGGTAATGTAAAAGTATTTTGTTGCTTTCATACAAAACTACAAAATATATTTGAAAGTGAAAGTGAAAGTGAAAGAAGGCAAATAGCTGTGAAAATACTTGGATCTTGCCAGAGAGCTGAGAATGGTGTGGGACATTATGTGTTCACAAAGACTGGAAAGTAAACTCGATGAACTGGGGGATGAAATCATATAGACCATAGCACTACTAAAATCAGTTAGGATATCTAGAAGTCCTGTAGACCTCAGGAGACTTTTCATTGCCCAGTTTCCAGAGAACATCATCAGTTAGACATGGTGTGCAAAACCTGCAAACTTGAAATACTACTACTACTACTACTACTACTACTACTACTACTACTAATAATAATAATAATCTATTAATAATGGAGATTCGTTTCCAGTTTTTGTCTGTAATAAAAACGACGTCACTACTTACGTCACACTACATAAAACGTCATAACGTAGAATAAATACACTCAAAATCTGAGCATGCAATGTTAGACAGTCCTCATTGGTTTTTTAAACAAGTTTTTTATAAATACATGACTGGTATTATATATCTATATATAGTTTGTTTTATTTTAAAATATATTTAAAGTTATCAGGACTAAGTTTCCATTTCAATTTTTTTATTTTTTACTTCTTTAATAAATTTATTTTATTTTTTACTCCTTTAATAAATTTGATGATTTTACTTTACTTATGATACAAACTCTCTGATATTAAATTTTCAACTCCCATCCCCTCAGGAAATATTTATTTTACGTCGCCCAGAGGGCGTTTTTTATTTTGCTAGTAATAATCATGGAGATTCGCTTCCGGTTTTTGTCTGTAACAAAAAAGCGTCGCTGCTTTACGTCACATTACCCAACACATAATCAACGTCATAACATAGAAAGAATATACTCAAAATGTGAGCATGCAACATTAGACAATCCTCGTTGTTTCAATAAATAGATAACCGGCGTTATATATATATATATTATATATATAATAATATATATATATATATTATATTAATATAGAGAGAGAGAGAGAGGAGAGAGAGAGAGAGAGAGAGATTGTTTTATTCTAATATAATATTTAAAGTTATTGGAACTGTTTCCATTTCAAATTGTCTTTCTTTCTTTTTTTTACTCCCTTAATAAATTTGACGATTTTACATATGTATGGTACACACTCTATGACATTGAATTTTCATCTCCCATCCCCTCAGGCAATATCTTTCAAAAAATGATTTTTACATCACCCGGAGAGTGTCTTTTTATTTTGCTAGTAATAATTATAATAGGTCCAGCCAGAAGACCGAACCTAGTATTGATTGACAAGAAGAAGAGAACCTGTCATCTCGTGGATTTTGCCATCCCGGCCAACCCCCGAGTGAAGAGATTGACAAATACTTGGACATTGACAGATATCCCATACTAAGACTTCTTCGTCTGTACTTACTTCAGTATTTCTGGAGTAGCTATCTTACTTGGCTGTCTATTTTCTCGAAGTACTCATCTGGCTGACTGGTGCAGCCATACAGTAGATACTGCTACAGCTTGGAAGAATGTTCGCTTTATCTTATTAAAAAAAAGAAAGAAAAAAGTGCTTTAACTAAGCTCTATTCTATATAACTTAACTGTGGTCCAGTTAAGAGAAAGATTCTTTAGTTTTTATAGTGAAGTGATCTGGATGAAATAACTATGTTTGACTTAACCACAAATAGATAGATAGATAGATTAATAATAAAAACACAAGATAATTGCTTTACTTAAGCTTTATTCAATTTAACTTAACTGTGGTCGAGTTAAGTTGAAGATTCTTTAGTCTTTATAGTGAATTAGTCGGAGGAGACAACTATGGTTGACTTCACCACATATAGATAGATTGATAGTGTAATAAAAGAACAAAGTGATTACTTTAGTCAAGCTTTATTCAATATAACTTACCTGTGGTCCAGTTCAATTTAAGATTCTACAGTATTTACAGTGAATACATCTTGGGGAAGACAACTATATTTGAATTCAGCATAGACAGACAGACAGACAGACATAGACAGATAGATAGATAGATAGTGTAATAAAAGAACGATACAATTTCCCTGTTCAAGCATTATTCGATATAACTTAACTGTGGTCCAGTTCAG
>CM042145.1:22287688-22290188 GCA_023376005.1 Doryteuthis pealeii | reverse complement strand
GTATTTCATTGCAGATTTTGACTCTCCCCAAACCCCGCGTTTCCCACTTCCTGCTCCTTACCTTCTCGGTCCGGAAATATCGAGATTGGCGACTCGTCCAATACGCATCGTCCTTCCGGAAGCCGAGGAACATCCACAGTGACACTTTCCAGCGACGACTGTCTTCTGGGTTTTCTTTCCTGCCCACACAGACACTTCCGGTCAGAGTGACTGACTGCTGCTTGCTTCGCCGCTCTTGGGAGGAACGGAGCGACTTCCGCCGGATGCCAGGACGCACTCATTGGTCTTTGACTTGTAGACCCTCCCCACCACCCCCAACCCCCACCTTAATTTTCATGATACAGACATAAGTGCTGGAGACGAACTTTCTTTTGCATCATCATCATCATCATCATCAGTATCCTTATGAGGTTACAATTTGAAGCTCTGGGGAGTGTGGAGTACCCCGTTATCACCATTACTCCTTGGTCCTCTCTGACCTGGAGTGATAGTGCCTGTTAGGGTCCATTTATGGGTTAAATAAATTTTTTCAAATGAGTTTAATAAAGATTGAATACCTAACAAGAATGAACCCCGCCCCCCCCCCAAAAAAAAAACGTCTTCGGTATAAAATAATCCGAGGGTCGACATGCCGTAAAATCACCAAACACCACCCAACCTTATAACAGTTCGTATTTTTTTCTTTTTAGAATAATCTGATAATTCAAATTGCATTTTGCAGTCAAGTGGGTCAGAAGTATTGCAGAAAACATCATGACAACAGCAACTGATTAATAACATTATCACCATCACCACAAACATCATCATCATCATCATCATGATCATCAGACAACAGCTACTGATTAATAACATCATCACCATCATCATCACCATCATCATCACCATCATCATCATCATCAGACAACAGCTACTGATTAATATCATCATGACCATCATCATCATCATCATCATCACCATCATCATCAGACAACAGCTACTGATTAATAAAGGCAGAAATTTGAAAAAAAACACTAAATAAAATCAGTGGTAAGTTTATTAGCCAACGCTGCAGTGTTTCGATCTGTTAAGTAGATCTTCTTCAGGACTTTTGTTGATATAAGGAAGAGTAAAAAAAAAATTATCACAGAATAATGAGGAAGACTGTGATAGTCTTTGTTTATCAATCTGTTCAAATTTGAAAATTGAAGAAACGCTGGAAGGGTAGACGGTTTGAAATATGACATCAAGTATTCTTCTTTTATGGTGTGTGTGTGACTGTGTGTGTATGTGTGTGCGTATGTATTGAAAAATGACATTGAGTATTTTTCTAGGTGTTGTGTGTGTGTGTGTGTGTGTGAGTGTGTGTGTTATTTCCGCTGTCGTTTATCGCAAAAGATTTATACACACACACACGCAACCACACACCTAAAAAATGCACAATGTTTCCTTTCGATACACACACTTACACCGTCCCATACTCACGCCGTAAAATAGAATATTTGACGTCATATTTCAAACCGTCTCCCCTTTTTTCAAAACTCAAAATTTTTTAAACAGACTAAATAACAAGGACTATCACTCGCTTTTCTCGTTATTCTGTGATAAAAAAATTCTTATCACCTTCCACATACCAACAAATGCCCTGAAGATGATCTAATTAATAGATCGAAACACTGCAGCGTCGGCCAATAAACTCACCACTTAACCCATTTAAACCTGTGTTTTTTTTTTTTTCTTAATATACTATATATATATATATATATATATATATATATATATATATATTGTAGTTTAGGGGTCTCTGTTTGCTTCTCTCTGTATATATTTATATGTCTTTTTTATGTTGAAGTTGGGCGTTATTATGAAGCATTTAAAACAATATCATAAAATAAATGAAGGAACTCGATGTTGTGGAGTACTGGATTCACTTATTTTTTATTTATTTATTATCATAAATTTTCGGGATCGTTAGATTCCCTTCCTCTGATGAATATATATTTATATATATGGTATTTGTGGAAAAATTGACTTACCGGTGAAAATTGGTCAGAGTGGTTAGTTGATTCAAGTTTCACAATGATAAGACAGCGATATAACAAATATAAAGTGCTCAATATGTTAGTAGAGTAAATTTATTATCACAAAGGTAGACGGTTATAACCTACTTGAGTTTCCCCATAAAGATCTTATGGTGAAACTAGAGTAGGTTATTACCGTGTACCTGTATGATAATATATATATATAATATATATATATATATATATATTGTCATATGGAAATCCGATCTCCCCGACAGGCTAAAGAGACGATTCTTCCAGGCTGTGGTTGTGTCGGTACTGCTATATGGCTGTAGCACCTCAACCCTAACGAAGCGCCTTGAGAATAAGCTAGATGGGAGCTGCACGAGAATGCTGCAAGCAGTCCTGAATAAGTCGTGGAAGCAGCACCCCACAAAAAAGCAACTGTACGGTCACATGCCCTCCATCTCACAAACCATACGAGTAAGACGGGCTAGACATGC
>CM042145.1:22280188-22285188 GCA_023376005.1 Doryteuthis pealeii | reverse complement strand
AGCTATGGTTAGCGGAATGAGAATAGGATACCCTCGTGCATTGAATAAAGGGTGGAGTATATTTCGTGCGTTTGATTTGAGATTTTTAAATGGAATTGTTTTCACTGAAAAATTAAATTAGATAAAACGATAAAAAATTAAAAGTAAAACTGTTTATGAATGATTTCCTATTTCATTGAGTTAGTTTGATATGGCTTTATTTTATTTTATTTTATTTTATTTTATTTATTTTTTATTTTTTTCTCTTCGTTCATGAAAACTCAATGAAATTTGATACTTATTTATTGCCTTCATGTAATAAAAGGCGTCAGATATTTGCAGAATAATAGTAGTTTGACCTCGTCTGACACAAAAATACATTTCTGGGAATGAAGAAAAATAAATTTGTGTAGCACCAGTCATCAAACACTGAAACCAAACCCACTTGTTCTTAAAAATCAACATTTGAAATCCTTAAATAAATGATGTTGTTTTTTAAAGATTTTTTTGCCATATATATATATATATATATATATATATATATATATTATATATATATATATGAATTTGATATATTGAAAAAACAAAGGATGTTTACAAATGCATGGGATCATCAGGAGAGAATGTGCAAACCGTTTCGGGGCCTTCCTCTCTACGGTTTTAAAAAGCAATATCGCCCCCCTCCTCACTGATGTGAGGTCCCTCGGAATATCTGCATCGACCGCACGTGGATCGGTCTTCAACAAAAGTAAAACGGGATGAAATGACCGTTAGAAGAAGAATGCGCAAACAGAACGCTGCTAGTCAAAAGTTGGAATTATTAAAAAAAAATGCGCTGTCTGTATTAAAAATAAAATGAATTTTATTTAAAAAATAAAATGAATTTTATTTTTAATTTAAAAAAAAATCAGAAGTATTATAGTTTATGATAAGACTCAAAAGAGACTGATGTAGAATTATTTAAAAAAGTGTATAATTATATAAAAAGTGTATATTGAAATATCAAAATTGTTCGTAATACATTCCAACTGTTAAATAAGTAACCAATAAGTGTAGGTAAATCCGTGGTGTTTATGGATAAATATCTTCAGAGGAGTAAACATTCATATGTATAGTTTTTTCATAGACAAGTATGTGAAATAAAATGGAAATTAATCCGACAGTGTGAATTTGATATATTGAAAAAACAAAAGATGTTTACAAATGCATGGGATCATCAGGAGAGAATGTGCAAACCGTTTCGGGGCCTTCCCCTCTCTCTCTCTCTCTCTCTCTCTCTATATATATATATATATATATATATATATATATATATATATAAGGTGTTGTATAATTATAAGTTTGCTCTAAATCTCTTTAGTCGGATCTTAGCCCAGAAGAGCACTAAGCGAAACTTTAAGTAGGTTTATCTGACTCATTAGGTTTATCTTTATTATTTGCTCTACTTAAGTATTGAGCACTCTTTACTTATTAGCTTTAGAATACCCTGGCGGTTTTTATATGTATATATATTTTTTTCATATATATATATATACATATAAATTGTTTTTTTCTTTTGGCCAAGTATTATAGTATCAACGGATTATTTTCGGTTGGTACGACTATCTTGGTCTTTTCTTTTTTTCAAAAATGTTTTTTCTCCCCAGGTAATGTTTGGTAGTATATTTTTACAATCAAACTATTTGCCGGGTTTTTACTTCCCGCAAGGTTTTACCAATAAGTTTGGTATATTAAATATATATATATATATATATATATATATATATATATATATATATATATATATAGAGAGAGAGAGAGAGAGAGAGAGAGAGAGATGTAGATATAGATATAGATATATAGATATAGATATAGATAAATAAATAAATATTTTAGTTTATATTTATTTGCATTGGAACAATTTTGCTACCATTGGTTTCTTGCTGTGTAGCAGTCATCAGGCACCGAAAGTGTTTGGAAAATGATGCAAATTATATAAATATGGTCAAATGTGTGCGTTTGGTTAACTGTATTCGCGTGTCACTTGTTTGTTTACGTGTTTGCGTGAGTAATGTCTGATGCGCCTGTTTTGTTCGTACGTGTGTGTATGTTGGCATATATATATATATATATATATATATATATATATATATATATATATATAAAGTTCGAAATTTCGTGAAGCCTCCCGAGTTCGTCAAGAAAGTTCCCGAGTTCGACAAGAAGGTCCCGATTCCGAGGAAGTTCCCGAGAACGACAAGAAATTCCTGAAGAAGGCATATCGGCCGAGTCGTTCTGTAAATATCAATAAAGATGAGGATAATAGGCCGAATGATACAAATAATACAAATTATCAAGCCTCACCTCAAAGATTCTGAGAAATTGTTCAAAGTTATTTTGAAGTTTTTTTGTTTTTTTCTTCTTTTCTCGTTCATTTATTTTTCTGACACAAACAAAAAATAATGATAACCCGGATACAATCTAGACAAATGATAACTTGTTTTAACACGCTTCAGACGAGAAATGAAAGTACTCGGAATGGAATAACTGTTTCGGATTGTTATAAATTCTTTTCCCGTCCTGCTGTTTATTTAACAAAGGGCAAACAAGAGTTGCCGCCCTTAGACTAAAATTTGAAAATTGTAAACAAAAGACCCAGGCGGGAAAATTGAAAGAAGCAGATTTTTAAGTTTGAAGGAGCGAAAAAGTAAGATAGGAAAAAGTGTTAGAGAGATAAGGAAGTTTGAATCGGTTAGTTGAAGGAAAAAGACGTTAAGTTGAAGGGAAGAGAAGAGGAATTTTAGCGAGAGATGGCCGGTTGGAAGGAAAAGAGTTAGTTAAGAATCGGATGGTTGGATTGAAAAAGTGTTTATTATTTGGAAAAACGGAACTGAATAGGAAAAGAAGAAAGATTACCGCCCTGTCGGTGGGGCGTTAGAATGCACCGACTGCACCTCTGCAGAGGGTAAGACTCCCCCAATGGGGCCACTTGTTGGCTGTGGGTGCGACCCGTGATGCTTAAGTATAAAGCCCAGGTGGATGAGCAGTTCATGACGTGCAATACTCCACTTTGGCCCTATCTTGGGCTACACGGGCGGTCGGAGAGACCCCCTCTGATCAATCGGCTGGTTACGTCAAGCCCTAGCATCTACATGATTTTCCCAGCCTTATTGCCCTTATGGCAAGCCCCAACCCCTTTTTATCATATGGGTGCTAGAAGGCGGTGACTGAGGGTCTACATGTCCTGGGAATGACGTTAAACTCTATCTGATGGTGAGGTTCCAGTTTTGAAAGTTTGGGGAATGTGGAGCACCCTTTCATCGCCATTGCTCCCTGGTCCACTCCGACCCGGAGCGGTAGTACCTGTTAGGGTCCCATCTATGGGTTAAATAGAAAAACATGAGTTTATAAACAAACTTGTATTATGCATTAAAAATGAATTTATTTCACAACTTTGTCGGCATTAAATAACCCATCGAGGTTGATATGCCGTAAAACAAACCAAACCAAACCTAAATTCTTTTCGAGATGACATTATTAAGAAAATTGTTACCAGAACAAATTAAGAAAAAAAAAAAAAACTTCAAAATAACTTGGATTCTTTTGTTTTCAACAATACACAACCATTTTGTAAAACACCCCGTGTTTGTCTACCTTTCTCCACACACACACACACAGACACACACACACACACACATATATATATATATATATATATATATTGTCGGCCTTCACCATTTCAAAACACATTGTTTGTTCCCTCATATATATATATATATATATATATATATATATATATATATATATCAGTAATCCACAGACACGTGTTTCGAAGTTTATTTCTCACCAGAGTGGCTCGACTTTTTAACAGCTACCTCTAGCTGGGATCGAAACCCGACAGAACTTTCATCTGCCAAGTTCCTTACCCTTGCGGCTATCAGCGGCCGCCAGTGTAGGGTGAATAATTAATTGCTACATACAATATGTTTTTACAATCACCAGAGAACTCAAATCTGTAAACTAGACAAAACGTGACGCGTTGGGTCATCCATTAAGCACATTAATTGTGATTAGGGAAAGTCAGTTTGTAAAGCAAGTTAAATTTTTTTAAAATAAATACGATTGGAGGATTTAAAAAGAACATTAAAATCATTTCGTTAGATTTCTAAGAAAGGGAACGTTTGACCTAGAAGCTACAGGCTTGCTGCTTCTGAAACTTATCATACGAATGTATTTCACACTCTCATATATCTATATATATAAGTTGCTTATATATATATATATATATATATATATATATATATATATATATATATATATAATTTGCTTTTTAAGCAATCCTTATACCTTTTCCAAGCTTATGCTGTGGTTTGTTGCCATCAGGCAGCTGATCATTTACATTTCATATATACATACATACATACATACATACATGTATATATATATATATATATATACATATATATATATATATGTGTGTGTGTGTGTGTGTGTGTGTGTGTGTGTGAAGAAAAAGTGGAAGTGAATCCGACAGTATGTAATATTGTAAAATTAAAAAAAAAAAACAAGTTTATAAACGAATGATGTTTATTTCGCCTACGCTGCAGTGTTTCTAATAGATTTTTTCTCACTCACATTTGAAATGTGAGAGAGAAAAAAATCAATTTGAAAACAGAGGTTCTCAGACTTCTTATCTTCAGTAATAATTTATTTTTCCTCAAACTAACGAAAGCCCCGATGAAGATCTATCGAAACAGATTGAAACACTGCAGCGTAGGCGAAATAAACATTATTCATTTATAAACTTGTGTTTTTTAAATTTGTACAATATTACATACACACACACACCACACACACACACACACACACACACACACCACACACACACATATATATATATATATATATATATATATATATATTATAACTGCAATAATAATATAAATATATATGGGAGAATAAGTGCTTAATTGGAGTCGTACCTAATTTTGAAAATTAATTAATTAATAATGAATTAGGCGGGAATACCTTAATTAATTAAT
>CM042145.1:22271267-22280178 GCA_023376005.1 Doryteuthis pealeii | reverse complement strand
TAATTAATTAATTAATTAATTTTCAAAATTAGGTACGACCCAATTAAGCACTTATTCTCCCAAAAATTGTCGCAAAAAGCCATTCCAAACAAACCGTGTTTACAACTTATCATATCTCGTGTAATAAAAGTCACTAGAAGAGGAATATTAACCTACTCTAAACAAATCGTAAAATCTAAGAAGTCCGTTTGGTGTAGGGGTTATGGGATCGGCCTGTCAGCTTGGCAGTCCGGTTTCAAATCACGCACAGGGCGGTTCCGATCTATAGCTCTGCTGATGAGGCCTAATAGGCCGAAATGTACATACAGAGATTGATTTTTCTCGATTTGTTTAGCCATACAATTAAATAGGTATTCCCGCCTAATTCATTATTAATTAATTAATTTTCAAAATTAGGTACGACTCCAATTAAGCACTTATTCTCCCAAAAATTGTCGGCAAAAAGCCATTCCAAACAAACCGTGTTTACAATAATATATATATATATATATATATATATTATATATATATACACACACATAAATACACGCACATACATGCATACATATATATATATATGTGTGTGTGTGAGTGTTTGTGAGTGTGTGTGCGTGTGTCTTGTTTGACGGGCCATGACGTAAGTGATTGAACGAATATCGATGAATGTGCATAACCAATCGGTTAAATGATTGATGATATTATTGATTTTTGAAAAGGATGAATGCGGCGAAAAACATACTGAAATGCAACTTCCCATTAGTGAAACAAAGTATATTTTACAGATTCTCAACCAGGGGTTATATGACCCCCTGGAGACCATAGAATATTTTTGTGGCATCAGGCAAGCTAAAAACATTTAATTATGAAAATACAATGGGATATTTAAACAAAGAATGGCTATGGGGGCAACCAGAGTAAAATAGAAATAAAACGGGTCAATAGTAAAAAAAAAAAAAAAAGAGAACCACTGGTTTATTTCACCGAATAGTAACAAGGCTCCGTTGACTCCATGTCCACACTACCTTATCTTACATATAAACGCTCTATCCATAATATTGAGCACTGTTTACTTATAACCAAAGCACCCATACGATCTATCTATCTATCTCTATCTATCTACCTACCTCGTTTCTATCTACGAATGCAAGTCCAATAGACACACACTAACTTTATTTGGAAGGAAGAAACAATAAAAGATCATCTCTTCAAAAAGAATGTGAGTGTCCGTTGGGCTCCTCGTGGCGTGTCACATGACAGTTCAGAAGCCCATTTTATTCTTTGCCTCTGTCTCTGAACAGGAGAACATGTTTGGCCCTGCCAAGGTATATTGTTCTTTACAATCTTCAGTTGTGGACGTTCAAGTCTTCTAGTTATTTTTCCAAGATCGTGATCCTGATGGTAAAGAAATTATCCCATATTTTTTTTAGCCAAGCGCTTTCAACCATTTCACTGTTCGTCCTCAGTGTATTGTTGATTGTAATGTTTGTTTGGTGCGAATATTATTCGTTTGGGAGTTTTTTTAAAATTATTTATTCCGATCTACGAAAAACACGTAGAAGACTTAAACATCGACAACTGAAGATGACAAAGAAGAAATATTCCATGGTCTTTAACAATACCTGCCTAAATAATATATATATATTATAATATTATATATTAATATATATATATATATATATATTGGGGAGAATATGTGCTTAATTGAAGTCGTACCTAATTTGAAAATTAATTAATTAATAATTAATTAATTAGGTGGGCATACCTATTCAATTGAATACCTATTGAATAGGTATGCACGACTAATTATTAATTATTAATTAAAATTAATTTCAAAATTAGGTACGAGTTCAATTAAGCACATATTCTCCCAAAATTGTCGGCTAAAAAAGCCATATCAAAAACACATCGTTTGTTTATTTACTTCTCATATATATATATATATATATATATATATATATATATATATATAGAGAGAGAGAGAGGAGAGAGAGAGATAATATGGGCGCTTTATTATAAGTAAACAGTGCTTAATATCATGGATAGACCGTTTATATCTAAGTTAAAGTAGTGTGGACATAGAGTCAACGGCGCCTTGTTACTAACAGTTTCTCGCATATGCGGTCTCAGCCCAAGTGATCTTGGTCTGAAATCGCATAGGCGAGAATCTATCAATAACCAATCGCCGTTGGCTCCCTGTACACACAACCTTAACTTACACGTCTGTTGTTTACAGACTTGAGTTCTCTGGTGATTGTAAACATAGACCTACGTAAGTATGTATCCATTAATTGTTTGCCTCTTACTGACAGTTGCCGATGGCCGAGAGGGAAATTCAGTCGGCTTTTGCTGCCGGCTAGAAGTAGCTCTTAAAGTCGAGTCGCACTGATGAGATGTATACGTCGAAACACAGTGTCTGTGGATGACTAACACACACACACACCACACATATATATATATATATATATATATATATATTATATATATCTTATTATAATGGAGATTGTGTGTTTTCCTGTCTGTAACCAAACTATATTCCTACTCAAGTCACAATTCTCTTAGTTATTGACATCACATTCTCCATGGTTTTATTTCTATCTAAACCTCAATTATTAATAAAATTGTCTTACATTATTAATACTGTTAACTATGTCTACATACTGACAAAATCAATTATATTTATATATACAACAAAATAGCGGTTTACAGTGTGAACGGGAAGGCTAATTTGCATATTAATAAAAAATCGAATTTAATAAATATGTGCTTAGTATTATTGATTTCTAATTTTTGGTTTTATTTTAATGAATATAAGTCAAAATCTCTTCAATGAATCTTAAATAAATCCATTAACAAATAAAAATAACTGTCATTTTATTCTTTACTTCCTCTTTTAACTAAATACTTAAATTAGAAAAAATAACAATGAAAGACGGGAGTGATGGAAGAGTAAGTTGTTCCATTTTTTATTATACTCCCTCTGTTTCAAATCTTTTATTATACTCCCCCTGTTTCAAATCTTTTTATCTGTATTCTTATTTAGTTTCATTTGCCTTTCTAATTTAATACAATATTTTATTACATTAAAACTTAAATACTTGCACCCAGAGGGTGCATATATTTGCTAGTATATTATATATATATATATATATATATATATATATAAATATATATATATCAGTCATCCACAGGCACGTGTTTCGAAGTTACTTCTCATCAGTGCGGCTCGACTTTCAACAGCTACCTCTAGCCGGGTCAAAACCCGAGAGAATTTTCGTCACCAAGTTCCTTACCTTGCGGCCTATACTTACATATTATACATATGTACTAAATTTATTATTACACAACTGATGCATAGGAATTTGACATGTAACAGACATGTGGATGCAACAAGATGGTGCCACTTGCCATACATCACGACTTTCAATGAGCACATCTCATTTCGAGATTCGGTGATATCCATTGGCCATCCAGATCACCTGATCTAACCCCAGTGGAATACTTTCTGTGTGCTTACCTGAAAGATCGTGTATACGCAGGCAGGCTCCACACGACAGCGGAACTGAAAGAAAGCTTCCGTAAAGAGATAACAGCTATTCCAGTTAATATGCAAACCACACTTTACGTGATATGAGAAATCGAGCTCTCGAATGTTTTCGTCAGGATGGTGACCATTTCAAGGACATAATATTCCAATCTTAGATTGCATATAAAACTCCTGTGCACCCGTTATGTATTAAATATACTTAGTACTCTGTGTCGCTTTTGTAATCTGAGAAAACAGCATTTAAAATGTGTCCCATCATTATGGTTCCACCCTGTGTATATATATATACATATATATATATATATATGTGTGTGTTGTGTGTGTGTGTGTGTGTGTGTGTGTGTCTCACAGAGATGAGCGTGCATAGACAAGTTCACGTGCAATCACGTTCAAAGGCATTTACATTGCTGAATTTATCGAATGCTCTCTCTCTCTCTCTCTCTCTCTCTTCTTCTCTCTCTCTTCTCTCTCTCTCTCTCTCTGTTTTTCTTTCTCTTTCTCTCTCCTCTCCTCTCTTTCGCTCTCTCTCTCTCTCTCTCTCTCTCGCTCTCTTTCGCTTTTTCTCTCTTTCTTTCGCTTTCTCTCTCTATCCCTCTCTCTCTCTCTCTCTCTCTCTCTCTCTCTCCCCTCTCTCTCTTTGAGAAGCAGACATATCGATAACATTGATTTGTCGATCGAATATTTAACCTAGATTCTGACGATTTAAAAAAAAATATCATAGATTTTTTTTTTTACCATAAATCTTTAAAGCCTGAAAGAAAAATAAGCTGATGAGATGGAAGTTTGCCAGGTACCGTTTCCTTTCTTCTCTGATAAAAAAACGATAAACAATAATAATAACTAGTACAAATAAAAAAAACACACCCTCCGGGCGATGTAAAAATAGGTTTTTGAAACATATTGCCTGAGGGGTGGGAGTTAAAAATTCAATGTCAGCGAGTTTGTACCCTAAGTAAGTAAAATCATCAAATTCATTAAAGGATTAAAAAATAAAACAATTTGAAATGTAAACTTTAAATATGTATTAAAATAAAACAAACTATATATAGATATATAATACCAGTCATGTATTTATTAAAACTTGTTTAAAAAACAATGAGGACTGTCAAATGTTGCATGTTCAAATTTTGAGTGTATTTATTCTATGTTATGACGATTTGGTAATGTGACGTAAGCAGTGACGTCATTTTTTGTTACAGACAAAAACCGGAAGCGAATCTCCATTATTATTAGATGATGACGATGATGACAACGATGATGATGGTGTCTACCATGAAATAAAAAAGAAAAAAAGACAGTAACGCAGTTTTGTTGCTTATATGTTTACTTGATGGAAGCGCGTGGTTAATGGTTAAAGTCATGGGAAATGGTCTCGTTGCTCGAGTTCAAATCCTGACGTGGTAATTGCATTTCACTTAGCGCTAATACCCTTGCGAAATGTATGAATCCTATTCTCCCACCAGCTATGGATAAATAGTAGGGCAGACTGGACTCTTTAATCTTGGTTAGGCAACCGGTCTGGAGAAGGAAAATTCTGAATTCAAACCTGTTGAACTTAGAAATTGACCTTGTGTCACATCCTGTTCGTGCGGAGGGGTTGGTAAATATATATATATATAGTTTACTTGATTTGAATCTAACTCCGAATTTGGGCTGGCAGAATCCGGACAAAATCGAATCTTTGTATTAACGATTAATTTAAATTGAGTGACTGATTGGTAAAGTCGACCGACCGGCATATTTTCATAGGTAACAAAAATGAAAGGTCCTCTCGACAAGGGCAGTAGAATACACCGACTACATCTTTGCAGAGAGGTAAGAATCCACCCCACCCAATCCCAATGGAGTCTCCTGTTGGTGTCGATCCATGATTCTTAAGGACGGAATCCTGGTGGATGAACAGTCCGTGACTGTTCCATCAATCGGCTGTCATGTCAAGCCCTATCAACTTTATTGATTGTGGCAACCTTATTGCCTATACGCAATCCCCAACCATTTGTATCATATATGTGCTAGGAGGCGGTACCTGGGGGTCTTAATGTCCTGGTATGACGTTAAATTCTATCTGATGGTGAGGTTCCAGTTTTAGAGGTTTGGGGAATGTAGAGCACTCCTTTGTCACTATTGCTTCCTTAGAGTCCCATATAGGTTAAAGAGAATAATGTGTTTATAAAAAAAACGAGTATCCATTTAGAATTAATTTATTCCCAAACTTTGTCGGAATTAAATGACCCACCGAGGTTGATATGCCGGTAAAACAAAACAAGCCCAAGCCAAGCCAACACAGGAAGATGTATCATACATCGAAATGAGGCTGGTCCTCTGTGGACCACATCCCCACTCTTCCACATAGTCAGCGTTTCTCTCAATAGCAATGTTCCACCTTTGAGGGAGAGCATGTATCCATGCCCCGTAAAATTCTGTTGACTGTTCTTTGGGTCACTTCTTCACTACAGATTTCACTTCTTCGTCACTGGAATAATGTTTGCCTTTTAAACCCTCTTTCATGGGCTGAAGAAATGATAGAGAGAGAATCGGAAAAAAAGTTCCACTTTGGCGCTTACTTAGGCTAGACAGTCGGTCGTAAGGCCCTCTTCGACCAGCACCTATATGATTGTCCCAACTCTATTGGCCTTATAGAAAGCCACAACCCTTTTTTAAGGTAGTTGCTGAGTGTCTTAGTGTCATGGGTATGACGTTAGACTGAATCTAATGGTGAAGTTTCCAATTATGGAGCTATGGGACTGGGGAGTACCCCTTCTTCGTCATTTCTCCCAGACCCACTCAGACCCAGAGTGATAGTACCTGTTAGGGTCACATTGCTTGGTTAAATAGAAAAATGTATTTTTACAAATGTTAAAAATTGAGTTAAAAAAATTTGAATTCCCATCTAGCCATTTTTGAATACCCATAAAACAAAACGTCTTCGGCAATAAATAACCCAACAAGGGTTGGTAATCTGAACATTAGCTACATGAATGAGAGTAATTTCCTCTTGTTTGTTTCACTTTGAGGAATCCGTTATGTTTTGGTCTGCCATTTTCATTTCACCATAAATCTACACTGAAAATACGAATTTGATCGAATTAATACAACTGAATGTTTTAACACGAACATATCATAAAATGTGTTTTTAATTGTCCTTGCGCATTATTTGAAATGAACTTAATTGTTAGTAAGAACACATTTTATGATATTTTAGTGTAGTTCAACAATCAATTATTAATAAAATTGTTTTTACATTATTAATACTGTCGACCATATCTACATACTAATAGCATACATATGTATATATATACAACAAAATAGCAGTTTACAGTGTAAAAGGGGAAGCTAATTTACATATTGATATTTAAAAAGATATTAATAAATAATATTGCTTAGTATTATCGATTTCTAATTGTTTGGTTTGTGTTGACGAATAAGAGAAAAAACTCGAGGATAAATCTTAAACGTAATCATTTAACAAGAAGAAATAACTGTAATTTTATTCTTTACTATCTTTTTAACTAAATAGATAAATTAGGAACATTTAGCAATGAGAGACGGGAGTGATGGAAGAGTAAGTTTCAGTTGTTCTGTTTTTCTATTATGGTTGGCATCCGTCCATCTACTGAAGACGATCGTTGTGTCCACTTTTTTATCATTATTATTTACCTGCAGCTGCATAAGTGGCTGATCAGACCAATTTTGAACGGCAATCTCTGGAACAGTGACCGCAAACAAACAGTGCTGCTTGCTGTAGTTGCTGTTGTCTCTCCTTCATTTTGGCTCTCTTTTCTGTGACGGCTTCTTTCCTCTCTTCTTCACTCCTTTTCGTTCCTTGTTTGACGAGAGGCGCCAGGTCGCACGGTCTTTTGCACAAGCCTCCCATGTGTTGGTGTCGATGTGCATGTCTTCATATCCCTCTTGCAGATATCTTTAAAGTGCAGGCGTGGTCTCCCTACGGTCGGGTGCGCTCCACTAATTCCCGAAACAGTAGGTATTTGGGGATGCGGCCTTTGTCCATCCTCCTGACATGCCGTGCCAGGGGCCATTACACCCCCTCTGTTTGAAATCTTTTTGTCTGCATTTTTATTTAGTTTCATTAGCTTTTCTAATTTAAATAATAGTCTATAAATTAAAACTTAATACCTGCACCGGAGGGTGCATATATTTGCTTGTATATATAATAATGTAAGTAAAAAATAAGTTGGTATTATCTAATGAGAACAGGATACCCCCGTGGATAAATAAAGGGTTAGGTTCAAAGTTCCGTGATGGCTCCCGAATACGACAAGAAAGTTCCCGATTCGAAAAGAAGGTTCTTGAGTCCGAGAAGGTTCCCGAATCCGACAAGAAATACTGAAGAAGGCCGGAGGGTATATCGGCCGAAACGTTGTACAGATAACAATGAAGATGGGGACAATGGTCCGAATAACGCAGATAATACTAATCACCAAGCCTCATCTCAACATTCAGAAAATAAAAATAATTGGATGGGATAGAGAAAGCAGAGTGCAACTAGAACAAAGAAAGAAAGAAAGATGCTGAAGGCGTGGAAAGATAGAAAGATAGAAGATAGAAAGGAACAGACTAAAATAAGACGCTAAAAATGAAAATAAAAAGATAAAAGTAAGAAAAAGACAATTGAATTGTGGCCTGAAAATTCCTTCTGGCAATCCGGCAGATTAACATGAAACTGTTTTCTGTCACGTCTTTTTTTTTCCTTTCTTTTTTACACGGTCATTTTTATTAGGGGAGGAGATACTTTCTTTCTTTTTTCGTGTTTATCCTATATTGTTCGTAAATAGTTCCGTACAACCAAATTATATTAAGCTAATATTTCGTGAATGCCGCCTCGATGACTCTATATGTGGACAGATATTATTTGTTTTCGAGATTGACATTCCAAGTGTATATAGTTGTATTGTCTGAAACTAGCTCACAAAAATAAAAAACAACTCACTCCACAATTTCGTCCTTCTTTCCCTCTCTGCCAGCCCCCCCTCTCTCTGTTTTTCTTTCTCTCTCTCATCTCTCTCTCTCTCTCTCTCTCTCTCTCTCCCACACTCTCTTGCACTCTTTCGCTTCTCTCTTTCTTCTATCTCATTCTCCTCTCTCCCCCTCTCTTTCTCTCCCCTCTCCCCCACTCTCTCTCTCTCTCTCTCTCGCTCTCTTTCGCTTTCTCTCTCTCATTCTTTATTCTTATTCTATCTCTCTCATCTCTCTCTCTCTCTTGCTCTCTTTCGCTTTCTCACTCTCTTTCTTCTCATTCTCCCTCTCCCCCTCCCTTTCTCTCTCTTCCCCCTCTCTCTCTCCTCCCCCTCCACACTCCTCGCTCTCTTTCGCTTTCTCTCTCTCTTTCTTCTTTCTTTCTCATTCTATCTCCCTCACTCTTCTCTCCCC
>CM042145.1:22263767-22266267 GCA_023376005.1 Doryteuthis pealeii | reverse complement strand
TATATATAATATATATATTTCTTCTTGCAGTTTCGTATCCGTTCGCTTGAGTGTTTGCTCTCTTCACCAGTTCCGTCTTCTGTTCGCCCCATACTTTAACTCTCACCGCCGATCCATTTTTTCGACAATTCCTACTTTGCCCCCCCCCCCGGACGAACAGAACCCCCCCCCCCCAATTCCGTCTCCTGTTCCACACCTCCATCCTCCCTCCACTTTCCAACATTGAGAACACTCTACGTGTTTATATGTCGATACGGGTCACTGGACTTTTCTTAGAAAAATCATCTTTTTTTCCAACCAATTAGCTTTCGGTTTTAAGTTGTCTGATTTCTATCAACGGTTTTTAGAAGGTTCAAGTTATTTTCTTCTTCTTCTTCTTCTTCTTTTCTTCTTCTTCTTCTTCTTCTTCTTCTTCCCATGTCCACCCCTCTCCTTCCCCTTCTTCTTCTTCTTCTTCTTCTTCTTCTTCTTCTTCTTCTTCTTCTTCTTCCATGTCCACCCTCCTCCTTCTCTTCTTCTTCTTCTTCTTCTTCTCTTCTCTTTTCTTCTTCTTCTTCTTCTTCTTCTTCCATGTCCACCTCCTCCTTCTCTCTTTCTTCTTCTCTTACACCATTTCTTCTTCTTTTCTTCTTCTTCCTCTCTCCTCTCCTTTCCTTCTTCTCTCTTCCACTTCTTCTTCTTCTTTCTCTTCTTCTTCTTCTTCTCTTCTTCTTCTTCTTCACCATTCTCTTCTTCTTCTTCTTCTTCTTCTTTATCTTCTTATTCTTCCTCCTCCTCCTCCTTCTTCTTCTTCTTCTTCTTCTTCTTCCTTCTTCTTCTTCTTTCTTCCTTCTTTTTCATTTCTTCTTCTTCTTCTTCTTCTTCTTCTTCTTCTTCTTCTTCTTCTTCTTCTTTTTCTTTCTTTATCTTCTTATTCTTCCATGTTCTCCTCCTCCTCCTTCTTCTTCTTCTTCTTCTTCTTACACCATTCTTCTTTATCTTCTTCTTCTCCATATTCTCCACCTTCTTCTTTCTTTTCTTCTTCTTCTTCTTCTTTCTTCACTATTTTTCCTTTAGTTTCTTTGCAATTGTTGTTTCTTACTATATCTATTTTTTGTCTAGAATTTATCTGTCTCTCTGTCTATCTCTGTCTCTCTCTGGCTTTATATATAATTTATATATATATATATATAATATATATATATATATATATATATATATACTGTCTGTCTGTCTCTGTCTCTGTCTCTGTCTCTCTGTCTCTGTCTCTCTCTCCATTTTACATAATTCGGGACATAATTCATTCATTTCGCATAATTCTTTACTTGAATCTTTTCTTTTTTAATCTCAATTTTACATTCATCATTTTTCTTTTAACAATACATTTTTTTTATTTCCTTCTTCCTTTCCTTCTTTAGTTTTCTTTTTCTTCTTCTTCTCGTTCCTTATTTGAGTTTTCTCTTTGTTTTTCTAATTTTTGCTAACAACTTTCTTTCCTTCTTTCACATTGAATTTTCTTCATCTTTTCATTCACCCCCCTCCCATTACAGTCAAGTCACTCTGATCACCGAAGTTAAGCAGCGATGAGCCTATGTAATACTTAATTCGGTGAACACGTAGGCAACAGCCGTTATTGTGAGAAACCTGACTGGTTTGTTTATCAGAATGAATTGGTTCAGCATTAAATGACCCCAAAGGGTTGACATGCCGTAAAACCAGAACAATATTCTATTTTTCTTTTTTACGTTCGTTCCCCTTTTCTCTGTCTACCTTTTATTTTTTTCTTTCTTTCATTATTTTCTTTTTTCTTTCTTTCATCATATTTTTCCTTTCTTATGCTCATTCGTTCGTTCCTTGTTTCTTTTTCTCCTTTTCTTTTTTTCTTTCTTTCACTATTTTCTTTTTTCTTTCTTTCATTCTTTTCCTTTCTTATGCTCATTCGTTCGTTCCTTGTTTTTTTTCTTTTTCTCCTTTCCTTTTTTTCTTTCTTTCACTATTTTCTTTTTTCTTTCTTTCATCATATTTTTTCCTTTCTTATGCTCATTCGTTCGTTCCTTGTTTCTTTTTCTTTTTCTCCTTTGCTTTTTTTTCTTTCTTTCGCTATTTTCTTTTTTCTTTCTTTCATCATCTTTTCCTTCCTTATGTTTATTCGTTCGTTCCCTCTTTCTTTTTCTCCTTTTCTTTTTTTGTTCTTTCACCATTCTTCCTTACGTTCTCTCATCTTACCTCAGTTCATTCGTCTATCTCTTTTTTCTAATTTACCTCGTTCTTGCTTTCTTTCTTCTTTCTTTCTTTCTTTCTTTCTTCCTATGAAAGAAAGAAAGAAATCAGTAACCACTCATTACACATTTACAGGCCTTTCGGGGCCTGTGTCTATTAATGAAATTAAAAGCGTTGACCCCATGACCGTCATCGACATCAAAAGCTTACTGTTGCAGAAGCAAGGACGAACTCATAAGCGATGTTCTCCTGTGGAAGCCAATATATGGACAAGCTAGTGTTGGCCGCCCAGCAAGGACCT
>CM042145.1:22251267-22258767 GCA_023376005.1 Doryteuthis pealeii | reverse complement strand
GATAGATAGATAGATAGATAGATAGATAGATAATTAACTTATTTTAATAGATAGATAGATAGATAGATAGATAGATAGATAGATAGATAGATAGATAGATAGATAATGAACATATTTTGATAGATAAATAGATAGATAATGAACATATTTTGATAGATAAATAGATAGATAGACAGATTATGAACTTATTCTGATAGATAGATAGATAGATAGATAGATAGATAGATAATGAATTTATTTCGATAGATAGATAGATAGATAGAGAAATAATGAACTCATTTTGATAGATTGATAGATAGATAGATAGATAGATAGAGAAATAATGAACTCATTTTGATAGATTGATAGATAGATAGATAAATAGATAGATAAATAATTAACTTATTTTGATAGATAGATAGATAGAGATAGATAATGAACTTATATTGAAAGATAGATAGATAGATAATGAACATATTTTGATAGATAGATAGACAGATAATGAAATTATTTTGATAGATGATAGATAGATAGATAGATAGATAGATAGATAGATAATGAAATTATTTTGATAGATAGATGGACAGATAATGAAATTATTTTGATAGATAGATTGATAGATAGATAGATAATTAACTTATTTTGATATATATATATATATATATATATATATATATATATAGAGAGAGAGAGAGAGAGAGAGAGAGGGAGAGAGAGAGAGAGATAGATAGATAATGCTCTTATTGTGATAGATAGATTGATAGACATATAATGAACTTATTTTGATTTTATCTATCTATCTATCTACCAATCTATCAAAAAGATAGATAGATAGAGAGAGAGAGAGAGACAGACAGACAGACAGACAGACAATGAACTAATTTTGATAGATAGATTGATAGATAGATAGATAATGAACTTATTTTGATATATATATATATATATATATATATATATATATATATATATATATATATATATATAGATAAATAGATAGATAGATAGATAGAGAAATAATGAACTCATTTTGATAGATTGATAGATAGATAGATAGATAGATAGATAGAGAAATAATGAACACATTTTGATAGATAGATAGATAGATAGATAGATAATGAACTTATTTTGATAGATAGATAGATAGATAGATAGATAATGAACTTATTCTGATAGATAGATAGATAGATAGATAGATAGATAGATAATGAACTTATTTTGATAGATAGATGGACAGATAATGAACTTATTTTGATAGATAGATTGATAAATAGATAGATAATGAACTTATTTATATATATATATATATATATATATATATAGATAGATAGATAGATAGATAGATAGATAGATAGATAATGCTCTTATTGTGATAGATAGATAGATAGATAGATAGATAGACATATAATAAACTTATTTTGATTTTATCTATCTATCTATCACTCTATCAAACAGATAGATAGAGACAGACAGACAGACAGATAATGAACTCATTTTGATAGATAGATTGATAGATAGATAGATAGATAATGAACTTATTTTGATATATAGATTGGTAATGAACTTATTTTGATATATATATATATATATATATATATATATATATATATTATATATATATATATATATATATATATATAGATAAATAGATAGATAGATAATGAACTTATTTTGATAGATAGATAGGTAGATATATAGATAGATAAATAATGAACTTATTTTGATAGATAGATAGATAGATAGATAGATAATGAACTTATTTTGATAGATAGATAGATAGATAGATAGATAGATAGATAATGATCTTATTTTGATAGATAGATAGATAGATAGATAGATAGATATTATTGAATAATACGAAAATATCAGTAGTCTCACTAAACCAAATGGCAGTCCAGAAGAAAAAGGACTCTTAATTAAAACCGTTACCCGAATACCCATATCGGTGTTGATTTGCCAGTTATGTTAATTCGTTTCACACAAATGAAGAGACTTAAATAATTCATTTGTCGTCTCCTGCTTAATTCCCCTCGTTTTAATAAGACTTTCCCAGTTTTCCTGTAATTATACACACACACACACACACACACACACACACACGCACACACACACACATTGATATCCGCACGCACACGCACAGACACAAGCACACACATACACAATTACTCACATACACACACTCACTCACATACACACACGCACACACAAACACAAGCATACGCATGCTATCACACTAATATATATATTTACCAACCCCTCCGCACGAGCAGGATGTGACACAAGGTCAATTTCTTAAGGGGAGTTCAACAGGTTTGAATTCAGAGTTTTTCCTTCTCCTAGACCGGTTGCCTAACCAAGGTTAAAGAGCCCAGTCTGCCCTACTGTTTATCCATAGCTGGAGGGAGAGTAGGATTGATACCTTTCCCAAGGATATTAGCGCTAAGTGAAAATGCAATTACCACAACCAGGATTTGAACTCGGGGCGACGAGTCCATTTCCCATTATTTTAACCATTACCCCACGCGCTTTCATAACTAACATATGCTCGCAAACACACATATACACACTCACTCACATACACACGCGCGCACAGATACACAAGCACGTATATACTCTCATACTGATAAACGCCTGCACATACACATACATACACACACTCAGTCACATATGCACACACATGCACAAACACAAGCACACACATATTCTCACACTTATATACAACTCACACACACACATACATGCACGCACTCACTCACGAATCCACAAACACAAACCACACGTACTCTCACACTAATATACGCACACACACATACACACACATACACATACACACTCGCATACGCACGCACACACACATACAAGCACACATCTCCTCTCACACTGATATATACGGTCGTACACACGGAGATACAAACACGGTTACATACATACACACACTCACTCAAATACGCCCGTGCACTCACAAACACAAGAACACACATACTCTCACACTGATATACGCTCGTGTGCTCCCACATACACACATTCACTCACATACGTACGCACTCACACCACCCGTAATCTCACACTAATATACGCTCACACACTCATATACACACACTCACTGGCATACACACAAGCACACACAAGCACACATCTCCTCACATACGTACGCACTCATACCGACACACTCTCACACTGATATACGATCGCACGCACACACACACATACACACACTCACTTGCATGCGCACGCACACACGCACAGACGCAAGCACACATCTCATCACACACACATACACACACTCACTCACATACCTACGCACTCACACATAATCTCACACTAATATACGCTCACACTCTCACATACACACACTCACTGGCATACACACGCACACACACAAGCACACATCTCCCACATACGTACGCACTCATACCAACACAAGCACACACATACTCTCACGCTGATATACGATCGCCCGCACACACATCCACAAACACTGACATACACACACACACACTGACATACACACACTCGCTTGCATACGCACGCACACACGCACAGACGCAAGCACACATTTCATCACACACACACTCACACTCACTCACATACGTACGCACTCACACGACACGTAATCTCACACTAATATACGCTCACACACTCACATACACATACTCACTGGCATACATACAAGCACACATATCCTCACATACGTACGCACTCATACCAACACAAGCACACACATATTCTCACACTAATATACGCTCACACACACACACACACACTCACTAGCATACGCACGCACACACACAAGCATACATCTCCTCACATACGTACGCACTCATACCAACACATACTCTCACACTGATATACGATCGCACGCACACACACACGCACACACACACACACATATACAAACACACACTCGCATACACACGCACACACACACAAGTACACATCTCGTCTCACTCACCTACACACACTCACTCGCATACGCACGCACACACACAAGCACGCACTCATACCGACACAAGCACACACATACTCTCACACTAATATACGCTCACACACACACACACACACACTCACATACGCACGCATACGCACAAGCACACACCTCCTCACATACGTACGCACTCACACCAACACATACTCTCACATTGATATACGATCGCACACACACACACACACACACACACACACATCTTTTACTGATTGTCGCTTACCCCCCGCCCTTCTCTTCCCGCTTCCATTTCGACATTCAACCAAAACGTAATAGATAAGTAAGTCAGCGTGTACGAACGTATATATGTTATCAATATTTTATCTTGCCGTCTGTCAGATAGGTGGCGCTGTAGTTAACTTCTGATCTCGCTTTACTTCCCAAAGGAGGCAGACACTGCATCGCCACTGATCAAATGTTAGGCCGCTCGCTTACATGGGTGGAATAACAATACCGCCATCGACATCGACATCTGAAGAGACGATGTAGGGCGGATGTGGGAACCGGGGGGTGCGTCTGGTTTTTGTGGGCGAGTGGGTGGGCACCATAATGCAAGCGTATACAGAGAAACACCAAAAATATACAACTATCGACGCTGGAACTCAAATTACGGCCACGTACATTCATAAAAGGCATAGATATTTCAGTAATATAAAAACGCACTTGCACTCACTCAGCCTCACGCACACACACACACACACACACACACACACACACACACACATATATATCATTATTTATATTTTTGAAGGCAATTACAATGCGTATATCGTATAAAATTCGATAATTATTGAAAATAATTATGACAAGCAAACCGGCGAATAAAGTGCGCCACGTGGAACATCGTACAGCTGTTTCGACTTTATTAAGTCTTATGAGACTGATGAGACTTAATAAAGTTGAAACAGCTGTACGGTGTTCCATGTGGCGCACTTTATTCGCCGGGTTTGCTTGTCATGATTATTTTCAATAATTATCAAATTTTATACGATATACGCATTGTAATTGCCTTAAAAAAATAAAATAATATACTTTAAATAACAATGCTTCAAAAGCAAATTACCAAATTATATATATATATATATATATATTCTTTAATTTTCTTTAAGTTGCGCATGACTTTCACGATCAAAGTCATGCCACATTTCGAACGATTACCATGATCGTATTTCGGATGAGTTACGTCACACAATTTCGAAAGCAAATTAACGGCTAAAAAACGCCAAATCCGTTCACTTCATTTAATTACTTTTTTGCCCTCATATACAGCATTTCATTTTTTTTCTTCTCCAGACCGTCTCATATACCTTGAAAAAGGGTGAAGGTTCACCCGAAATATCGGAATTGATCAAACCAGGAACAGAACAATTGAATATTAAAATTTTGATTTTTGTTCTGTTTTTCTTTTTTTGTTCTTTTTTCAATGCTTCAAAAGACCAAACAAACAACGTTCACAAGAACATAACATACATAATTATATATATATATATATATATATATATATATATATATATATATATATATATAATATTCGTATAGGAAAAGAGTTAAGGGTTCTATCATGGTTTAATTTTAGTTTAAGGAATTACATCGACTTAGTTAAGCTTAGAGTAGGGTCCTGATGAAATCATATGGATTGAAACCATAGTAGACCCTTAACTCTTTTCCTTTACTATAATTATTATTATTACTGCTCTGTGTTTTTAATATATTGAGCACTTTTGGATTATTGACTGATGCCACTGCAACGGAAACGTTAAAGCTGCAATTGGATACTACACACACACACACACACACACACACACACACACATATATATATATATATACATATATATATATATATATATATAATGTTGTTCTGGTTCCAACGGGAGAAAATTTAATATTTTATAAAAAAGAAGGTCCGCAAAATGTACTATGTTCTCGGAAAAATTTAAAAAAATTCTTTTTATCTTACATATGTGACACGTGTTTCTGATCTGTCGTCTTCTTCAGGCATTGAGTTATTATTTTGGCAGAATATGTCCGATATTTGATAGGTTGTGTGTTTCTGCAACTTTACTATTATAATGGCTGTGTAATAACGGATGAACGCTATATATATATATATATATATATATATATTATATATATATATATATATATTATATATATATATAGAGAGAGAGAGAGAGAGAGAGATAGATAGATAGATAGATAGATAGATATTTCTTAGATTACATAGAGTCAAATACAGGAAATGAGAATTGGGAAGATTGCGGTGCGTCAATCCTTCAAATATGGAGGCAGTGCCAGCCTTGAAATTCAGTAGTTGAACTGCTGATCTCAAAATTCAAATCTGGGTTTAAATTGCACACACGCGCGGACAATATATATATATATATATATATATGAGAAGTAAATAAACAAACAATGTGTTTTGATATGGCTTTTTTAGCCGACAATTTTTGGGAGAATATGTGCTTAATTGAAGTCGTACCTAATGTTTGAAAATTAATTAATTAATAATTAATAAATTAGGCTGACATACCTAATCAAATGTAAGGCTAAACAAATCGAGAAAAATCGATCTCTGTATGTACATTTCGGCCTATTAGGCCTCATCGTCAGAGCGATAGACAGGAAGACCGCTTTGTGTGTTATTCGAACCCTAACTGTCAAATATATATACCTGATATGTGTACGTCACAAATATATATATATATATATATATATATTATATATATATATATATATATATATAATATATATATATTTGTGTTTATTTAGGTATTTGGGCATTAGTCTGAAGCATTAAAGAATTATATACAAGAAACTCGGTTCAAAACAGCCTTGTTTCTTATATTTAAATCTTTAATGCTTCGTACTAATGCCCAAACCTGATATGTGTACCTCGCACAAACAGATACATACATCTAAATAAACACAAATATATATATGTACGAGTAGCATACGAAGACCATTAGTCAACAATATATATATATATATATATATATATATATATATATATAAGGTGTCAAAAAATAATGATTTTTTTTTGTTCTTTTGGACATACCTTGTATTCGGAAAAAAAATAAGGTTCAATTCATTAATCTTTTTTCAGAATACAAGGTGTATCAAAAAAGTTTAAAGCTGTATTTACAAAGATAGAAATGAAGAATGAATGAAACTTTTTTTTTTCAGATTACAAGGTGTCAATATATATATATATATATATATATATATATATATATATATTGTATTTTAGGTGGTCTCCGTATGCTTCTCTCGGTATATATATAATATTTTTTTTTAAAATGTTTTTTTTAAATTAGGCGTTATTGTGAAGCATTAAAAATAAATAAATGAATGAACTCGATATTATGGAGTATTGGATTCACTTACTTTTTAATTATTATTAGAAAACAATCAGAATCTAAATGGATTCTAAAATTACAAACGCACGTGAAGGGATCAAACGCAGATATCGGAATTCTCCGTTATTACAAATATTTCACAAACGCTGCCACTGTCGATAACAACAGAGACAAAGAAACCGTT
>CM042145.1:22236267-22246267 GCA_023376005.1 Doryteuthis pealeii | reverse complement strand
GAAACTTTTGGGTTGTTTTCTCGGTGTCCTTTAGTGTTGGGATAGAATCCTTGTTTGCAGCAGTGTCCTTGGTTGCAGATATCCGTTCGCGTCAGTGGAGGAATACTTGCAAAATGAATAACTTTTAAGATCGGCGATTAAATAGTTAACTCACAACGTATTCAGCTGTTGATGGCATGGCTTTAAACCACACGCCTACGCACAGTCATATAAAAGTTTAAGTGTGGAACTTCAGCACACCTTTTATGTCAAAATATATCCAACATATTGTTTGGGTAGCGTGTGCAGTCCAGTAAATGAATTCATTTTTTTTTCTGCCAATCGATTCTAGGTAAAATGTGTGTGGTCTGTGTTCTGTGTAAGTTGTGTGTGCGAGCGTGGCATAGATGGTTAGAGTTTCTCGAAGAATGACTCGTTCCGACTCGAGTTTCAAATACTGACAAGGCTGTTTGCATTTCACGACATAGCGCTTAAAATACCCTGGGAAAGGGATGAATTATATATATACTCGCCTCCAGCTATGTATTAAAATAAGTAAGAGCATGACCAGGCTCTTTAATAATTGGATAGTAACCAATCTAGGAGAAGGAAAGTTTCTGAATTTGAAAACCGATGGTCAGTCGTTGATCTGGGTTTGTGGCACTCCTATGTGCACTAATATCTTCCTATCGACATGTTGCCAAAAAAGTGCGGATGGTCCAACACAAGCCTTCACCATTATTAAACAAAAACTGTTGTGGTTGTCAATTGGATGAACCCTTCATGCGTCAAAATCGACGAGAGCGTCCATTTGTGTTAAGTTCAGTGACGCGTAGATAAAGAGTCAGCAGAGCTGTGAAAATATCAGTTTCTCGCCAATGCGATCCTAGAAACTATATTTACCATGCACCGTATGACTCTCATGTCTCACGATACACTCAGCCGAGATCAATGAATCAAGGAAAGAAAAGTATAGAATGATAATATAGCATATTTTAATCAATATTACTTACACGTGTTTCGGTCAGCGAGTTTATCCCATGTGCTACATTATTTCAAACTAATTATTATTTTAAATAAATCAATTGAAAATGAAATAATAATAATAAAGAAAATAGAGAAATGTTCCGCTCACAAAGAAAATTCGAACCCTTCATCAGAGTAAATCTATTTAATGAAAATCGTTGGAAAAGAAAAGCGGAGAATTTTGAAGTGTTCGATAAAAATAACTTTTTTTAAAAAACAATCACTTTCAGACGCGACCGTTAAAGAACCGTTAATGGCGTCATGATTTTGACGCGACAGAGAAGTTTTGTGGAATTCTATAAATAATCAAAGCATGAGGGATTTTAATTTATTATTATTTATGTTGAAATATATATATATATATATATATATATTATATATATATATATATATTCAATTTCATACATATTTATATTTATTCATTATCTCATATATATTTACTAATTTATTCTTTATATATATATTATATATTTATTTATATATATATATCTGAATACTTTTCATACACACATCTATATAATATTATATGAATATATATATATATATATATATAATAAGCTAAATGATCTATTCTCCGGAAATTTGAAATCTCAGTGACCGAAAGATACATACATGCCTATGTATTTAATAGTTTAAAAACACCAGTCCCCGCATTTCAAGCTGTCAGTGGGCGAGGGATATAGATATCGACTACCATGTGGTGCAGTCTGAGTTTCGAACCCATACCCAAGGATAAGTTGTGTCTAGCCACACTGAAAGCATGGAAATGCCGAAACACGTATCTGTGGATGACTTATTATATATGCTCCCATAAATGGTGAATGAGCTCTCCTATTGGTAATTTAAATAACTCGCACTACAAGCAAATAAGCCAATGATTCATTTCTCGCGGAAATTTGATCTCTCAGGGACCGAAAGATACATACGATTCCTTGTATTATAATAGTTAAAAACACCAGTCCCCGCATCAGTCTTCAGGGGGAGGTGATAAGATAATCGGACTACATGTGGTCAGTCTGAGGTTTGAACCCTACCCACGATAGTTGTGTCTAGTCCCAGCATGAAGAGGCGTGAAAGTGCCGAAACTTGATGTCTGTGTACTGTGATAATATATATGATATATATATAATATAATATATATTATTTATTTTTTATAATAGAAATTATAGTTGTATAATTCGTTGGTGGTTAATTTATTGATTTCGTTATTAAGTCATATTAACAAGTGATTTCTAAAATAAAATTGTATTTTAAGATAAATCAAAATGCAGTATTTAAATATGTTGAAGAATATAAAAGCCAATTTGCGTATTTCAAAATAAGTAATAATGAGTAAAAAACAATATTATGCAAAGGATGAAGTCTAAATAAACGACGATGACACAAGAGAAAAAGAACCAATGTAATTTACTATAGAAAGGGGAATTTTTTTTTAATTTAGAGAAAAAAGGGGAATACTGAAGATATAAGGAGGGAAATTAAAGATTAGACCAAAATAGGAAAATGAATAGGAAAATTTAAGTGTAAATATTATGAAATTAATATGTACATTGAAGTTTTTTAATATAAATTCAGCAAGAAATTTGTATATTTTATAAAAAAACAGGTCTCTGTGGTAAAGGTATTGAGAATCGAATGGCCTGAGGATTCTACAACGAACGCTGCCAGTTTCGATTGTGGAAAAGCGATTATTATATATTGTAATGTATTATGTAATGTCAGGTAGATAGATAGCTAAATAAATAAATAAATGTTTTATTATATTCATTGCATTGGAGCAATTTGCTAACCATTTGGTTCTCTTGCCTCTGTGCAGTCTATCAGGCAACGGAAGTGTTTTGGAAAATGATTCAATAAATATATATTATATTAAAAAGAGAAATAAGAAAGAAAGCATTGATGGATGAAAATAGGATATTGATTAATTAATATAACTTACACGTGTCGGTTCAGGGAGTTACCACGTGTACATTCATTCTATCTATCATTATTTTTACAAATAACAAAATGAAAGGAAATAATATTAATAGAAAAAATGTATAAATGTTCCACGCGCAAAGAAATATCCGACCTTCCTCAAAGTAATCCTTATTTTTAAGAAATCCATTATTTTAAGAATCCTTATTTTAAAATCCTGACCAAAACACCTGTAAGTTAATATTAATTAAAATATCCTATTTTATCCATCCAATACTTATTTCCTTATTTCTCTTTCAACATAACCTCGGACTTCCCTTTCCATTTGTCATTTTACTATATATATATATATAATATTAATTAATAATTATAAAAAATGGTTTGGGTTTGGTTGGGTTTTGGTTGGGTTGGGTGCGTGTGTGTGTGTGTGTGTGTGTGTGTGCTTATTTATATTTCTATATGTAGTGTTTAGGTTATGTTCAGATTTTGTTTTTGTTGTGGTGTACGGCATAAAATGTGACATTAAAAGGGAATGATCGATGAATATGTGTATGTATACTAAAACGCGCCTAAGTTAATAGTTCCTGTACGTCTGTGTGTGTGTGTGGTGGTGTGTATGTGTGTGTGCATGTGTGTGTTTTGTGTGTGTGTGCGTAACGTGACTGTTTGCATAAACGTACGCTATTAAAGTATAATGTGCGTCAATTTATAAACTCTTATTACGTTGATTGTTTTAATAAAAAGCACGCCACCACATAGCTACGTGCCGGGAACAAAAAGACTTTTCCTTTCAATATTTAAGAATTCGGAAAGAGGGGAAAATGATAATACTAGAGAAGCTGAGTGTACATAATGGAAAGAAAAAAAAAAGAGAGAAATAAAGATTGAAGCGAAGGATGAAGAAGAGAAGCTTTTTATATGTTCGTTATTAGGGAAATTTAGGTATTAATATTCATTTATATATTTAAAAATGAAAAAAAAAAAAACAACAAAAAAAACAAACAACAACAACAAAAACAACAAAGCAACAAACGAAAAGCAAACGAAGCTTATATATTTTCATCTTTTGTATAATTTCTTTCTTTTTTTTTCATGCCGCATTCATTTCAATTCTCATTCAGCCTCCCCCCCTCTCGATCTCTCTCTCTCCTCTCTCTCTCTCTCTCTCTTCTCTCTCTCTTCTCCATATATATATAATATATATGGATTCATATATGGAAAATTGATGACTTACCGGTGAAAATTTGTCAACTAAATTCACACAAAACAATCGGGCTGGAAATTAATCAATATCTTGATTAATTCAGTAGATTTAACCTTTGAAGATCCTTCATGGTGGGAAACCGAGTAGGTTATTCCTGGCATACTGAATTATATAATATATATTAATATATATATATATATATATATATATGCTACACTAATATATTATAAAAAGAGTATAATTTTCATACACCACACACACACACACACACACACACCACATATACATATATATATATATATATATATATATAATGTTCTCTTTATTTTCTTTCCTCTCTCTTTCTCTCCCTCTCAGCCCTTCTCTCTCTCCTGCTCTCTCTCTCTCATCTCTAAAGTAATATATAATATCTGCTCTATCTTCTCTTTCCTGGTGTGTGTCTCTCCTCTGTCGCTCTGTCTCTCCCACCCAATATAATTATAACTAAATATTAGTGTGTGTGTGTATGTGTTGTGTGTGTGTGTGCGTGCGTGCGTGTGTGTTATTCATATATATATATATATATATATATATATACTATTATATAATATATAGCTATATCTAATAAATATGCGGTTATTTAGAATTCTACATTAATATATATTTTAGTATTTAAAAAAAAAGTAAAAAAAACTTAACAAAAAAATAAAATAAAAACAAGCTTTATCGCTATGAATGTCTTCATCTGCTCATCACACCCCTACACTTGCCCCTTCCCCCCCCCTCCAATCATATTTTTTCCTTCCAGAATTCCACGTTTTTTACCCACTTCATTGCTCTCAGAATGTTTCGTTTTTTTATTTTTGGGGGGAGGTGGAGGGGGGCGGGGGGGCCAAAATATCTAAAGATTTCATAGAGCGAATTCATTTCTTTCGATAAAAGAATTTAATGTAATGCCTTTTAATGAATTTTTTTGTTTTTTTTGTTTTGTTTTTGTTTTGAGTGTTTTTTTTTGTTAGACAGACACGTTTTGCGTAATTCTTGAAATTTCTGGTCTTTAAATATTGGTTTTGTGTTTATCGTTTCGGGCAAATTTCCATCTTGTCATATTTTTTCTCTCTAATTCTTCTCCCAAAATTTTAATTCTCATTCAGACTTCTTTTCTCATTTATTTTGTCTCATCCCTTTGTATATAATATATCTCCCCTATGCTTCACACATCACATCACCACCTCTCTCTCTCTCTCACTCTCACTCTCTCTCTCTCTCTCTCTCTTGGCTGTGTGTGTGTTTCTCTTCCCTCCTCGTCTCTCCTCTCTCTCTCTCTCCTCTCTCTCTCTATCTAATCTATCTATCCTGTGTCTCTGTCCTCTGCTCGTGTATATCTATATATACATTAATAATTAATTAATAAATAAATTAGGCGGGGCATACCTATTTAAATGTAAGGCTAAACAAATCGAGAAAAATCAATTTTTTACACCTCCCCACTACCCAGGCAACGCCGGGTAGCCACTTTTAGTATATATATATATATATATATATATATATAATATATATATTATATATTAGAGAGAGAGAGAGAGAGAGAGAAGAGAGGATATAGATAATTGGTAATTTTCCAAGATGAAATAAAGGAAAATAAAGTGCTCAATTACAAATGTAACAGCTTTATTTATTAAATATAACTGTTTATACAAGGTTTCAGTGAGCATCTACCTAAGGTTCAGGCTTTGCCTTCTTCAGGATACTAATTTAATCCTCTGAATGTGTCTGCAAACACATTTTACGTATATATTTGTAAACAAAAACATTTTACGGTTTAAATTTATAGACGCTGATAAATTCAAAATTTACTTGCAGACACATCAGAGGGATTAAATAGTATCCTAAGAGGGCAAAGCCGGAAACCTTAGGTAGATGCTCACTAAAACCTTTGTATAAACAGTTATATTTAATTATGTATATATATTTTTCTCGTTTGTTTAGCCATACATTTGAACATATATGCCCGCCTAAATTCATTAATTATTAAACTAATTCATTTTCAAATTAGGTATGGCTTCAATTAAGCACATATCCTCCAAAATTGTCGCTAAAAGCCATATCAAATAAACACATTTTTATTTACTTACTCTAATATATATATAGTGAAAAACGCTTCACGTTATATAAATACTAAAAAATTACTGGTTTTTAACATCTCAACCATTTCCCGACGGTTTTTAACATCTCAACCATTGGACTCATCTGATGATGGATTATCATGAAACTTCAAGTTATGAGTGTAAAACCATAATATTACCACTGATTATATCTCACTTTGTTTACAAAGTTTGAAAACTCTAGGTGAAGTTTATTTTTTCCGCTTATGATGTAGCGATTAGATAGCCTGCTGTACTTGGCGACTGACTGTGGCTGTGTGGGTAAGAGATTTGGCGAGCGTAAGTTCGTTCGGGTCTCGAACCCGGCCAGAGGCAGCTGCTAAAATCGTATAACTATTACTGATGAGAGGTGATACCTCGAAACACGTGTCTATAGTTTACCCTATATATATATATATATATTATATATATATATATATATATATAAACCTATTGGAATTTCTTTCTCTGTCACGTTTCGCCATGACGTAGGCTTAACATTCTCATTTTGACGTTTGAAAATGAACCCTATCCGTTTACACGTATGTAATGTGACCATGTCATATTTCTCCTATTAGAAATACAAATCAACCTGAAGCATGATTTCACTTATTATTTACATGATGTTTACGATTTTTGTCGTCGTTTTAGGTGGAGATTTATGGGGCTAAATTATGCTTGTTTCTACTAGTATCTTAACCCCAATAAAAGCTGGTTCTTTGTTCTTGTGGGCTGGTACACTCAATGGAACTTAAGAACGAAAAGGAACGAAAGAGAAAAGAGACAAAGGCAAGAGGTTAGTTTTACGACTTAGGCTTTATTGAAGCAGGGCATAGTCGGCCGTAGCCCAAGGGACATGTCCCTTGCTAGGAAAACGACTGCATTCAGTTGCCTCAGTTCGAATGGCCGAGGTATTATTTTGCGGACAGGGAGTCAGTCCTTTTTGTCGGACATGCACAAAGGTGTTTCTCCCGGTCAAGGCACTATGGGAGTTTTTTTTGGGGGGGGGGTAAATTTTTATTTTCGTATTTTTTAATCCCCACAGATCCTTGTGTTCCTTAGTGTTAGGAGAACATTGTATTCCTTATTTTACGTAGATTCCTTGTGTTCCTTAGTTTTTAGGTAGAATCCTTGTCTTTCTTAGTGTTAGGTATGATCCCTGTGCTCCTTCGCGTTAGGTAGAATCCTTGGGTTCTTAGTGTTAGGTATAATCCGTGTGTCCTTCGTGTTAGGTAATAATCCTTGCGGTCCTTAGTGTTTAGATATAATCCTTGGTTGCAGATCCGTCCGTCCGTGTCGAATACGAGCAACTATCAAGATCGGCGATTAAATAGTTAACTCACCACGTATTCGAGCGTGTTGATTGGCAGATTGATCCACGCGTCTACGCAAAGTCTATAACTTTAAGTGGGAGCTACAGCACACCTTATATTCCAAAATATTCCAACACATGTTAAAAAAAAAGTAAATTGGGATGACCTATGTTGGTATCGAGTCAAACAGCGAGGGAGTCTATCCCCTTTACCGCTCGCTAAACTAAGTGATATTGTTTTTGCAGAGGTAAGTGCCACAATCTACCGTCAGCTCGAAGAGCGCTGGTTTCCCACACAATCAGATTACCCAAGCTGTGCAACCCATGCGCTGAGTTGGCGCAGGACCAGTATCAAACGCAGCACTTTGCCTTTCTATACGGATACTCTAATAAGTGACGCAAAGCGGCATTCACATCAATGGAAAGTTTGAAATTAATTATCTAGAGCGATTTAGCTCAGTCGGTAGAGCATCCGGCTAGGAACACAAGGTCCTGGTTCGATACCGACTCTCGCCAACATCACGTATGAGTAGCACAGGTTATGTGCGGTAAAGTAAGGAGCTGATGGTAGGTATGACGCACCGTCTCAGACGCTAGAAAAAAAGAATCTCCTTGGTCTAAGCGCGTGAAAAGGGATAGACTCCCTCGCTGTTCTGGCTAATACCGATTATAGGCACCCCTGACGACTTTACTTTTACTTTTTACTAGCAATTTTCTCTATCTCTGAAAATATTTTATATTTATCTGATTGATATCTCATGATTTTTTTCATATGAGTCGCAATGAATTTCAATAGTTTAAATGTAAGTCGTCTGGGAGACCTAGAGTCGTATCAGCCAGACAGCGAGGGAGTCTATTCTCCTTTTCACTAGCGCTAGACCAAGGAGTTTGTTTGCATCTGAGGTAGAGCGCCACACCTACTATCAGCTCCTCAAGTTTAAATGTAAATCACTTTAAATCTATATGGTTTAGTTTGGTTTGGTTTGGTTTGGTTGTTTTACGGCATATCAACCTCAGTGGTCATTAATACGATAAAGATTTAAAATAAATCAATTCTTAATGGATAATACAATTTTTTGTTTATAAAACTCATGTTTTTCTATTTACCCATAGATGGGACCCCAACAGTACTACCACTCCGGTCAGAGTGGACCAGGGAGCAATGGTGATGAAGGGGTGCTCCGCATTCCCCAAACCTCCAAAACTGGAACCTCACCATCAGATAGAGTTTAACGTCATTCCCAGGACATGTAAGATCCTCAGTCACTGCCTTCTAGCACCCATATGATAAAAAGGTTGGAGCTTACATAAAGGGCAATAGGATGGGAAAATCATATAGGTTCTATGGCTTGACGTGACCAGCCGATTGATCGGCCGCCTGTCTAGCCCAAGTAAGCGTCAAAGTGGAGTATTGCAAGTCATGGACGCACATCCACCTGGGTTCTATCCTTAAGCATCACGAGTCGCCACTCACGGCCAACAGGTGCCCTATTTGGGGGAGTCTTACCCCTCTGAAGAGTGCAGTTGGTGCATTCTAACGCCCCAGCCGACAGAGCGTATATATCCGATGAAACTACCAAATATAACAATTAACGATAAAGTAATTATACGTGGTATGGCAGAAAAGTTCCAGGACTGTGTCACAAGGGGTATGTGAGGGGCATCGTCCACTGCAAGTTCTTGCCACAGGACCAGACGATCAACCAGCATGTCTACAAAGAGATAAATGCGACGTTTGCTTCGTTGGTGTGCAAGAAGATGCGAGAGATGTGTTCAAGACAAACGTGGGTGCTTCACGATGACAACGTACCTGCCCACACTGCAAGAGTATCCGAGAGTTTCCTGGCCAGAAGAACATCACTGTGCTGGCGCAACCTCCCTACTCGCCGACATGGCTCCATGTGATTTTTTCCTTTTTTTCCCTCTCTACCCCATCCATTTTTTCACTCACATATATTTTGTTTTATTTTCTATTCCTTATATTATTTTGTCAATTCTTCTTCTTCTTCTTCTTCTTCTTCTCTTCTTACTTATTATTAATTATTATTATTTATTATATTATTATTATTATTATTATTATTCTACCAACCTCTGTTTCTTAATTTATTTACTTCTTTTTTTAACATTCTTTACCCATAAGTTACATTTTTTCCATTCTCCTCTTTAACATTAAGCATTATTTTCAACATTGTCGACTGCAAAGATATATCAATTATTTATTATTATTATTATTATTTTTATATATTATTAATCATTATTATTATTATTATTATTATTATTGGACTACTTAATTCTTTGTCTTTCTTACTTTTTTTTCACCAAAATTTCATTTCAAATCTCTATTATTACTTCAGAAAAAAATTCCCCTTTTTTACTCTGATTTCCCGCATTTTCTCCATCATCCGCCATTCGGTATTTTACGCTAGCGCCATTTCCAAT
>CM042145.1:22234145-22236257 GCA_023376005.1 Doryteuthis pealeii | reverse complement strand
AAAAAAGAGAGATAAGAGTATGTGTTTCTTGTGTTTGTGAGTGCACGGGCGTATTTTGAGTGAGTGTGTGTATGTATGTAAACCGTGTTTGTATCTCCGTGTGTACGACCGTATATATCAGTGTGAGAGGAGAATGTGTGCTTGTATGTGTGTGTGCGTGCGTATGCGAGTGTGTATGTGTATGTGTGTGTATGTGTGTGTGTGCGTATATTAGTGTGAGAGTACGTGTGGTTTGTGTTTGTGGATTCGTGAGTGAGTGCGTGCATGTATGTGTGTGTGTGAGTTGTATATAAGTGTGAGAATATGTGTGTGCTTGTGTTTTGTGCATGTGTGTGCATATGTGACTGAGTGTGTGTATGTATGTATGTGCAGGGTTTATCAGTATGAGAGTATATACGTGCTTGTGTATCTGTGCGCGCGTGTGTATGTGAGTGAGTGTGTATATGTGTGTTTGCGAGCATATGTTAGTTATGAAAGCGCGTGGGGTAATGGTTAAAATAATGGGAAATGGACTCGTCGCCCCGAGTTCAAATCCTGGTTGTGGTAATTGCATTTTCACTTAGCGCTAATATCCTTGGGAAAGGTATCAATCCTACTCTCCCTCCAGCTATGGATAAACAGTAGGGCAGACTGGGCTCTTTAACCTTGGTTAGGCAACCGGTCTAGGAGAAGGAAAACTCTGAATTCAAACCTGTTGAACTCCCCTTAAGAAATTGACCTTGTGTCACATCCTGCTCGTGCGGAGGGGTTGGTAAATATATATATTAGTGTGATAGCATGCGTATGCTTGTGTTTGTGTGTGCGTGTGTGTATGTGAGTGAGTGTGTGTATGTGAGTAATTGTGTATGTGTGTGCTTGTGTCTGTGCGTGTGCGTGCGGATATCAATGTGTGTGTGTGTGCGTGTGTGTGTGTGTGTGTGTGTGTGTGTGTGTATAATTACAGGAAAACTGGGAAAGTCTTATTAAAACGAGGGAATTAAGCAGGAGACGACAAATGAATTATTTAAGTCTCTTCATTTGTGTGAAACGAATTAACATAACGGCAAATCAACACCGATATGGGTATTCGGGTAACGGTTTTAATTAAGAGTCCTTTTTCTTCTGGACTGCCATTTGGTTTAGTGAGAACTACTGATATTTCGTATTATTCAATGATATAATCTATCTATCTATCCATCTATCTATCTATCTATATATATATATATTATATATATATATATATATATATATATATATATAAGTTAATTATCTGCCTATCTATCTATCTATCTATCTATCAAAATAAGTTCATTATCTATCTATCTATCTATCAAAATGAGTTCATTATCTGTCTGTCTGTCTGTCTGTCTCTCTCTGTCTTTTTGATAGATTGATAGATAGATAGATAAAATCAAAATAAGTTCATTATCTATCTATCTATCTATCTATCTATCTATCTATCTATCTATCAACCTATCTATCAATCTATCTATCAAAATAAGAGCATTATCTATCTATCTATCTATCTATCTATCTATATATATATATATATATATATATATAATATATATATAATATATAATAATATATATATATATATATATCAAAATAAGTTCATTATCTATCTATCTATCAATCTATCCATCAAAATAAGTTCATTATCTGTCCATCTATCTATCAAAATAATTTCATTATCTATCTGTCTATCTATCTATCAAAATAATTTCATTATCTATCTGTCTATCTATCTATCGATCAGAATAAGTTCATTATCTGTCTATCTATTTATCTATCAAAATAAGTTAATTACCTATCTATCTATCTATCTATCTATCTATCTATCAAAATGAGTTCATTATCTATCTATCTATCTATCTATCAAAATATGTTCATTATCTATCTATCTATCTATCTATCTATCTATCAAAATACGTTAATTATCTATCTATCTATCTATCTATCTATCAGAATAAGTTCATAATCTGTCTATCTATCTATTTATCTATCAAAATATGTTCATTATGTATGTATGTATGTATCTATCTATCTATCTATTAAAATAAGTTAATTATTTATCTATCTATCTATCTGTCAAAATAAGTTAATTATCTATCTATCTATCTATCTATCTAT
>CM042145.1:22166645-22229145 GCA_023376005.1 Doryteuthis pealeii | reverse complement strand
GAATGAAGCATAAGAAAGGAAAAATATGATGAAAGAAAGAAAAAAGAAATAGTGAAAGAAAGAAAAAAGAAAATAGAAAAGAAAGAAGAACAAACGAACGAATGAGCATAAGAAAGGAAATATGATGAATGAAAGAAAAAGAAATAGTGAAAGAAAGAAGGAGAAAAGGAAAAAGAAAGTAAACGTAAAAAAAGAAAAACAGGATATGTTTCTGGTTTTACGGCATATCAACCCTTTGGGGTCATTTAATGCTGAATCAATTCATTCTGATAAACAAACCAGTCAGGTTTCTCACAATAACGGCTATTGCCTACGTGATCCCCGAATTAAGTATTACATAGGCTCATCGCTGCTTAACTTCGGTGATCAGCGTGACTTGACTGTAATGGGAGGGGGTGAATGAAAAGATGAAGAAAAATTCAATGTGTAAGAAGGAAAGAAAAATGTGAGCAAAAATTAGAAAAAGAAAGAGATGACTCAAATAAGGAACGAGAAGAAGAAAGAAAAAAAACTAAAGAAGGAAAGGAAGAAGGAAAGGAAGAAGGAAAAAAATGTATTGTTAAAAGAAAAATGATGAATGTAAAATTGAGATTAAAAAAGAAAAGATTCAAGTAAAGAATTATGCGAAATGAATGAATAATGTCCCGAATGATGTAAGATGGAGAGAGAAACAAACAGAGAGACAGAGAGAGAGAGAAAGAGAGAGACAGAGACAGAGAGAGACAGAGAGACAAAGACAGAGACAGAGAGGCAGACAGACAGACAGACAGTGTGAGAGAGACAGAGACAGAGAGAGAGACAGAGAGAGAGACAGACACACAGAGAGAGAGAGAGAGAGAGAGAGAAGAGAGAGAGAGAGAGAGAGGTATAAATCTAACAAATTAGATATAGTAAGAACACAATGCAAAGAAACTAAAGGAAAAATAGTGAAGAAGAAGAAGAAGAAGAAGAAGAAGAAGAAGAAGAAGAAGAAGAAGAAGGTGGAGAATATGGAAGAAGAAAAAGATAAAGAAGAAATGGTGTAAGAAGAAGAAGAAGAAGAAGAAGAAGAAGAAGAAGAAGAAGACGAAGAAGAAGAAGGAGGAGGAACATGGAAGAATAAGAAGATAAAGAAGAAGAAATGGTGTAGAAGAAGAAGAAGAAGAAGAAGAAGAAGAAGAAGGGGGAACGAGGGGGACATGGAAGAAGGAGGACGAGGAGAATATGGAAGAAGAAGATAAAGAAGAAGAAATTGTGTAAGAAGAAGAAGAAAAAAAAGAAGAGAGAGGAGGAGGAGGTGGACATGGAGAAGAAGAAGAAGAAGAAGAAGAAGAAGAAGAAGAAGGAGGAAGAGGAGGAGGAGAGGAGAACATGGAAGAGAGAAGATACAGAAGAAGAAGAAATGGTGTAAGAAGAAGAAGAAGAAGAAGAAGAAGAAGAAGAAGAAGAAGAAGAAGGAGGAAGAGGAGGAGGAGGAGGAGAACATGGAAGAAGAAGAAGATACAGAAGAAGAAGAAATGGTGTAAGAAGAAGAAGAGAAGAAGAAGAAGGGGAAAAGGAGGAGGGGTGGACATGGAAAGAAGAAGAAGAAGAAGAAGAAGAAGAAGAAGAAGGGGAGAAGGAGGAGGGGTGGACATGGAGAAGAAGAAGAAGAAGAAGGAGGAGGAGGAGGTGGACATGGAAGAAGAAGAAAGAAGAAGAAGAAGAAGAAGAAAGAAGAAGAAGAAGAAAATAACTTGACCTTCTAAAACCGTTGATGAAATCAGACAAGCTTAAAACCGAAAGCTAATTGGTTGGAAAAAAAAGATGATTTTTCTAAGAAAAGTCCAGTGACCCGTATCGACATATAAACACGTAGATGTGTTCTCAATGTTGGGAAGTGGAGGGGAGGATGGGAGTGTGGAACAGGAGACGGAATTGGGGGGGTTGTGTCGATGGGGGGGGAGCAAAGTAGGAATTGTCGAAAAATGATCGGCGGCGAGAGTTAAAGTATGGGGCGAACAGAAAGACGGAACTGGTGAAGAGAGCAAACACTCAAGCGAACGGATACGAAACTGCAAGAAGAAATATATATATATATATATATATATATATATATATTTATATAATATATATATACATATATATATATATATATATCTTTATGTGTGTACGTACAATGTAATGTATTAAAGAACAAAGATGCGGGATGATTGCGTAGAATGTGAGGAGAGAGAGAGAGAGAGAGAGAGAGAGAGAGAGAGAGAGAAGAGAGAGAGAGAGAAGAGAAAGAGAGAGAGAGAGAGAGAAGGGGGATTGGGTGGGTGCTGATCTAATAACTGAATTGATCAATTGATCGGAATAGATGAAACGACTTCGATCGATGATTTGATAGCTAAATAATTCAAATAAATCGCTATTAATCGAAGAGAGGCAGAGAGGAGAGAGAGAGAGAGAGAGAGAGAGAGAGAGAGAGAGAGGGGGAGTAAGTGGTGTGTGTGTGTTTGTGTGTGTGTGTGTGTGTGTGTTGTGTGTGTTAAAAAGATTGCTACACTCTAGAGATGATTGAAATAGACACGTATGTTAAGTCCGGATCCTCTACATTGATCTTTGCAGATAATGTGGATATAAAACAGTCACACACACAGACACACACACACACACACACACACACACATAGAGACACACTTACATTCACATACACACACACATACACCCCCATACATATACATATATATATATATATATATATATATATATATATATATATATATGATTTAAATAATCATGACAAGCAAACTCGGCGAATACCGCGTGCGACGTGTGGAACGCTGTACAGCTGTTTTGACCAAATTAGGTCTCATCAGCGGTGTATCCAGTATATATATATATATATATATATATATATATATATATATATATATATGTATACAGTGTATATATATATATATATATATATATATATATATATATATATGAGATTTGATAATTTGCTTTAGAAGCATTGTTGAGTAAAGTATATTATTATTTATATGTTTTGCTTGTCATGATTATTTTCAATAATTTTCGAATTTAATACGATATACGCATTGTAATTGCTTTCAAGCAAAAATATGAATAATATATATATATATATATATATATATATATTATATATATATATATATATATACTTTCAAAGAAAGAAACACTTAACAAACCGCCATTCCGTTATATTTTTATTTTGACCAGAAACTCAAAAAATGAGTCTATCTTCATCAGACGGGTTTTACAAATGATGTCTGCACCTACAAACGCATATTCGATGATCCAAAATAGAATCTTCCTTCACTTACCAGTCATTTGTATTACCATATATATATATATATATATATATATATATATATATATATATATATATATATATATATATATATATATATATATATATATATATATATATATATATATAGAGAGAGAGAGAGAGAGGGTGAGAAGCGATTGGGCTAATAGTTATCGTCGTAAGAAATGGACACGGTGACCTGTGTTCAAATCCTTGACGAAGCTCATTGTGTTTCACATTGCGCTAATACCCTTCAGAAAGGAATGGATTCAAATATTTTCACTCCAGCTATTGGTAAATAGTATGGCTGGCTAGGTTCTCTAAGCTTGGTTAGGCAACCAGTCTAGGAAAAGGAAAACTGAATTCAAACCTGTTAAAATTCCGCTTCCAATTGTTTGGTTATGAAAATTGAAAAAGAAACACGACAATAATGATGATATATATATATGTGTGTGTGTGTGTGTGTGTGTCTGAGTGTGTGTGTCTGTGTGTCTGTGTTTCTGTATGTGTCTGTGTGTGTCTGTGAGTGTGTCTGTGTGTCTCCGTGTCTGTGTCTGTGTGTGTGTGTGTGTGTGAAAAATAAGAAAAATAAAGTATTCTAATTTATTTGTGGATGGTAAAGTCAACGATAAAATATTTCGGTTTGTTATATAACCTTCATCAGGACATTAGGCTGTGTATTGTGGTCTAAACTGAATTAGAATCATATATATATATATATATATATGTGTGTGTGTGTGTATGTGTGTGTGTATGTGTATATATATATATATATATATATATATATATATATATAAGTAAAGTAAAGTCGTCGGGGCAGTCTAAAATGTCGGTATCAGCCATGCAGCGAGGGAGTCTATCCCCTTTTCACTAGTGCTAGACCAAGGAGATTGTTTTAGCGTCTGAGGTGGAGCGCCACACCTACCATCAGCTCCTTACTTTACCGCACAGATCCCTGTGCTACTCATACGCTGAGTTGGCGAGGGCGGTTATCGAACTAGAAACCTTGTGGTTTCTAACCGAACGCTCTACCGACTCAGCTAATTTGGGTGGGGAAATGAATCCGATATGTACTAAATAAAAAAAAAATGTATTCCAAAGGAATTAGTTTGGGTATAAATATTCTTTCTCAAAAAGAAATCTATCTTAGCTAGACTTTAATCGAGACATTTTTAATAAATAAGATGAATAAGATTAAATAATGATTATCTAATAGCCATTGAGAATATAACGTAAATAACTAAGGGAATTGTGACGTTGGTGGTACGTAGTTTCGGTTACAGACAGAAAGACACACAATCTCCATTATCATAAGATATGGAGTTAAACAGAACATATAGATAATAAAAAAAGATTTGGCATTAAATAACCCACAAGGGTTGTTTTTGGTTGTAAAGGTATATTATATACAAACATTAGCAATGTTTGTGAATGGGTTTTATATTAATGCGTACTAGAAGGACCCGTGGATAGACCACAGTATGAAAATTCATTTATTACAACGTTTGATATGTTTACTTAAGAGCTATTGGATGTTGAAGATGTAAAAAGTATAATAATCTTGATTTAACTCTCTCTCTCTCTCTCTCTCTCTCTCTCTCTCTCTCTCTCTCTCTCTCTCTCTCTCTCTCTCTCTCTCTCTCTCTGATAACAGAAAAGGGGAACATCTTCTGTAATACTTTCTCGTCTTTCTTTTTCATTTTGAAAAAAATTCTAACCAAGCTTAGACCACACTATATGAAGTAAAGTCGGTGAAGTGGCCTATTGTCGGTATCAACTGGACAGCGAGAGAGTCTATCCCCTTTTCGCTAAACCCGGGAGATTGTTTTGCTGTGGTGGAGCGGCAGACCTACCGTCACCTTCCCACTTTACTACACAGATTAAAAACACTATAAAGGAAGTAAAGTCGTCGGAGTGGCCTAAAGTCGGTATCAGCCATACAGCGAGGGAATCTATCCCCTTTACACTAGCACTAGACCTAAGAGATTGTTTTGGAGTCTGAGGTGGAGCGCTAGACTTACCACCAGTTCCTCACTTTACCACACAGATCTCCGTGCTACTCATACGCTGAGTTGGTGAGGGCCGGTATCATTCCCGGAACCTTGTGGTTGTTAGTCGGACGCTCAACCGACTGAGCTAAACTGACACTTCTTTGTTTTTGTTTTTTGTTTTTTCTTACTTTCTACCTACCGTCGGTTTTATTTCCATATCCACCCCCCACACACACACATATATATATATATATATATATATATATAGAGAGAGAGAGAGAGAGAGAGAGGAGAGAGAGAGAGAGAGAGAGAGAAAGAATAAATTAAGGAAAAAACTTTGAATTTTATTCATTGTAATAATTTATTTCAACTAGGTAATTACACCATCTTCAGACATGAGCAAAAACATGGTTATCACTTGAGACATTACTTCAGAAATTAGCAAAAACATGGTTATTATTAATGCTGTTAAAATGAAAATATTCTATATCATATTCATAGCTAATATTGAACAATATTTCGATTTATAATTCAAGCAGAAAAGATTTTCTGTTTCTCTCTCGATGAGTCCGGATTAAAAACAAGCTCTGACGATGATTTTTATAAATCGAAATATTGTTCAATATTAGCTATGAATATGATATAGAATAGTTTCATTTTAACAGCAATGTGTGTTTTCATATCATTTTATCTATACTTATATATATATATATATATATATATATATATATATATATATATATATATATATAATCCTAGTGTTAGATATTAACAGGTCGATACATGTGGATAGATATAGGTGGATTGATCGTTGATTTAGATAGTTGATCGGTATTCTCTTGTGGGTCAGTGTGAAACGGCCTTACTCTCCGTTGGTTGTCCTATCCGTGAGCTTTTTCGTCTGACCTTTGTTGCAATGTTTCAATCAACCATGATCGTTGGTAGCAAGCAGCAATAGGTCAAACATGCTGATCGGGGGGTGGGGTTGGGGGTCAGCGAACAAACGAGGCCGACGTGACGAGCCGGGCCAAATGTCAAGCCAGTCCACTTAATGTTATTTCAATTGGTCAACGAAATCGTCCGCTCGGCCTTCTTTTTTCTCTTCCTGCTTGATGAGATCGTTTCGTAAAACATTCCGTTTGCAAGCCTTCTGGGTAATAGAATTGCTTTCGATAGGAATTTTTACCAAGATTAAAGAATGAGGTTTTCAAGAGTGATTAGACGCACACGCACATATACGCTCGCATGTATGTATTTTATGTTCCGATTGTCGGAGTTTTGTATGCGTATAAAGGAAACACTTGATATTCCTCCACACACACACACACACACACACACATACACACACACACACACACACACACACACACACATATATATATATATATATATATATATATATATTCCTCCTGTGGAAACCAGCACATGGACAAGCCAGTGTGGGCCGACCAGCAAAAATGTACGTTGATCAGCTCTGTGCGGATGCAGGATGCTGCCTAGAGGACCTCCCGAGAATGATGAGCGATAGGGACGGATGGAGAGAGATTGTCATGGATATCCGCGCTGAAAGCGCTACATGATGATGATGATGATATATATATATATATATATATATATATATATATATTGGGTGTTCGGGAGAAATTTGACAGTTTCATAAGGAAAAAGAAAAAGTGCTTGGTTACTACAAAATTTAATGGATTGTAAAGAAATTCAACAGGAACGGAAATTACACTACTATCAACAAGTTTCACTCAAAATAACCACCATTAACGTCGATCACAGCCTCAATCCTGCTCCGGAACCTGGAAAAATGTTACAGTCTTCTTGGGAAGGGTCTCAAAAACTACCTTAATTCTGTCGATTAACTAGGCTTTTGTAGTACAGCACCACATACATAATAATCCATGGGGTTAAGATCTGGGTAGTTCGGAGGCCAAAATTTGGGACTGGTGTAGTCTACCATTTTTGACTTTCCCAGAGCTGTGGCAGGGGGCCGAATTTCTGCTGCCATACATATGGCCTACCATTGGCTACTCTTGTTATCCAAGGCTTGACTACAGCGTTTAGCAACTCCACGTTTTTCTTTCTTTCTTTCTATCATAGAGTACTTAAATTATGTGACTGGAATCGTCTGTTTTGCCCTATGAATAATGTCTGAGGAAACACTAGAAGAGAGAAATAACGATATCTCATGGACTTGTTAATTCAACCTCGCAATTAATAATTACTCTGTTCATCTTGTATCTTTACTTAGTAAACATATTTCCCTATACTTAATGTTTCTTGTGTTTCTTCCTATTATTTTGCTGTTCACTCTGATACTCGAGTTACAACAGTTTCTTACTGATAAAATATGAAAATATACGAGGGTGAGTCAAAAAGTAATGCCATTTTTAGGACAGGTATAATTACCAACACAGGAACATGTATCATACATCAAAATGAAATTAGTCCTCTGTAGATCACATCACTACTTCTCCGCATAGGTGAGTCAAAAAGTACTGCTATTTTGTTTAGGACAGGTATAATTATCAACACAGGAACATGTATCATACATCAAAATGAAGTTAGTCCTCTGTGGATCACATCCCTACTTCTCCACATAGTCACCGTTTCTCTCAATAGCAATGTTTCACCTTCGAATAAGAGCATGTATCCTTGACCAGTAAAATTCTGTTGACTGTTATTTGAGCCACTTTTTCACTACAGATTTCACTTCCACTGGAATAATGTTTGCCTCTCAAACCCTCTATCATTGAGCCGAAGAAATGATAGTCAGAAGGCGCTAAATCTAGTGAGTGTGGAGGATGCGGTAAAGTTGTCCACCCGAATAAGGCAATTTTCTTCCTTGTCCTGAGGCTTGTGTGTGGTTGAGCATTGTCATGCAGAAGGAGGACATTTTCGATTGGCAAGTTGGGTCTTACCCGTCGGATTCTTGCAGTGCGCCTCGTTAAGGTCTCAATGCAAGCCTTAGTTTTATATAATAATAATAAAAACTTCACATGAAATAAAGAAAATGGCATTACTTTTTGACCCACCCTCGTATATTCAAATATGTGTCCTTGAATTATTTAATATCACTTCAGTGAAATATGGTTCCAAATCCCCTCACGTATAATTTATAATTATATTATAACTTTAACTTTTCACTTTGAAGTTGTTTGCAGAGATGATGATAAACACGCGTCCTGCTTCCCTGGCGTACAAAAAGGACGCAGTAAAATCATATCCATGCATCCCAGTATTTTTATTTTTCTTCTCTCACCATTTCAAGCTAACTGTAAATACTTTTCAATAGTTTCTTTAAAATGAATTACACAGGATAGGTTACAAGGTAGGAGTTAGACGGTTTTAGTTGCTTCTCCAGATCATAAATAAAAACCCTACAATCTATTAAGTCACTTTAGTTGGGACTCATAAATTTTCTAGGGACTCATTCAAATCAAATATGTGCGTCCCGGGACGCACTAATTCAAAAAGCTCTCAGTATCACTGTGCTTGAGAATAATCCTGATTCCAGTCAGATCTTTCCCTTTCAGTCGATTATTTAATTCTACTTTCGATTTAGCCTTCAATCAAAGAAAAACAAAGAATTTGGATGAGTTTCAAGGGAATCAAAACTTTAAAAATAAAAGATCATTCACTTGACAACAGTCAGGGGGGATTGCTGCCAAATGGTCTTTGCCTAGGCCACATGGCAAAGAAGAAGAAGAAGAAGAAGAAGAAAGCAAGAAGAAGAAGAAGAAGAAGAATGAAGATATGGAAGAAGAAGAAGATTGCTTAGAAGAAGAAGAAGAAGAATGAAGAATGAAGAAGAAGAATGAAGAAGAAGAAGAAGAAGAAAGAAGAAGAAGAAGAAGAAGAAGAAGAAGAAGAAGAAGAAGAAGAAGAAAGCAAGAAGAATGAAGATATGGAAGAAGAAGAAAGCAAGAAGAAGAAGAATGAAGATATGGAAGAAGAAGAATGAAGAAGAGAAGAATGAAGATAGGAAGAAGAAGAAGAAGAAGAAGAAGAAGAAGAAGACGCTTACTTTTGCATTAAGAAAGAAAAAAAGAAAGATACAGACAGACAGGCGGATAAAGACCGACAGGGAGGCAGAGAGAGGGATATATATATATATATATATATATATATATGTGTGTGTGTGTGTGTGTGTGTTATTCACTCAACGTCCGCGTACCTCATATGGTAGAGGCGTGCTATTATCATTGTTAGGTTAATTTCGCAGGGATTGTACGATGCAGACCGTTGGCCGAGCGGTAAAGTCACAGACTTTGCCTGCTGGGCTACCGGTTTCGATTTCTGTCGGAGGGAAATCGTTAGTTTACATCGCTGATGAGACTTAATAAAGTTGAAACAACAGACTGTACGATTCTAGCATTGGATAATCGTTTGCCAAATTCACTTGTCATGGTTACTTTCTATAATTATCGAATTTTATACGATATACGCATTGTAATTGCCTTCAAGCAAACATAAACCACAATAATATAATATTAAATATACATTTCCCAATAAAATATCTATTAAAATCTACTAATGGTAGTATAGGTAATATGAAGAATATGTATGCGATGAGCACCGAGGCCACGGAGGCATAAAAAGATAAACAGGGAAAGAGAAAGTGTTGATGAATAGGACTCACGCGGTAGTTAAAAGTGTCGCAAATACAAATGTTTAACCCAGATAACATGAGCGTACTTCTCCCAGCAGCTCAGAGATAATATGTGACAGTTACAAAAGAAGTAGTACTTACTTAGCGCAAATCAGTCACAACAAGGGCGTGAAGATACTGGTTTGATATGAGTAACCGGACTGCAAGCTCTTGCGTATCACACCTTCATTTAATTACACTTTCACACTCATAGAGAGTTCTCAAGTCAGAACCGTGTACGAGCATATAATTCCCAAAGCCGTAAGCCAATTTGTCCATATTAATCTGTGCGACCAAGATGGCTGACAATGCCTAGGTCACGTAATACTTAACAGCAGTGTTATTGGATTTTCGTGTCTAATATGGGCGAGTACTATCAAGGCTCCCTGTAAGCGATTACCTTAAATGCTCATAAAAATTCTCGTCTTTGATGAGGTATATCATTTATTTGTAAGAATGGCATGTGTTGCAGCGTTGATATGTACTCTTTAATACTTATGGTTCTATCAATTCTCTGGGGGTGTAATAGGCACGGATTGAGTCACTTATCCCATCCTGCAGTGGATTGGACATAGGAGTCTATAATCTGCGCAGTATTTCTCGCGCGACAGTGATCTGCAGGTCTGTGGCAGCCAATGATTGGGTGGCTGTGTAGGTGTAACGAGCAACCGCTTGACGAAAATGTGACCTCCTACTTCTCCGGTTCCGGCTAATCCACTTGCACACTGGGTTTACGGCGCTATTGCGCTTCCTTTAGCCCCTTAAGTGCGGTGCTGTTGCCCCGAGTGCAATAGGAGTTATCAGGTAAGTGAGACTACAATTTGTGCTTTACCAATGTAAGGGCTCACGTATCACTTCTTTAGGACTTAGATCCTAGCCTCCTTATTATGTTAATGAATATAATGTATATGTTTACTCGTAAATAATCTTACTTGGATACTTTCTTGTACATGTAGTATGTAGAGAATTGTATTATCCTTTAAGAAATTAAAATTTATTTTATACACCTGCTCATAGATATGACTATTTTCTCCCACGTGTCTCAGGCAATTAAAGTACATAATGTAGCCCTTTGATCTAATGTATATGTATAACTTACTTCTGTCGGGAGTGTATATTCATACATAAACACATATGTAACAAAAACCATACAAAAACCTATTTATCATATGGGTACGAGAAGGCGGTGTCCTGGGAATTACGTTAACTCTATCTGATTGGTGAGCGTTCCTGTTTTGAGGTTTGGGAATGTTGAGCGCCTCTTCAATACCATTCTCTCTGGTCCACTTCTGACCCGGAGTGGTAGTACAATGCTTATGGTCCCATCTATGTTAAAAGAAAAATGTATTTATATAAAAAAAAATTGTGTACTATAAGAATTGATTTATTTCAAAACTTTATCCGGCATTAAATGACCCACTGAGGTGATATGCCGATAAAACAAACCAAACAAACCCTATTGAAATGTATTCTTTTTCAGCTGTGGATCTGGGCCCTTGCTGTGTTTTAAGATAAATGGTCTGCCTATAAAGAAATAATGCATGGGCATCCCGGAGAGAATTTGGAAAGAACCGCCTGCAAAATCCCCAAACAGACTTCTGGGATTTTCTTTTCTTTCTTTTTCTTTTTCTATTCATATGAAATTGAAACAAAACCGCAGAAAAAATGTGCATCGTTATTAAAAAAAGGATGAGAACGGCAATATTTTCTGGAGTTTTTGAATGAAAACCATTTTTTGTATAAATAAGAAATGTGTCAGGTTTACAGTAAAAATCTAGACTAGATTCACACTTACTGATCAATAGGTTAAGCATCATAAACTCGAATATATGTATTATCTGCGTTATTCGGACTATTGTCCCCATCTTCATTGTTATTTTGACAACGTTTCGCGATAATCCTCGGTCTTCTCAAGTATTCTTGTCGGACTCGGGTCTTACATGTCCTGACAATGACGTTTAAACTCTATCTGATGTGAGGTTCCAGTTTTGGAGGTTGGGAATGTGGAGCACCCCTTCATCACCATTTGCTCTCTGTCCACTCTGACCTTGGAGTGTAGTACCTGTTAGTCCCATCTATGGGTTTAAAAAGAAAAATGTATTTATTAAAAAAAGAAGAAGCCGGAGGGTATAGCGCCGAACCGTGTATAAATAAACAATGAAGATGGGGACAATAGTCCGAATTAACGCAGATAATACTAAAATCTTCAAGCCTCATCTCAAAACATCAGAGAATCGCAATATATGTATGTATATTCCGTCTTCTAACATTAAGCAAAAAAAAAAAACAAAAAAAAAAACTAGTCACAGCTCGTATCTCAGAAAACTCGTTAAGCAAGTATACGATATTTTGATTTGTCATGAATTTGAAATTTAAATGTTTTAATGTGAACTATTAACATAAGCAAATTGAGGCCTCAACACAAAACAAAATATTTACGATGACGGCCGTACTCGGAAACTTAAGTAAAAAAAGATCTCAAGATACTGGTTCCAAAGTTAACTGATTTGAAAAAATGTAAAAGTTTTTAAATTAAAAATAACTGTGCATTATAAATAATTTATTAGCATATCAACACTAAGAAAACACTTAAAAAATTAAGACACTCGTTAATTCTGGTACCACTAAATATTTTACTAGGTGTAATAAAATTTGAACATACATTTTTTTTAGAACCATTACATAAAGTATGAAGCTCTTCTACTCAAATTTCGAGCCATTTCCCACAAAGCAAAAAGTCTCGACCTATGCTAACCCTAACATCCCTTATCAATATATTATTTACAACTCCTCCGCAACGGAGCCACCGATGCCGGACAGAGGTCAATTCCTTAACCGGAATTAAAAGGTTGAATTCAGAGTTTTCCTTCTCTAGACTGGGCTTACCTAGCCATTGCGTTAAAGAGGTCCAGTCTGCCCTGCTATTGCCCACAGCTGGAGGAGAATTAAAATTAATACCTTTCCCAACGTATATTAGGCACACTGGAAATGCAACAGCTTCGTCCAGGAATTGGAAACCTCGGTTGACGAGTCCATTTTTCCTACACTCCAACCATTAGACACCGCCTCCGTTAATAATGGTATAATAAATACAGAGCTTGATATGCCTTTTAATCAAACAAAACCAAACCAAACCAGATAAGATAAAGTGCTACGCCTATGATGGATTATACTATCTGAACCTTCTTAAGTAGAGTGGGTTCTCATATAATGAAGTCACAATACCTTTCCCAGGCGTGTGTACATATGTGTACATGAAATAATCCGACAAAAGAAGTTTTTTACTATAAAAATATTACTAAGAGCTATATGGAATTTGGTTCTGATTTGATTTAAACAGGCATATTCAGACTCTGTTATTATATTTAATACCCTATATTTAACCGGAAGGCGCGTGGTCTAATCGTGGAGTCGTAGAAATGGACTCGTCAACCCGAGTTCAATTCTCTGGAGCAAGCTATGGTTTGCCATTTCCATGTGCTGATATACGTAGGGAAAGGTATTAATTTAATTCTCCTCCAGCTGTGGGCAAATAGCAGGGCAGACTGGACTCTTTAACCATGGCTAGGTAACCAGTCTAGGAGAAGGAAAACTCTGAATTCAAACCTGTTAAATTCCGCTTAAGAAATTGACCTCGTGTCGCATCGTGCTCGTGCGGAGGAGTTGGTAAATATATATATGATAAAAGGGATGTAGGTTAGCCATAAGGGTCGAGACATTTTTGCTTTGTGGAAATGGCTCGAATTTGAGGTACGAACGAGCTTCAGATACGTTTATGTTAATAGGTTCTAAAAAAATGTATGTTTTCAAATTTATTACACCTAAGTAAAATATTACAGTGGTACCTAGAATTACGAGTGTCTTAACTTTTCTTAAGTGTTTTCTTAAGTGTTGATATGCTAATAAATTAAATTTATAATGCACCAGTTATTTTATTTAAAAACTTTTACATTTTTTCAAATCAGTTAACTTTGAACCACGTATCTTTGAGAATCTTTTTTTAACTTAAGTTTTCCGAGGTACGAGCCGTCATTCGGTAAATATTTTGTTTTGTGTTGAGCCTCAGATAGGCTTATGTTAATAAGTTCACATAAAACATTTAAATTTCAAAATTCATTGCACCAAATCAAAATATTACAGTGATACCTTGACTTACGAGTTTTCTGAGATACGAGCTGTGACTAGTTTTTTTTTGTTTTTTTTTTTGCTTTATGTTGAGAAGACGGGAATATACATACATATATTTCGATTTCTCTGAATGTTTGAGATGAGGCTTGAAGATTAGTATTATCTGCGTTATTCGGACTATTGTCCCCATCTTCATTGTTATTTATACAACGTTTCGGCCGATATACCCTCCGGCCTTCTTCTTCTTTTTATAAATACATTTTTCTTTTTAACCCATAGATGGGACCCTAACAGGTACTACCACTCCAGGTCAGAGTGGACCAGAGAGCAATGGTGATGAAGGGGTGCTCCACATTCCCCAAACCTCCAAAACTGGAACCTCACCATCAGATAGAGTTTAACGTCATTGTCAGGACATGTAGACCCGAGTCCGACAAGAAATACCTGAAGAAGACCGGAGGGTATATCGGCCGAAACGTTGTACAAATAACAATGAAGATGGGGACAATAGTCCGAATAACGCAGATAATACATATATTTCGAGTTTATCGATGCTTAACTCTATTGATCAGAAGTGTGATCTAGTCTGATTTTTACTGTAAAACACCTGACACATTTCTTATTTATACAAAAAAAGTTTTTCATTCAAAAACTCCAGAAAATATTCCGTTCTCTCCTTTTTTAATAACGATGCACATTTTTCTCGGTTTTGTTTCATTTCATATGAAAATAAAAAAAGAAAAAAGAAAGAAAAGAAAATCCCAGAAGTCTGTTGGGGGATTTTGCAGGCGGTTCTTTCCAAATTCTCTACGGGATGCCATTGCATTATTTCTTATAGGCAGACCATTATCTTAAAACACAGCAAGGGCCCAGATCCACAGCTGAAAAAGAATACATTTCTAAATAGGGTTTGGTGGTTTGGTTTGTTTTACGGCATATCAACCTCAGTGGGTCATTTAATACCGATGAAGTTTGAAATAAATCAATTCTGAATAGATACACAATTTTTTTTTTATAAATACATTTTTCTTTTTAACCCATAGATGGGACCCTAACATGTACTACCACTCCGGGTCAGAGTGGACCAGAGAGCAATGGTAATGAAGGGTGCTCCACATTCCCCAAACCTCCAGAACTGGAACCTCACTATCAGATAGAGTTTAACGTCATTCCCAGGACATGTAGACCATCAGCCACCGCCTTCTAGTACCCATATGATAAATAGGGTTGGGCTTGCCATAGGCAATAGGGTTGGGGCAATCATATAGATGCTAGGGCTTGATATGCCTAGCCGATTGATCGGAGGTTCTAAAAGGGGATACAAAATGATGTACTTCAACGATCCCTCTGATTTGAATGCTGTTTTTGTCCAATATTTTGCTGAAAGACATTTTTGGTTAAATCGAACTTAACGGACTTAAATTCCACTATCGTATGTCACCCGCCGAAAGAAAAAAAAAATGCCAAAAATCAGGGAATTAATCGAATTTAATGAAATGTTCAGTGTTGATATATTAATAAATAAAATATATAATGCACCAGTTATTTTATTTAAAAACTTACATTTTTTCAAGTCAGTTAACTTTGAACCACGTATCTTTGAGAATCTATGGTACGCCTAAACGATACGTGGTTCAAAGTTAACTGACCTGAAAAAATGTAAAAGTAAAAATAACTAGTGCATTATATCTTTTATTTAGTCATATATCAACACTGAAAATTTCATTAAATTCGGTTAATTCCCTGTTTTTTTTCTTTCGCTGGGGTGACATACGATGGTGGAATTTAGGTCCGTTAAGTTCGATTTAACCACTTTTTTTTTTACTTATTTAGTCTTAGACCAGACAACATTGTAAATCTTCGTAGAATTAAATCGTAATCTTCAATTTTCACGATTCCTCTCAGATCTAAGGTTTCGCGCCAAAAAAAGAATATAATCCGTTTCCATGATTATCCTATTGTTAACATCATTTCTTGTTGTCAGTTGACAACTGTAGATATTCTGATCCATAAGAATTATGGGGTAGCGATGCGCCCCTGATTATAAACACCCAAATTAATTTTTGTATTTTTCACCAATTATTTCAATCTCTTTCTATATGGAAAATTGGAAATGGACTCCTCGTCGATTTCGACACATGAGGGTTTATTGTGGTGGCTTGTGTCGCACCACACATTAAGAGCTCTCATCCAACCCATTATATAAATGGACTCTCTCGTCGATTTCGACGCATGAGGGTTCATCCAATGAACAACCTACTCAGTGTTTTGTTTATAGTGGTGAAGGTTTGTGTTGGACCATCCGCACTTTTTGGCACAGTCGATAGGAAAGAATTGGTGCACAAGGAATGTCACAAACCCAATCAACGACTGACCTTAGGATTTTAAAATTCAGAGTTTCCCCTTCTCCTAGACTGGTTGCCTATCCAAGGTTAAAGATCTTGGTCTGCCCTACTATTTTACCCATAGCTGGAGGGAGAATATATGGATTCATACCTTCCCCAAGGGTATTAGCGCTATGTGAAATGCAACAACCTTGTTTAGGATTTGAACTCGGGTCGACGAGTCCATTTCCTACAACTCTAACCATTATGCCACGCGCTTCCATATATACAATTGTACCTTGACTTAAGAGTTTAATTCGTTCGGCTCGTAACTCAATTACTCGTATATCAAATCAATTTCCCTTTGAAATAAACTGAAATACTTTTTAATCTGTACTCCCACCACAAAAAAAGAAGAAGAAAAAGACACCGTAATTTTTTGTTACGTATTTTTAAATAAAAAAATAGCACTATTGTATAAAAACATAATAAAATAGAATGTAATTAATTATGTGCTGTAATATATACATATATAAAGGGCAATTGTGTGTATGTATGTATGTCTCGAGGAAACTATAAAAAAAACAATTAATAACAAAGTAAATATATATCATCATCATCATCATCATCATCATGTCGCGCTGTTAGCACGGATATCCATGACAATCTCTCTCCATCCGTCCCTATCACTCATCATTCTCGGGGGGTCCTCTATGCAGCATCCTGTATCCTCACAGGAGGACATCACTTATGAGTTTGTCTTTGCTTCTCCAGCAATCGGTGGTTTGGGTGATATGTGGCAGATGGCCGTACAGCTGCTTTCTCGTGGGGTGTTGTTTCCACGTCTTGTTCAGGATCACCCGCAGCTCCCATCTAGTTTATTTTCTAATCGTTTCGTTAAGGTCCAGGTGGTGCAGCCATACAGCAGTACTGACACGACAACGGCCTGGAAGAACTGTCTCTTCAACTTGTCTGTGAGATTGGATTTCCATATGACCGATAATTTATTTATAGCGGACCATGCCTTTCCAATACGTGCATTAACAACGTTTTCCGTGGAGGAGATGTTACTGCCTAAGTATACACAGTCACTATCACCAGATCTCGCTTTTGGGTAAAAATAATGAAGATTTGATTTACAATCATGAACATAATAAAAAGAATAAGATTTAAATAGTAATATTTTTTTTGTATTTGATATTTTAAATAGGAGACCGTAATTTTCCTTTTTAGAGTGTCTGTCCTTTTTTTTTTTCTAACACTTTACCAGGCAGGCTCAACGCAAAGTCTTTTTTTACAGAGATATTTTAATGGAGCGTCCTGCGAGTATCCAACTCATTATTCAGTAATAATGGATCTACAAGACAAACTTTTTTTCTCCTCCCACCTAAGCGACGCTGGGTAGTCGCTTCTAGAATGTTATAATGCCATCTTTTAATAACTAATAAAATTTTTTTTTGGGGGGGGCGTAATAAATTTGGAACCTAATCTTTTAGTGAACTTATTAACATCAGCGTATGTGAAGCTCGCTCGTTCTTCAATAATAGCTCTCAACACAAAGCCAAAAATCGACCGAATAACTCGGAAAACTCGTAAGTTGAGGCGCTCGTAAGTCAGGTAATACTGTATATGTATGTATGTGTACATGATTACATTTAAAAATTAGATGCATTATTACTTTAAAAAATACCGCTGTGAATACTGTATATAATCCAAAACTTATCAGTATAAGCAAACGGCACTCTTAAGTCAAGGTACCACTGCAAATATGAAATATTTTATTCAAAGATTAACCCTTTGCCTACTTTAAGCTGCTCGCGTCGGTTCTCCAACCAAAGCACAAAAAGGGTTAGTTCATTATAATTGAGTAGGAGTAAGGGCCGGTTCCTGCAATGTGTCTTATATCACTATGAAATAAAGGTTTACATAATATATGCTGTGGTTAATTTGCATGCTGGTTTTATCAAAACCAGGTTTAATAAATAATTACTTGATGTTATTAAATAATAATAATAATAATAATAATAATAATAATAATAATCCCAGAAACAAAAAAGAAAGAACTTGTCAACTGGTGGATTTTGCAGTTCCAGCAGATCACAGGGTGAAGCTAAAGGAAAATGAAATAATGGACAAATATCTGGACCTTGCCAGAGAACTGAAAAAGTTATGGAATATGAAAGTCAAAGTGATACCAATTGTAGTTGGTGCACTTGGAACGGTCCCAAAAGGATTGGAAAAGGATTTGGAAAGTTTGGAAATCAGAGGAAGAATTGAAACCATTCCGAACACTGCACTGCTGCAATCTGCCAGAATACTCAGAAGAGTCCTGGAGACCTGAGGAGACTTGCTGTCACTTAGACTTCAGTGAAAGACCATCAGTTAATGCTGATGTGAAAACTTAAAAGGAGCAAATAATAATAATAATAATAATATCTTTTTCAGCTAGTATATTAGGTCTGAGACATGTCAGCTGTTCCTTATACTCCAAGTAATCATCTTAATTCCACAGAATATTTATAATCTTTCCACAGATTATCCAAACTTGCCTTGTTATATTATTGTTTTATTCTCCAACGCATTAAAATCAATCCATTGAGTGATTTTACAGAGAAACCAATTAAAATACAATTCAATTAAATGTAATCTTTTTATATGCGTTCTTATTTAATTTCGTTAGTCTAATTTAGTATATTTCATTTCATTAAAACTTAAATACTTACGCCCGGAAGGCGCATATTCTTGCTAGTTTTATTAATCTATACATATATAAAGGGCAGTTACGTGTATATGTATGTCCGGAGGAAACTTCAAAAATAAAACAATTAACGACAAAGTAAATATATATACACATTAAATATCACCAGGGCTTGGTTTTAGAGCAAAAACAATGAAGATTTTATTTATATTTGTGAAGATAATTAGAAAAATAAAATTTAAATAACAGCATAGAATTTTTTGCATTTAGTATTTTAAATAGGAGACATTAATTTTTCTTTTCAAATTGTCTTTTTTACAGATGGATTTTAATGGGGCATCCTGTGAGAATCCATAGAATTTTTTGCATTTAGTATTTTAAATAGGAGACATTAATTTTTCTTTTCAAATTGTCTTTTTTACAGATGGATTTTAATGGGGCATCCTGTGAGGATCCATGGAATTTTTTGCATTTAGAATTTTAGATAGGAGACATTAATTTTTCATTTCAAATTGTCTTTTTTTACAGATGGATTTTAATGGGGCATCCTGTGAATCCATGGAATTTTTTGCATTTAGAATTTTAGATAGGAGACATTAATTTTTCTTTTCAAATTGTTTTTTTACAGATGGATTTTAATGGGGCATCCTGTGAGGATCCATGGAATTTTTTGCATTAGAATTTTAGATAGGAGACATTAATTTTTCATTTCAAATTGTCTTTTTTTACAGATGGATTTTAATGGGGCATCCTGTGAATCCATGGAATTTTTTGCATTTAGAATTTTAGATAGGAGACATTAATTTTTCATTTCAAATTGTCTTTTTTTACAGATGGATTTTAATGGGGCATCCTGTGAGGATCCATGGAATTTTGCATTTAGAATTTTAGATAGGAGACATTAATTTTTCATTTCAAATTGTCTTTTTTACAGATGGATTTTAATGGGGCATCCTGTGAGGATCCATGGAATTTTTGCATTTAGTATTTTAAATAGGAGACATTAATTTTCTTTTCAAATTGTCTTTTTTACATATGGATTTAATGGGCATCCTGTGAGAATCCATGGATTTTTTTGCATTTAGAATTTTAGATAGGAGACATTAATTTTCATTTCAAATTGTCTTTTTTACATATGGATTTTAATGGGCATCCTGTGAGAATCCATGAAATTTTTTGCATTTAGTATTTTAAATAGGAGACATTAATTTTTCTTTTCAAATTGTCTTTTTTACATATGGATTTTAATGGGGCATCCTGTGAGGATCCATGGACTTTTTTGCATTTAGTATTTTAAATAGGAGACATTAATTTTTCTTTTCAAATTGTCTTTTTTACATATGGATTTTAATGGGGCATCCTGTGAGGATCCATGAAATTTTTTGCATTTAGTATTTTAAATAGGAGACATTAATTTTTCTTTTCAAATTGTCTTTTTACAGATGGATTTTAATGGGGCATCCTGTGAGGATCCATGGAATTTTTTGCATTTAGAATTTTAGATAGGAGACATTAATTTTTCATTTCAAATTGTCTTTTTTACATATGGATTTTAATGGGGCATCCTGTGAGGATCCATGAAATTTTTTGCATTTAGTATTTTAAATAGAGACATTAATTTTTCTTTTCAAATTGTCTTTTTTTACAGATGGATTTTAATGGGGCATCCTGTGAGAATCCATCTCGCGATTCAACAATAATGGATCTGTGAGACTACTGTTTTTTACTCTTTGTGTCTACCCAGGCAACGCCGGGTAGCAGCTTCTAGTTTCTACATAACGTGTATTAGAAATAAATGTTTCGTAAAAAAAAAAAAAATCCAATGTCTATTCTGAAACTGAGTGACATGAGAAAAGTTATTTTTGTCATCACTTAAACTCTCGAGTTTCTTTTTTTTTTTAATTGGATGTGGCGTAGGACACGGCGATTTTCTAGTCAAAATTATGCGATGGAGCCATAAAAATTTCACATGCTTCTTTTTAAAAAAAAAAAAAAGTAAAAAGAAAGAACTTTAGAAAAGCCTGCAAATTTCATATTGCAGATGACACGTTACGAATATATCCAAAAATCCGTTGAGACAGGTCTCAAGCAGAGACCCGTATTCTGATATTCCATTCAAACTTACAGCCATTCTAGGACACGTATCTGTCAGTTTTGAACCTGCAGAGAGTTGACAGTTTTATGCAAATTTGCTTGACTGTCCACGTCTTCACCGAAAAAGAGGCTCCAGGCCAGGGTTGGTTTTGCATTGGCGAAGGGTTTGTAGGTTAATGTCCGACGCTGGTTGTCCCTGTTGGGAAGCAAAGGCCATGTTTAGAGTATTTGCTTTCATAGTAATACAAAGGAAACAAATAGTTGTGTATGTTAGTGTAGCTTAATGGTCAGAGAAGAGGGCCCGACACAGCGAGGACGTACTTAAAATCTATACCAGAATTTTTCAACCGGTATGCTACGGCACACTAGTGTACCGTGAAGCTTCCGTGGTTTGTGCCGTGAGTGTTGAGGACGGTTGATCATCCTTTTATATTTTTATTCTGTTACTTTAATATTTTTTGTTTTAATTGATTAAAAATATACCTTTAGAAATAGAATTACGATGGGTTTTTTTAAAACTTGTAACACATTTTCACTATTCCTTTTCTTTTAAAATTTAAATGATAAAACAATTATATGTTTATATACTGATGGTGTACCTCGATCAATTTATTGCCCAGCTCACTGAGGCATGAAAAAGGTTGAAAAACTCTGATCTATATATTAAAAATAAATTTTCTGGTTAGGTGGATCTTACAGCATGTCAAACCTTGTTGGGTTATTTTATGCCGAAGACGTTTTTATTTCATTCATTCTTGTTGGTTTTTCAATTTTTCTTAAACATATTTTTTAAATTCATTTGTCATCAATTTAATCAATAGATGGGACCATAACAGGTACAACCACCCCGGGTCAGAGTGGACCTGGGAGTAATGGTGATGAAGAATACGTCACACTACCCAGAACTCGAGAACTCCAGAACTGGAACCTCACCACTAGATACAGTTTGACGTCATTCACAGGACACATAAAATTTTCTAACGACCGATTTTGATTACATTACAGATCGAAATTTAAAATCAAGTTTTCTTTTCTCCGATTGGTCAGGATGAATCCAGCTATCCTCCCTCCAGCTATGGGTAAAATAGTAGGAGAGACTTGCCTCGTTAACCTCGGTATAGCAACCGGTCGAAAACGAAGGAAAACTTTTAATTCAAACCAGTTAAATATTTGTGTCGCATTCAGATCGTGGCGGAGGGGTTGGGTAATTACATAAAGACTTGGTGTGATTTGGTTTGTTTGGTTATGTTTGTTTGTTTTACGGCATATCAACTCTTTTCGGGTCATTTAAGGCCAAATCATTTGATTTTGATAAACAAAGGACTCAGTACATGCGGTTGCTTAAGCGGTCAACCAATTTACGAGGGTGAATCAGAAAGTAATGCCATTTTGTTTAGGACATCTATAATTACCAACACAGCAACATGTATCATACATCAAATGAAACTGGTCCTCACTGGATCACATCCCTACTTCTCCAAATAGTCACCGTTTCTCTCAATAGCAATGTTCCACCTTCGAATGAGAGCATGTATCCCTGCTCCGTAAAATTCTGTTGACTGGTCTTTGAGCAACTCCTCACTACAGATTTCACTTCCTCGTCACTGGAATAATGTTTGCCTCTCAAACCCTCTTTCATGGAGCCGAAGAGATGCAAACATTATTCTAGTGAAGTGGCTCAAAGAACAGTCAACAGGATTTTACGGAGCAGGGAACATGCTCTCATTTGAAGGTAGAAAATAGCTATTGAGAGAAACGGTGACTATGTGGGGAAGAGAGATTAAACACCCGAGACGAGACATGAAAGAAATATTATATACTAGCAGCGGCTACCGGCGTCGCCTGGGTAGAGGGGGATTTTTTAAAGTTAGTCCCGCAGATCCATTACTACTGAATCGGAGTTGAATCCTCGTGGAATGTCCCATTTAAATCCCTATGTAAAAAAAATAGACATTGCATTGATCCAGCTACTCCGAAAAGAAATGTTAATCTACTATCTAAAATATTAAATGAAAAAATAAAAATCCATGCTGTTATCATTTAAATTTTATTTTTTAATTATCTTCACGAATATAAATCAAATCTCTATTATTTTTGCTAAAAAAATCCAGCCCTGATGATATTTAATGTGTATATATATTTACTTTGTCGTTAATTGTTTTATTTTCTAAGTTTCCTCCGGACATACACATACACACAACTGCCCTTTATATATGTACTAGCAGCGGCTACCCGGCGTCGCCTGGGTAGAGGAGGAAAAATATGGTTTAATAATCGTTTGCAGATCTATTACTACTGAATAGCGACTTCGATCCTCGCAGGATGCCCCATAAAATTTTAGCAAGAAACGCCGAAAATGGCCGAGTAAAATTTTATGTTATTTTATAATGCTATTTAATTTTTAATGTATTTGATTATATAAATCAAATCTCATTATTTTTGCTCAAAACCAAGCCCTGATGATATTTAATGTGTATATATATTTACTTTTTGTTAATTGTTTTATTTTTGAAGTTTCCTCCGGACATACACATACACACAACTGCCCTTTATAAGTATAGATAGATAGATGATTATATAATAATTATATAATATAATTTTTGTTTATCAACACTAGGTCTGGTCTTCTTGCGGGGATAAGGTGATCCGTTTTTATTTCAAAGTCCCAGAGAATTTTATGCGTTTCGTTCTCAAGAACAGATTCTGGTTTATGCATATACCATTTTGTTGTATAGTCAAAATTTAATTTTTTGCATAATTCCCAGTAGATCACCTTCCCAACCCAGTCGTGTCTAGCTTTGTATTCTCGTTGTGCTCGTTTGCTACATTCGCAGAGTATATGGTTTACAGTCTCATCTCTATTACCGCAAAGTCTACATTTACTATTTTGTTTGGTCTTATCAATTTTCGCTTTGATATAGTTATTATTATTATTATTATTATTATTATTATTATTATTATTTCATGCTATTTAGATGTCCTGTGTATGCTTATTGCATGCCTATACTGCCAAATTGCTTTTATACAGCTATGTTTCTGCTTATGTAATGGACAGCTAGACTGTTGTATTTATTTAAAAAGACGTGACAGTTGTTTTCAAATAAAATAAAATTAAAATACCGAAAAAAATTATATGATATAATTATTATAGACGAGACGTGAAGAAATATCATAAACAAATAACCAACCAATCAACCATTATGCTGCATCTCAAAGTCGCCACTTCGTTTATGATTTCATTAATTCCAAACTCCGTTTAATATCTATCTACTTTAGATATTCTGAAAATCCAAATCGCCGTTTTATGCATGAGAAAACCGAATAAACACGAATATACGTTGCTTGCTGTGTCTTCAAGGATAACATCTCGTCACTAATATCGACATTAGAGTTAGATTACGCTCAAGACTAAGAATCGATATTCTTACAGCTGAGAAGGATTTGCCTGTAAATTCTTTTAAACAGCAATGACAGCTTGCTTAGAAAGAAGTACGCATGCGCGAGAGAAAGTGAACGCTTCCGTTTTAACAAGCAGAGTAAACATAGATTCTCTTCACGTTGATATTAGAACTGATCTTACCCGAAAGAAATAAAAATATTTACTATTTTTTAATTAAACCAAAAAACGAACGGTAATTTCAACTGTCGACTGGTGCGTTAGAATACACTGACTGCACCTCTGCAGCGGGGTAAGACTCCCACAATGGGGCTATCTGTTGGTCGTAGGTGGTGACTCGAGAGGCTTAAGGATAGAAACCAGGTGGCTGAGCAGTCCATGGCATGCAACACTCCACTTTGGTCTTTACTTAATTTAAAAAAAAAAAAATAAAAAAAATAAAAAAAAACAACGGTAAATATTTTAGCCTGTCTGTCGTGTGGCTGACTATCGGTATCAATCGAACAGCGAGGAGAGTCTATCTGTTTGGTTGGGTTTGTTTTGTTTTTACGGCATATCAACCTTAGTGGGTCATTTAATGCCGATAATGTTTTGAAATAAATTAATACTTAATGGATACTCAATTGTTTTTATAAATACATTTTTCTATTTAACCCATAGATGGGACCCTAACAGGTACTACCACTCCGGGTCAGAGTGGACCAGGGAGCAATGGTGATGAAGGGGTGCTCCACATTCCCCAAACTCCAAACTGGAACCTCACCATCAGATAGAGTTTAACGTCATTCCCAGGGCATGTAGACCCTCAGCCACCGCTTCTAGCACCCATATGATAAAAAGAGTTGGGGATCGTCATAAGGGCAATAGGGTTGGGCAATCATATAGGTGCTAGGGCTTGACATGACCAGCCGATTGATCGGAGGGGGCCTCTATGACTGCCCGTCTAGCCTAAGTAAGGGCCTAAGTGGAGTGTTGCATGTCATGGACTGCTCATCCACCAGGATTCTGTCCTTAAGCATCACAGGTCACAACACACGGCCAACAGGTGGCCACATGGGGGAAGGTTCTTACCCCTCTGCAGAGGTGCAGTCGGTGTATTATAAAGCCCCAGCAGACAGGGCTGAGTCTATCTGACTCGGGTATATACATGGCTAGAAGAGAGAAGAGTTGAGGTTCTTAAGTGGGACTATTTCGTCGGCGCCCATCTTCTTCTGGGCTGATCCCTTCCTTCTGCAGGACTGGCTTGTCTGTGATCATTTCATTGTTTGTTATAATAAAGCATGACTTTATTATTTTACAAGACGTTTTTATTAGCCCAAAAGGTTTTTATAACCGTGCGGTGAGAAGCTGGCATCCTGGAACGGACCATATCATGTCTAGTCCCTTTGACTAACGGCCAAAATCTAAGTAACTAAGCCAGTTCCATATCACAGACTTTTCCTTTAGCTAATCAGAAATCGGTGCCCAGGTCAGTGAAACGTGAACTGCCGTCAATAACATTTTCCCCGGTAAATGGTAACTTTCCATTTACCGTTATTTGAATCATACTACACTTACAGTCATAATTCGTAGGCTACCCACAAATTATGTAACATATTCCCTTTTCATTAGTACTACTCCAGGGAGTTTGTTTTTGCTGAGATGGAAGTGCCACACCTACCGTCAACTCAGATGCTTTACTGTACAGATCAGATTTCCCAAGCTGTGCTACTCACGCACAGAGTTGGCGAGGACATGTGTCGAACCCAAAACCTTGCAATTCCTAGATGAGAAAACCGACCCTTTCTTAAGCTTTATTCAATTCTAAAAGCGACTACCCGGCATTGCCTGGGTAAAGGTAAAGTTAGTCTCGCAGATCCATTATTACTGAATCACGATCAAATTAAAATCCCATGTAAAAAACAAATACACATACATTCTGAAAAGAAATTAATGTCTCCTATTTAAAATATTAAATGCAACCCCGCCAAACTTTTACTATTTCAATTTTATTTTTTAATTATCTTCACGAATATAAATTAAATCTTCATTATTTTTGCTCAAAAAGCAAGATCTGGTCATAGTGAATGAGTATATATATTTACTTTGTCGTTAATTGTTTTATATGAAATCTACCGAATCCTAGCACTAACCCTAACACTAACCTTATCCTGAACCTTAACCCTAAACGTAACTCTAACCTTAAACCTAACCCTAACATGAACAATAACAATAACAAGAAAAGCATTTATAAATAAATAAATAAATAAATAAAGAAGAAGAAGAAGAAGAAGAACAACAACAACAACAACAACAACTAAAAACCCTAAATCTAACCCTAACCTTAAAACCAATATTACCCTTACCCTAACCCTGCCAAACCTAACCCTAATCCTATCCCTAACTTAACCCTAAACCTAACTGTTAAGTTTTTAAAGTGGAAGCGTGCTGGGCCCATAACCTGTTAAGTTTTTAAATGCCATCCTTGGCCAGTTGAAAAGGACTTAAAGTAAGTAAGTCCTGAGTTATGGAATCCTTTGGTAAGTGAATAAGTCCTATCCTGCGTTTGTGTTAAAGGTCCAGTGATTTAATCCTAGGTCCGTCGTCCACGAAGGTTCAAAGTAGTTATGGCCAGTACTGTTGGTTTAAGTATTATATCAGCAGCAGAGTACTGCCAGTGATTGGCCAAGAGATCATATGGTTCTCGCCGAGTCTATAAATAGAAGTGGGCTTATAAGGGAAATTTCTCAACACTAACCCTAACTGCTTGGCAAATTCAACCTGGTAAACTTTTAAAAATTGAATACCCAATAAGAATGAATAAAACAAAATGTCTCAGGCACAAAATAACGCTAGGGTTAACATGCTGTAAAATCCAACCAACCAGCCAACCAACCAACCAACCAACGAAGTCGCGATGATATTGATAGGTTTGATATACCTATATATATATTAGGTAATTGAAATAATATTTGATATCAAAGAGGCATGACAGCTTTTCTATGGCATTTCCGGACCGGGAAAATAAGTAAAATCATTCACAGTAAAATCTTCCGTGACAACGGAAGATTTTATAGCGCCAATGTGGAAGATTCTTATTGTACGTAGGCAACATTATTCATCGACCGTGTGGAAAAGTCCAAAAGTATTTCCGACGAAACAATCGAAAAGAACAATAAGCGTGACGACAGCTTTTTTTTTTTTCTTTTTTCGGAAGTGACTTTGCATTTGGCATGATTAGACAACAACAACAACAATATATATATATATATATATATATATATATATATATATATATAATGTAAAAGGTGACTATTGTCACGATGGTTAGGTGGTGTAGAATTCAGGGGGGGGGGGTAAGTCAGCGATATAACAAATACAAAGTGCTCAATACTTAAGTAGAGCAAATTTATTATAATATAGGTACAAGTGATAACTTACTCGAGTTACACCATAAGGATCTTCAGGGTTAAATCCACTGAATTAATCGAGATACTGATTAAATGCAGTCGATTACACGTGTGTGTTCGTTGCGTTAAACTGTTCGTTATGAGGAACGCTGGTTTAATCGGTATCTCGATTAATTCAGTGGATTTAACCCTGAAGATCCTTATGGTGTAACTCGAGTAGGTTATCACTTGTACCTATATTATATATATATATATATATATATATATATATATATATATATATATATATATATATATTAAGAATTGTACAATGAATAGATATTTTGTTTGATGTTGACATCAGTGTTTAATTGTTTAGCTGGTGTTAAATATATATATATATATATATATATACCAACGCCTCCACTCGAACAGGATGTGACACAAGGTTAATTTCTTAAGCGGAGGCTGGTTCCCAATATAGATACCCGATACTTACTCGACGCACTGAGAGAGGAGATAGAGATAGATAGAGATAGATAGATAGATAGATAGAGAGAGAGAGAGAGAGAGAGAGAGAGAGAGAGAGAGAGAGAGAGAGAGAGAGACCGAAAATTAAATATGTATATATATATGTGTGTGTATGTGTGTTTGTGTTTGTGTGTGTGTGTGTGTGTGTGTGTATGTGTCTGTGTGTGTGATTAATTGTTTAGTTGATGTTAAAAATAGATACTTACTCGAAGCACTGAGAGAGGAGATAGATAGAGAGATAGATAGGGAGAGAGTGAAGTGTGTGTGTACGTGTGTGTGTGTGTGTGTGTGCGTGTGTGTGTGTGAGAGAGAGAGAAAGAGAGAGAGAGAGAGAGAGACAAAAAACGAAAATTAAATATATATATATGTCCATGGCCCCATGAAAGAGGGTTTGAGAGGCAAACATTATTCCAGTGATGAGGAAGTGAAATCTGTAGTGAAGAAGTGGCTCAAAGAACAGTCAACAGAATTTTACGGAGCAGGGATACATGATCCCATTCGAAGGTGGAACATTGCTATTGAGAGAAACGGTGATTATGTGGAGAAATAGGAATGTGATTCACAGAGAAACGGTGATTATGTGGAGAAATAGGAATGTGATTCACAGCTTCATTTTTATGTATGATACATGGCACTGTGTTGGTAATTATACCTGTCCTAAACAAAATGGCATTACATTTTGACTCACCCTCGTAGTTATTTACTAAACTTTCCTTGGTTAAATACAAGGCTAGAAGTATGGGTCATCCAGTGAAAATCGAACTCACTAACAATGGTTTGGTAGACTAAATATTAGCAATTCCATGTCTAATCATACAGAAAAAAGTAAAATTGTCACCCACCCCTTTTCAGAAATTTTGTACCGGTGTGACAATGATAAAGTTAGACAATCCCCAAAATTTGAGCTTCCAATTACAAAAATTGGCGGAGTTATGTTGATTTTTAGTTCTCCAAATTTAATGGGGTTTACGAAAAATGCCGACTTTTACCTACTTCAATAGATATGAAATAATGATAGAAAAAAATCTTTTGTCATAGATGCAGTGCCACATCGGGATATTGATCTTGCTATGAAAAAATCAAAAAATCATCACTAACTTTTTCGATATCATTTTTGGATTCCTCGGCAAAAATGCTTTTAGAAACCAACTTTGATGAGTAGGGACGCTCTAGAAATCGTTTTACAGACATTGATTGATTACAAAAAGTCGCCATTTTTCGCAACCCCCCCCCTAAAATTTGGAGAGTTAAAATGGACATAACTCCGCCAATTTTGGAATTGGAAGCTTAAATTTTGGGGATTGGCTAATTTTAACATAGTCTACACTTGTACAAAATTTCAGAAAAATTGAGTGAGTGGGTGACATGGCCCGGATGATTTGACATGGAATTACCATACTATAGAGTAATAGAGTGGGAGATGATTTGAGGAACTTAGGGCTGGGTCTGCCAATTTAGTAGTAAGGCAGTTGGAGAGTAGAAGTGGACTGTTCCACTAAGTTATACTTACCTACTGTCTCGGCCTCGGCCGGGGGTCCAGTGTGCTTCGGCCACTGGACTGGTAAAGTAAAATTATTAGCATCGACCGCAGGGGGCTATCCCGCCATGCAATACCTGCCCCCTTAATTTAAAGGGGCAGAGCTGGGTTTATTGCCCAGCGCCTGAGGTATGAATGCCGACGGGATCGACGCAATTTTTGTTCGCCCACATAAAAATGAGACCTTGTGTCCAGCCCTCATAAGTGGGATGAGCGGCAAATAACCTTACCTACTCGATGGCTATTTAATAACCTGGCATTTTAGAGGCCAACGAGAACTGCTATTCACGCTTAACGCGAGAAGACGTTTACTAAAGAAACACCGACTACTACTACAAAGTAGTTTGATTTTAAAAAATATATAAATTGAATAACAAATCTAATATGTGTCGGAAAATTTTTAGATGAGGCTTGATAATTTGTATTATTTGGATTTTTCGGGCTTTTGTCCTTGTCTTTACTATTATATATACAACGTTTAGGCCGACGAACCCTTCATTCAATACACAGAGGTAGACTGTTCTCATTCAGTTAACCATGACCGGGTACAAGTGTTAAGCATTCTATGTTATTATCGCCCTTGGCCAGGTTTGTACTGTTCGTCTTCGGGTTACCCTTACCACGTTTTAACCTGAACTAGTTGGAATTGTGAATAAAAACCGTCCGCCGAGAGTGGATTGCTGAAGAAAGGGTTTAAGCCGACAAGCCGATCGCCTGACCAACTCACAAGATGAACTAACAGTGAAAGGAGATGGAAACACACACACACACACACACACACATACACACACACACGCACGCACACATACACGCACACACACACACGGTATTCTGGTGGGGGTCGGGTATCGACAGAAGCCGTAGATAAGAACAAGAACGGATTTAACAGGCAGAGAAGAACCCTCCCCCGCTTCTTCCAAATTCGCACACCCACCCACTCAAGCGCACCTTGCGTCCGTCCGTCCGTCCGTCTGTCGGCCCCTGTCTCTGTGACTGGCCGGTTGGTCTAAAGGTTTAGGGGAATGAGGTGAGATAAGCGGCGATCGACACGGGCGGTCTCATTAAGCTGCTATTATCGGCTTCAGTCTGGCTTGATTACTGACAAGGGAACGTGACAAATCCCGGGCCTGGCCGCTGTACAATCTACTACCCCCCCCACCCAATCTATTTACCCTTCTCTAACTACCGGGCGGGAAGGGAAGACCGGAGTGGTGCAGCGATTCTAGGGTCAAAGTAGAAGGAGGAATTAAAAAGAAAGTTAAAAAAAGAAATAAAGAAATAAAAGTCGATGAAAGAGGTTGGCGAGAAGAAGAGATAAATAGATTAGAAGAAGAAGAAGAAGAAGAAGAAGAAGAAGAAGAAGAAGAAGAAAGAAGAAGAAGAAGAAGAAAGAAGAAGAAGAAGAAGAAGAAGAAGAAGAAGAAGAAGAAGAAGAAGAAGAAGAAGAAGAAGAACAAGAACAAGAACAAGAAAAGAAGAAGAAGAAGAAGAAGAAGAAGAAAGAAGAAGAGAAGAAGAAAGAAAAAAATGGATGAAAGAAGAAGAAGAAAAAAGAAAAAAATGGACGAAAAGAAGAAGAAGAGAAGAAGAAAATGGGCGAAAAGAAGAAGAAGAAGAAGAAGAAGAAGAAGAAGAGAAGAAAGAAGAGAGAAGAAGAAGAAGAAGAAAGAAAAATGGATGAAAAGAAGAAGAAAAGAAAGAAAAAAATGGACGAAAAAGAAGAAGAGAAGAAGAAAGAAAAGAAGAAGAAGAAGAAGAGAAGAAGAAGAAGAAGAAGAAGAAGAAGAGAAGAAGAAGAAAGAAAAATGGATGAAGAAGAAGAGAAGAAAGAAAAAATGGACGAAAGAAGAAGAAGAGGAAAAGAAAATGGGCGAAAAGAAGAAGAAGAAGAAGAAGAAGAAGAAGAAGAAGAAGAAGAAGAAGAAAATGGTACCTTGTACCCCATACAGTGTAATTCGTTTCCAAGAAAATATTTACAGTAAGCTGGAAATGGTTGGGAAAGAAGAAAAAAAACACTAGGATGCATGGATACGATTTTTCTGCGTCCTTTTAGATTTTATGCGTCAGTGAAGCAGGACGCGTACCTATTAGCATCTCTTCTCTCTCTCTCTCTCTCTCTCTCTCTATATATATATATATATATATATATAATATATATATATATACATATGTGTGTGATGCATACCTATCAGCATCTCTCTCACCCTCTCTCTCTCTATATATATATATATATATATAATATATATATATATATATATATTATCATAAAGGTATTTGTGGAAAAAGTAACTTACTTGTATCAACTAACCATTGTGACCATTTTCACCGGTAACTCATTTTTCCACAAATACCATATTATATATATATATATATATATATATATATATATATGTGTGTGTGTGTGTGTGTGTGTGTGTGTGTATGTACATTAATTCACCGGCGCTTAGTTCTCGTCTATGTGATTTTCAAACTAAAACTTGGTTTGAAAATGGTATAATCGAAAAACAACTCAAAATGATGTGTTTTTTTTTTTGTTTTTTTTTTTTTTTCTTTTTCCTTTTAAGCGAATGAAATTTCTAAAGCTGAAAAGAAAGAAAAAAAATCATAAAATATTAAACAGAATTTTTCGTTATTTCTACACCTGCTGTCAAAATATGAAATAATCCGAACGAGAATTGGTCAAGTTATTAAATTGCGAAAAGATATCGATTTTTCTGAAACACAGTACATCTCAAATAAATCTTTAAAAAACCACAGTGTATATAAAGCGTTTAGTTTAAAGCAACGTTTACTTTTATAGTTTTTGCAAAGCATTGCAAATAACGTAAGTTTTATATTGGTAGTGTCTCCCTTGCTGTTATCTTTTGATTAGACTACTTCTACTATAATAATCTTCATAAAAATAACTGCTATTTACACAGTAGCATTGCAACCAACAAAGCCTTCATCAGATGATGACTCTGGGTTCAGGCATGGTTGTTACATAATTATGGATCCCTAATATCTTTTTAAGGTAGTATAGAAATCCTTATGGCGATCAGTACAGCTGATGGCCTTGAGAGTGAGTGACAGCGTTTGACCTCACTCTCACCTTGCGTTCTGGGGATGGAACGTGAGAACGGAAGGCAATAGAAGCCCTTCCGGTTTAAGGAGTAAGCAACTCAGTTAGTTGCAGTGACAGTTAAGAGTTAGGACTTAGAAGCGAAGCTAGCAAGATGTGAGCTGACTGCGCAGTTGTCTGGTCTGGGGAAACTACGAATAAAGTAACATCATCGTAAATCGAAGTCTTGTTGTTATTACTAAAAGCTAACAATGACACAAGGCTTCTGATAACAAGAGATCCCTAGCAACAGAAACCAGACCCGGAACCCTCAATAGAAGACCAGACGAGAAGATAGAAGAAGCAAAGCCGGCCAGAAGACTAGACGACAAGAATAGAAGTAAAAGAGAAGTATATAAAATATAGATATGTAGTGCCGGTAAAGAGGTATGCAACATATATACCCATTTGGTACCGTCAAGGAAAAGGCACTGCGTAACATTATATCTATTTGGTACCGTGACGACGTTACATAGTTTCGGGGGCCGAACATCATTACCACTAACCCAAGCGCCCCAGCAGTATCTCACGATACCACCAGACTTTGTCTGTTTGATGTCACAATATAGGACTGTCATATCCACGCTGATGCGGTTAGAGCTTTCTCCTGGATCTTTTTTATGTATTTCCTCTTGTCTGGTGAGAAAGTCCAAGTTTAGAAAAAAATGCCAAGGTTGAGTTGGTAATAAATTCCCGGCATCCGACTTCGATGGGAAATACATTTGTTATCCGTCCGTTTCTGACGCATTGTTCACGTAGGTCTTCATATTTTTCCAACTTACGCTGATGGGCCCAATCAAGATTTTCTTCAAATGGAACTGTCAATTCAACGATGAATATATAAAGGAATGTATTGGTACATGCGTGTCGTCTTATAACTCAGAAAATAAATGTTATTCAGTATTAAAATCTCTCATACAATTTAATAATAAGGATAAGTACAAATTTAATAATAAGTATGAGTACAAATTTAATATAAGGATAAGTACAAATTTAATAATAAGTATAAGTACAAAATTTAAGTTTTAATTTATTGATTAAGTGATATAATTTAATGATTAAAAAAAATCAATAAATTTTTGGAATACTTTACAGTTCACCCTAAGTAAGCTAGTAAAAAATGCACATGTGCCAATCGCTAATTTGCATTAGTATCGTCCACCACTTATAAGATGACGGGCAATTTGTTCCTCTTACTCGGCTGAATTCTGATGGTCTTTGGGTCGGCTAGAAGCTCCTTACAGTGAGGCTGTTAATTCACCAGTGGGTAATTCCTTGTCAAATAATCCTGAAAAAAGTAAGATTTTTACCCACCCGCAAAATACTTCTATAAACCAAATTTTTAAGAGTAGGGAAGCTCTAGAACTCATTTTACAGATAAAAATAGATTACAAAAAGTCGCCATTTTTCGCAACCCCCTCAAATTTGGAGAGCTAAAAATCGACATAACTCCGTCAATTTTTAGAATTCGTAGCTCAAATTTTGGGGATTGTCTAACTTTATCATAATCCACACTTGGACAAGATTCAAGAAAAATGGAAGGGATGGGTGACATGGCCCGGATGATTTGACATGGAATTACCTCAGTGTGTGTCTGATGTGGTGAATTCTGATGGTCTCTGGATCGGTAAGAGGCTCCTAACAGTAAGACTGTTAATTCACCAGTTTGTGTCTGATGCGATGAAGTAGGGGTCACCAAATTACGGCCCGCAGGCCGGATCCGGCCTGCGAAGGCATTTTATCAGGCACGCCGACGGTATTTGAATGTTGCGTTCTTGTTTTGAAAATAAATATCTTGTTTAGATTTGTTTTTGTGCATCTTACGCCACATTTTCGTTGCCTGATGACTGCTACACAGCAAGAAACCAATGGTAACAAAATTGTTCCAATGAAAATAAATATAAACTAATATATATATATATATATATATATATATATATATAATATATATGTGTGTGTGTGTGTGTGTGTGTGTGTGTGTGTGTGTGTGTTGTCGGCTAAAAAAGCCATATCAAAAACACATCGTTTGTGTATTTACTTCTCATACTGTCGTGTAAAAAAGTCACTATAAGAGGAATTTAACCTACTTCTAAACAAAACGAAAGATCTAAGAAAGTCCGGTTGATGTAGGGGTTACAGTCCTCGCCTGTCAGGTTGACAGTCAGAGTTCGAATCACGCACAAGGCGGTCTTCCTATCTATAGCTCTGCTGATGAGGCCTAATAGGCCGAAATGTACATACAGAGATTGATTTTTCTCGATTTGTTTAGCCTTACATTTGAATAGGTATTCCCGCCTAATTAATTTTCAAAAATTAGGTACGACTTCAATTAAGCACATATTCTCCCAAAAATTGTCGGCTAAAAAAGCCATATCAAAAACACATCGTTAGTGTATTTACTTGTGTATATATATAATATATATATATATATATATATATATATATATATATGTGTGTGTGTGTGTGTGTGTGTGTGTGTGTCAGTCATCCACAGACACGTATTTCGAAGTTATACTTCTCATCAGTGCGGCTCGACTTATGTATCATTAAAATAGCCTAAAAGCAACAAAAAAAAGTCTAAACTGGAAACACTCATATTTGAAATACTTGTAAAATCTAAAGGGGCCAATATTTTTCTTTAGCAACACAATCATTGCAAATGTCTGTTCTTTGTTCGGGACTAATGGTATGAAATAAGCGACAGTTATTGAGACGCCGGCAGGTTAACGGGTCAAATTGGGAGAAGGGACCTCTTTCATCTCGATAACAACAATGCCACCATGCACAACCCGAACAAACTTTAATGGCTAGCACCAATCAATTTCTTTCGGAGTTTTGTTTTTACTACAGCGTCGGCCACCAGGTGGCGCTGGAAGATTTTTTTTTCTTCTTCTTCTCTTGACGGTTCTCTGCCCGTTACGTTGATAGACACGTGGTGCGCCATTGATAGATACTGAATCGTCGCCATTAAATACGTTTTCTATTGTGTCTGACACGTAGACCCTTGTCGATTCTCTCTTCTTTCCAATTTAATACTATATTTGATTTCTTTTTCTTTTTTTATATAAGCCTCCATTTTTGTTTTTTCATTTTTTTTTTTTCATTTTTGTTTTGTTTTTTTGTCTATTCAAACATTTTCTGTGCGTGCCTGGCGTGTTTTTTATTTGCGTAGTCTTTTGTTGTAAGCCTTCTTACAACCCGTTCAGGCTTGTTTTGCTGCTAACATTCTTCTTCTTCTTCTTCTTCTTCTTCTTCTTCTTCTTCTTCTTCTTCTTCTTCTTTTCTTTCTTTCTTTCTTTCATTTCTTATTTTTTCTTTCCTTCTTTATTTCTTTCTTTATGAGCTTTTTTTATTTTCATTTATTTTCTTTTTTTCTTTCACTTGAACGCCTTTTTTTTTCGCTTCTGGCTTCTGGCTTCTTCTTCTTCTCTTCTTCTTTCTTCACATTTGTTTTTCTTTCTTTCTTTTCTTTTCTTTCTTTCTTTACGTGTGTTTTTTTTTATTTTAATATTTTTTTTTTTTCTTTCTCTCGTACATTTTCTTTTCTTCTTCTTCTTCTTCTTCTTCTTTCTTCTTCTTCTTCTTCTTCTTCTTTTTTTTTCTTTTTTCTTTCTTTCTTTATATACGAGTGTTTTTTTTATTTTGATATTCTTTTTTCTTCTTTCTCTTGTCATTTTTTTCGCTTCGCTTTCTTCTCTTCTTCTCTTCTTCTTTCTTCTTCTTCTTCTTCTTCTTTTTATTATTATTATTATTATTATATTATTAATGATAATATTAGTAGTAGTAGTAGTAGTAGTAGTAGTAGTAGTCTGCTTATTCTTCCTCATTTGTCTTTCTCTTTCCCTTGAACATTTTTGTTTCTTCCTTTCATTCTTTTCACCTGATCGGTTTTTTTCTTCGCATTTTTTTTTTTTTTCATTTTGGAAACGAATATCTATTTTGATCCAAATTCACATTCGCAAATTCCATTTTCTATAGTTTTTTTTTTTGTTTTACAATCATCATCATCATCATCATCATCATCACACTGCCATTTTAGCTCAGTCCCAACTAGGAACCACAAGATTCCGGGTTCGATACCGGCCCTCGCCAACACCACCGTATGAGTAGCACGGGGATCTGTGCGGTAAAGTGAGGAGCTGATGGCAGGTGTGGCGCTCCACCTCAGACGCCAAAAAACAATCTCCTTGGTCTAGCGCTAGTGAAAAGGAATAGACTCCCTCGCTGTCTGCCTGATACCGACTTTAGGCCACTCCGACGACAGAAGAAGACAGGAAGAAATTAATGACACTATTTTGCTCTATTACGTTTTTGTTCTTCGCTTATTGTTTTTTCATTTCATCGTTATATTCAGATTCTGACCCTCGTTAATTGCCTAAACTTCTACAAATGTACAAGTTAAAACCTTTCCGATATTAACCCCAACCCCTTTCCTCACGACAGAGAGCGCTTTAATTTTCAGTTGTAACACGAGACCCTGTTCGAGTTCCCTATAAAAAAAAAAAAAAAAGAAAGAAGGTTAAATCGAATTTAGCGGACCTAAATTCCCCCATCGTATGTCACCCCGCCGAAGAAAAAAAAACAGCCAGTTAGGTGCTGTCGCGCCAGGGCCTGCTTGCTCCACTGGGTGTATGGAGCTTAGAGAATTGTCTCAACAGGAGGGTTAAAACACAGATGTAAAAATTTTTATAAATGGTATTTATCTAATACTTCTTTTCTACTAGAAAACCTAACCCCCCAACCAAAAAAAAAAAAAAAAAAAAACTGTTTACTGTGTACAAAGTGTTTGACACTTTCACAGAAGAATTGAGTTGCAGATAAAAAAGAAAAAAAAAAGAAAAAAGTCGACATTACGCCATCGTCTTTACTAGATGACGGATGCCAACAAAAGATATAATGCACCAGTTATTTCATTTTAAAAATTTTACATTTTTTCAGGTCAGTTGATTTGAACCATGTATCTTTGAGGCGTAACACAGATTATCAAAGATACGTGGTTCAAATTAACTGTATGATTTGACATGGAATTACCCCAAAGTAAACTTTCTAATCTTTCAAAATCATAATCACCAGGTCGTGTTAACAACACGGATGTCAATGACTCTCCCTCTCTCTCTCTCTCTCTTCTCTCTCTCTCTTTTCTCTCTCTCTCTCCTCTCTCTTCCTCTCTCTCTTTCTCTCTCTCTCTCTCTCTCTCTTTCTCTCCTTTCTTCTCTCTTCTCTCTCTCTCTCTCTCTCTCTCTCTCTCTCTCCTCTCTCTCTCTCGCTCGCTCTCTTTCTCTCTCTCTCTCTCTCTCTCTCTCCAGAATCCGCACACAGAATTGATGTATGTGTGTCCATATGTAGGTGTCTACAAGAGAAATGTCTCTCATGAGAATTCGTCCTGTCTCTAACATGTCTTGTTCGCTTTACTCAGATAGTTTCTGTGAGAGGGGGTAAGTGACCGTACAGCTGCTTTTTGTGGGGTGCTGCTTAAAACTCTTAACATCCTATACCACCTCATTCCACCCGGCCAGAAGTCAAATTTCCTAATCTGCCCCAAACGATAGCCTTTGTTTAAATGTAATATTAAACATATCTAAGAAGTCTTTGATTTAAGTGAAAATATCTCTGGTAACTTTAAATGAAAAGGCTATTTTTTTTATAAATCCTTATAGGAATGGGGATCTGGACTTGGAAAACCTTTGTTTAAATGTAATATTAAACATATTTAGAAGTCTTTGATGTAAGGGAAATATCTCAGGTAACTTTAAATGAAAAGGTCATTTTTTGATAAATCCTTATAGGAACAGGGCTTTGGACTTGGAAAATTCTGAACAGGATGTTAAGAGTTAAAGGATTTGTTGAAGCAGCAAACAGCACCCTTGTGTAGCTCCCATATATCTTTTTCTCTAAGCACTCTGTTAGAGTCCAAGTGGTGCAGCCGTACAGTAGTACACTGGTACGGCTACGGTTTGGAAGAATTTTCGAGGCTGTTTTTTCGAACATTGGACATCACAGTCACAGGAGGCACTGTAATTTCAGGAGCACAAGAATTATATAGTCTTCCGAGACTGCAATGCAATGATAGAGATAGATTGACCAAACAACAGTGGTTTTTCGGAGGGACAAACATTGTATTGCTTAATGGACTTATTTGTTAAATTGTCTTACAATTTATTGAATACTGCTCCAAAGTGATTCAACAAAAAGCAAAACGAAAGTGAAACGGTCGAGAAAGTTCAAGAGTACCAAATCATTTGCGTCTAATAAGATTGTAGCAATTATCTGCCCCTGCTGGGATAGACTCGTGTCTAAAAGGGTTATCTTCCCTTGCTGTCAGGGTTTCACCACTTGGTGACACTACTAGCTGGGTATTTAAACTCCGCCCTCTGCCTCTCTCTCTTGGTCTGGCATCCACAAAAAATGGACTAGACGCGTGGAGTCTGACAAAGCTCCCCACGATTTAATGACTCTCATATTCTTTAAATGAAAAGGGGCATTTTTAGGGGATCTTTGAAGCCTCACATCTCCGTCAATTCTTAACAGAATTCAATTTCCTTTTACCATGTTAATCTACGCATCGAAATCTATCAGAAAAGCCAATAAAATCGACACCTTAAATTTTCACGAAATTTGGCTTGAGTCCAACTTTAAGGAAGTCTAGAAAGGAACAAGTCATTGTGTCCCGATTATGCATTGGTCATACAAAACTAACGCACTCCTATATACTCAAGCAAGAACAATAACCACAATGTGAAACATGTCAAACACCTTTGACAGTTAAACACTTATTCATGGAATGCAGGTTTTGTGTTCACATCAGAAATCGTTATTTTAAAGCAAACAATATGAAGGATCTGTTTGAAAATGTCAACATGGAGGATATTCTCTCTTTTTTGAGAGAAATAAAATTATACCATAGAATATAGACATGAAAACTAATCAATACCATACAAGATAATCCCCAATAATGTTAACACATTGTTAAAACCAATTACTAAAAGTATATATATAAATACACAATATGTATTACATCATAACCGATAGGCATGACATAACCCCAGACGGGTTGATATATCGTTAAAATCAATAAGCAAACAAACAAATCTAAGGGGTGTTTAAGGGCTCATATCTCCGCTAATTCTCCGAATTGAGCACTTTCTTTGGCATAAATGAATTCTACGCATAGAGATCTATAGGAAAAGCCAATAAAATCGACAACTTAAATTTTCACGAAAATAGAAAAACTGAAAAGTAGGTATGCCTGAAAAAGGGCATTTTAGGGGATCTTTGAGGCCTCATATCTCTATTAATTCTCAACAGAATTCAATTTCCTTTTACTTAATTCCAAAGGACTTTCGTTCTATCTGTTGTGTATCTTGTCATGTATGTCATGTCATGTTCCACGTGCTCAGACAAAAAAGTCTGTATTTCTGTTATGTTATACTCCTTTGTTCGGATTCTTTCATGAATATTATTTACCTATGTTGGAAGGTTACTCTGAGCCTTCTGACTTATTACAAAAATCACTCATTCAAATCTTATAAGATGAAAAATGAAGAGAGTGGAGAAACTGTTCTTTTATTAACAACTGCATTGATGTTTGTTTATACAATTGTTATTCAATCGTAACTTTTCTTGGTGATTACGGCAGCAGCAAATTTCCTTTAAAGTTTGTCGGTTGCCAATAGCAATAAACGTCATTAAAAGCCCGGTCTTTTATAGTCACTTACATAATCTTGTCTTTACGGCCTACCGTACAACTAAAAGTGAAGTTCGTACGACTGGTGATCCGATTATGAAAACTACGATAGAAACAGTTGTGCATTTTCTCGTGTTAAGAGGCTTTAGTAAATGGATCCATTCGGGATAGCTTTAAAATATTTACAAAGTATCTGAAATGCGGATTTTCGACAAGTCTTAGAAATGTTTTAAAAGATAAAGTTATCTACAAAAAATTTAAAAAATATTATGAAAAAAAAAAAAAAAAAAAATGAAAAAATTGTAAAAGGAGATATTTGAATAGAGTAAAATCATTTTTTACGCAAAGTTAAGTGTTTTTGTCGATTTCACTTGCATATTTAAAATAATGTGTGTGAAAGTCAGTGTGTGACGTCAGCAGTGAGTTGATGTGAGACGAATGTGGAAAAATTAAAAAGTGTAAATAATGCGAAAGTCAGCGTGAGTTGACGTCGAATGTGAAAAATTAAAAAGTGTAATAATGAGTGCGGAAGTCAGCGGTGAGTTGACGTGGGACGAATGTGGAAAAATTAAAAGTGTAATAATGAGTGCGGAAATCTGTGTGAGGTCAGCGGTGAGTTGACGTGGGACGAATGTGGAAAATTAAAAAAGTGTAATAATGAGTGCGGAAGTCAGTGTGTGAGGTCAGCGGTGAGTTGACCAGGAACGAATGTGGAAAAATTAAAAAGTGTAATAATGAGTGCGGAAGTCAGTGTGTGAGGTCAGCGGTGAGTTGACCAGGATGAATGTGGAAAAATTAAAAAGTGTAATAATGTGTGCGGAAGTTAGTGTGTGAGGTCAGCGGTGAGTTGACGTGGGACGAATGTGGAAAAATTAAAAAGTGTAATAATGAGTGCGAAGTCAGTGTGTGAGGTCAGCGGTGAGTTGACGTGGGACGAATGTGGAAACATTAAAAAGTGAAATAATGAGTGTGTAAGTCAGTGTGAGACGTCAGTAAAGAGTTGACGTGGACGAATGTGAAAAATTGAAAGATTTTAAATATGGAAAAAAAACGCGGAATTTTTTCAGTAAGGAGGTTCACTGAGGCAGGTCCCCAACCTTTTTTGTGTCACAGACCGGTTTCATCTAGGACAATATTTTCACGGACCGGCCTTCATATGCTCCGGCCTACATTTGCTCGATAATCGGTAATGACGTAATCAAATAATAGCAGTGGTCTTATGTCAAATGCAAACATCAATAGACAATAAACAACATTTTATTTATAAATTAATAATCAACAAAATCTCTGTAAACTTTGCAAAATAAAACATCAATAATTAGACTGATAATCAAAAAAAAAAAAATAAATAAAATAAAATATTCAAACGTTCTGTGCGGCCCGGTAACCTAATGGCCCGCGCCCCGGTACCTAATGGCCGCGCCCGGACCGGGTCGCGGACCAGGTGGTTGGGGACCGCTGCGCTAAGGTACGTTGTATAAAGACTTTCATAATAATAATAATAATAATAATAATAATAATGATAATAATAATGATAATAATAATACACCTTATCCCAGCAAGAAGACCAGACCTAGTGTTGATAAACAAAAAAGAAAGAATTTGTCAACTGGTGGATTTTGCAGTGCCAGCAGATCACAGGGTGAAGTTAAAGGAAAATGAAAAAATGGACAAATATCTGGACCTTGCCAGAGAACTGAAAAAGTATGGAACATGAAAGTGAAAAGTTATACCAATTGTAGTTGGTTCACTTGGAACAGTCCCAAAAGGATTAGAAAGGGTTTGGAAAGTTTGGATATCAGAGGAAGAATTTAAACATTCAGAACACTGCACTGCTGCAATCTGCCAGAATACTCAGAGAGTCTAACCTAGGAGAACTTGCTGTTCACTCAGACCTCTAGAAAGACCATCATTCATTAAGGCTGTAATGTGGTGAATATATTTCAAAATATATGTGAAACTAGACCTCACTAATTAACTACTACTACATACTACTAGATAATAAGGTTATATTAAGTATAATAATAAAATAAGAAATACCAAGTAATCCTAATAATACAGGAAGAGTTCACATTCCAGTCACTCTCACTCACATCGCATGATATATCCGCTAGTAACTGGCTATCAATACTTGACACCAGCCTATCCTGGAGTATGAGTACCTCGGTATACAGTAAACTTCTACCATCTCGCAACTCTATTTCCATATGACACTACCAGAGTCTTTTTTCCACGAGCTTGGACCTTAATATATATATTATATCAATTCTAATCTAATCACCTAGCCCTAGTCTTATTAATATTTACATCACCCATATTGTACGTTTTAGCAGGTTGATTAACAGCCCATGAGTAACTATGTCTCGCAATATCGTGCCTTTCACTAGATTTTGCCTGCGTACGAACAAACACAGATCGTGAAAACTCCCCTTAAGCAGAAATCTAGTCAACTCCAGAAGCATAAACATCAAAGATAATCTCTGAAACATGAATATTCTGAAAGTTATCACTAGTAATGCCGTGGAACGGCCCCCTCCGCTACCTAAGGATCTACTAAAGAGGTTATCAAAGCACCACCTTCCTTCTTAATGTCAAAATCGCCGCAAATAACTATATTTCGAAAAATCCATCCATTGAGGAATCTCCGCATAGGGCACCAATCTAACTCATGACATAATGAGAGTCATGGAAGATAACAATTAGAAACGAACTACCAACTGGCACTGATCACTACAAGGCACTTCACGATCGAATACACCTGCAAGAAGGTCCATTTGTCTATTTTTTCATATTATATAAATATATCTATTATATATAATTGGAGGTTTGATTTCGAACAACAATCTCTCACATCTTCAGGACTCTTCTGATATTCTAGCGTCTCAAGGCATGCCCAGTAATCTTGGACTGTACTCATCTCCTTCCGTGCGCGTAAAAAAATTTCCCCGTCTACCCAACGCCACCGTGTATCTTTTAATTTCACATAAAATCTTAATTAAAATATAATTAAATAATAATAATAATAATAATAACGTCCCAAACGGGGGATGGAGGAAAAAACCTCAATATAATAAAAAATAATTGATAGATAATATAAATAAATTAAAATTAATTATTATTATTATTAAGTCACCTACCATTGTGAAGTTTTCGCCACGTTCACAGGGTTTCAGGGCATCGTGGAAATCAGAAGCGCAATGAAACATCGTTCTGAGACATTTCCAGTCACAACTGCACGCTTTTCTTTCTCTGTCAACGTACACATTGAATTTCTTTAATATCCTTCTAATTGTGTATATTATTTCAAGGAGTCCTGGATCAGACATTACTATGGCTTCTCGCATGTAAAACTCTTTTTTCTAATTTGTTTGTTTTCATCCCTCCTTCGTTGTGGCCGTTTTCCCTTAACCCTAACACAGAAATACCCCTCCTTTGTGGCATTTATTATATATATACTTTTATTAATTTAATTTATTATTAATAATAATTATATTTTAATAATTTGAATTTGTTTCTGTTGGTTAATTAATCTAATTATGAAAAGAAAAAAAAAATAAAGTAAGAAATAGACACTGAATACCTGACTCTTGTCCAGAGACGGGCAGAAGAGAACTATAAAAGTTAATTTTCCAGAATAGTAATATTTCAGATTTGTTTTAATTTTTGATATACCATTATTCTTAATTTAGTGTGGGCTTTTTTCCCACTGTGACTTTTGTGGGAAACAGCTCCCAAAAATCATTTGGAAAAAAGTTTGGAATATCCCTTTACGTTGAAAATTAGGTTAACGACCTTATGCGTTATTCTAGTTCAGGTAGAATTATACTTCGGTCCCATCAATTCTCATCATTTTCCAATTTACTAACTTCACCCTTGCGACACGCTCTGCTGGTGGCTAGCTAAGTTCACAAATCAAATATCACCCAGTTGACAAATTCTTTCTTTTGTTTAATCAACACTAAGGTCTTCGAAACTCAGAAGAGTCCCATGCGAAGAACTGAAGGAGCGACTTGTTGTCACAACTCTAGTGAAAGGCATCACTAACCACTTAACTGTGCAAAACTCAAAAGGAGTAAAATAATAATAATAATAATATAATAATTAATACATAATAATAATAACGTCCCAAAAGCTTGAGAAAAAAAAAGGACTGGAGGATCTGGAAATCAGAGGAAGAATTTGAACCAATCCAGACTACTGCATTGCTGCAAACCGACTAGAATACTCAGAAGAGTCCTGGAGACCCGAGAAGATTTGCTGTTCACTTCAACTCTAGTTAGTAGTAGTTATAGTAATAGTAGTAGTAATAATAATAATAATTTAATAATAATAATTGAATAATAATAATATATAATCAGTATGACCACCGCTATCACCATCTTCAAATATTCACTGGTTGAATTTCGAATAGGAATTCGTGAATTTTTTGGCATTGATGGAATATGAACATAAAAATATTTTGTAGAGAATAGTTTTGTTAATGAAAAAGGATGAGAGTGAAATTACTAATGATGATGATGATGATCTGCTCGAAAGTAAAATGCTAAAAAAAAAATCTTGAGGAGGAAATAATAAAATGTAGGAAAAAAATAAATTTTCAAAAATAGGACAAAAATAATTTACGTGAAATTTGACCTTCCGGAAAGAAACTAATTAGCTATGTTAGGTCCTTCTCTACTGAATCATCGGGACGACAGCTTTTTCTTTTCCAAATTTTCTGTCTGTTCGTTTGTAGTCGGCCTCTTTTTATTATGTCGATAATTAATTGAAATAAGAAAAAAAGGGGAACATTTAAATTTGGCTACAAAGGAAATCGCCTGCAGTATGATCGAGAGAGAGAGAAAGATGAGAGAGATGAGAGAGAAGAAGAGAGAGAGGAGGGAGAGAGAAAAGAGAAAGAAAGAGAAATAAATGTCAGAGAGAAAGAAGATGGACACCAAAAAGAATGGTAGATAGATAGATACATAGATAGAGATAGATAGAATATTAAAGAAGAGAGAGAGAGAGCAGATGAGAGAAAGGAGAGAGAGAGAAGAAGAAAGAGAGAAGCCAAAGAAAAAAGAGAGAGGGGGAGAAAGAAAGAAAAGAGAAGAAAGAGAGACAAAAAAGAAATCTTCAGAAGAAAGAGGAGTGGGAACACAAAGAAATTGCGTAGATAATATATATATAGATATAGATAGAATAGAAAGAGAGAAGTAAGAAGAAGAGAAGAGAGACGAGAGAGAGAGAGAGAACAAAGAGAGAGAGAGACGAGGAGCAGGGAAGAGAGAAAGAAAAGAAGAGAAAAAAATATTACCAGAGAGAAAAGAGAGTGGGACACAAAAGAAGAGAAGAAATGTTAGATAGATAGATAGAAGAAAGAGAGAGAGCAGACAAAGGAGAGAACCACACATAGAGAAGAGGGAGAAGAGAGAAGACAAAAAATACAAGAGAAAAAAGGGACACTAAGAATGGTAGATATATTAGAGAGAGATAGAGATGATAGATAGATAGATAGATAGATAGATAGAAAAGAGACAAAATCAGAAGAGAGAAAAAATTGGCAGAGGAAGATAGCGTGACGCAAAAAATGGTTAAATATATTGAATAGATAGATAGATCATAGCATATAAAGAGAGAGAGAGGAGAGAGAGCAGACGAAAAACGAGAAGAAGGAGGAGAGAGAGGGAGAGAAATGTACTAGAGAAACAGAAGGCGGGCACAAAAAAATGTAATATATAAGAACATAGAAATACCGATGAGAGAGATAGAGAAAGAAGAGAGAGAAGAAGAGAGACAAAGAAAGACAAAGACACGAGAGAGAAGTGCAGATAGATAGAATGAGATGAGATGAGAGAGAGAGAAGAAAGAGAACATGCACAGTATAATAAATTAGATTTAGATAGATAGAAGATAGAGAGAAGAGAGAGAAGAGAGAGAGCAAGGCAGGGGATAGTTAAGAAAAGAGGGAGAGACGTGAATGAGACAATTAGTGAAAACACGCACTGTCATCATATTTATATATTATATATATATATATATATAAATATATAGAGAGAGAGAGAAGAAAGAGAGTAAGAAAGAAGAGAGAGAGAGAGATAAGAAATGTATTAAATTGTATGAATAGGGGTAATCTAATTGGGATGAAGAGCATAAGAATGAAAAAGAAAGATCAAGATGATAAATCAGAAACAAAAATCGAAGAAAGAAAGAAAAAGAAAAGAGAGCAGAGATAGATAATTAGATAGTAGATAAGACAGACATACAGACAACATAGAAAAAGAAAGAAAGAAAGAATGAATGAAAGATCTTGATTAGCTAAAAGATTTGAAGAATAAAAGTAATAAGAGCTAACAAAATTTCAATAAGAAAAAAATATCAAAAATACAAAAAATATAATAAGCATATTTGCATAAGATTGCCAGTGGAAAAAAAAACTGAAAAAAAAAAATGAAGATGAGAGATAGAGAGAGAAAAGGAGAATGAGAGAAAAGGACAAAGAGAGAGGAGCAGGAAGAGAGAAAAGAGAGGAATAATGAGCAGATAGATAGAATGAAAAATGAGAGAGATAAGAGAGACATTGGGCATGGTAGCATAGATAGATAGATAGATAGCATAGAGAGAGAGCAGAGAGAGCACGCAAGAGAGCAGAGTAAGAGAGAGGGGTAGTGAAAGAAAGAAAAAGATAGAAAACCACAGAGAAAATGGCAACAGAGAGGGAAAAGAGTAAATTGAGACCAAATTAATGAGACACTGGATAAGGTCATATATATATATATATATAATATATATAATATATATATATATATATATATATACGCAACATACACACACACACACACACACACACACACCACATACACACACAATGAAAAAACGAAAAAAAATTTGAGAAAAGTTCAGGGGAGCATTAATACGTCTGGGAAAGTAAAGGACAAAAGTTAGTCGAGTGTGGAAAAAAAGACTGTTCAGAAAAAAACAAAACGTCTGGAAATAACGCACACATGCACACAATGTATATTACCGCCCTCCGCACGAGCGGGATGCGAACCAAGGTCAATTTATTAAGCGGAGTTCAACAGGTTTGAATTCAGAGTTTTCTTCTCTAGACCGGTTGCCTAACCAAGGCTGAATAGCCCAGTCTGCCTTACAATTTACCCATAGCCGAGGAGAAGTAGGATTCACACCTTTCCCAGAGGTATTAGCGCTAGTGAAATGTAGACATCAAGTCAGGATTTGAACTCGGGCGACGAGTTAATTTCCCTGGAACTTTAACCATTACACCACGCCCTTCCTACACACATCACATCATATAGTATCAGCATGCACACAACAGCATTGTTAAGATCAGCTGGAATACTCAGAAGAGTCATGAAGATCTGGGGAGACTTGTTGTCACCCAGACTCCAGTGAAAGACCATCAGCTTCCGCCGCATGTGAAAAACTCACTAGGGTGAAATGATAAATGAAAAGAAAGTAAAAGAGTTGATATGAGCTGTGGAACATGAACCTGATGGTATACCAATGGTAGCTGGAGCACTTGGAATAAAGGGCTAGATGAATTGGAAATCAAAGAAAGAATCAAACCATCCAGACCACAGCCATTGTTAAAATCAGATAGATATGCTCAGAAAAGTCCTGGATATTCTGACTTGTTGTCACTCAGCCTTTCAGCGAACCACTGGCAAAGCGCGTGTATAAACTCTCACGGAATCAAATCGTACTATAATGGAGATTCGTGTGTGGTCCTGCTAACAGGAAACTACGTCACTACTCATGTCACAATATCCTTAGAAATTGTGTTAGCATTCATAGTCAAAATCATTATACATTGAACTAGAATAAATCTTATACTTTATTAATGATGTCTTCATGAAAACTGTGTTAGATTTGCCTCAAAACAGCCCCATGTAGTTAGAGGCGTTTAAAATCCTGGCAATGTGTCTTATAATCACTAAGTAATAAAATTTATATGTATATGGTGTGGTTAATTGCATACATGGTTTAAACAAAACCGGGTTCATAAATAATTTGCTTGGTGTTATTGATCTCACAAATATTATTTTTTATTTCTCCAACGAATTAAAATCAAATCCTATGAATGATTTATATAGAAAAATTATAGAAGGTGGGAAATAGAGGGGGGAAATAGATATTTGCTTCAAAGATCCTGCTGAGCGGGAGGCAAAAAGAAGCAAGTTCACTGTCTCTCACAGGCCAAACTTTCTTCTTTGGTCAACACAGTCTTCATCAGCAGCTGAAAATCCGTCGCCGTCGTCCAAAAATAATATGTTCTGACTGCCGTCTTCACGGTAAGCGAAAGTTTCTCTGCTCGTCACGCCACGCTCCACTCGCTTTGGTTATTTTATGGCGCATATTACCCAAACATCCGGGCACATCAGTCGGGAATGTATTAGTTTTATGCGTTCCTATTTAATTTTTTGTTATTCATTCTAATGTATAATATTACATTAAAACCTTAAATATATTGCATTAAAAATATTACTCATTAATATTATTACATTGTTAGTCTCAGCGTAGAGCCGTTCGGCTTAGAAACACAAGGTTCCTAGTTCGATACCGGTCCTCGCCACTCAGCGTATGAGTAGCACAGGGTGATCTGAGCGGTAAAGTAAGAGACTGATGGTAGAGTGTGGCGCCCACCTCAGACGCCAAAACCAATCTCCTTGGTCTACGCTATTGAAAAGGGGATAGACTCCCTCGCTTATTGGCTGATACCGACTTTAGGCCGCCCCGACGACTACTTATATCTATTAATAATGGGAATTCGCTTCCGGTTTTTGTCTGTAAACAAAATTACGTCACTGCTTACGTCAAATTACCCAAAATCGTCATAACAGAATAAAACACTCAAAATTTGAACATGCAACATTAGACAGTCCTCTTTGCTTTTTTTTAAAAAACAAGTTTTAATAAAATACATGACTGGTATTATATATCTATATATAGTTTGTTTATTTTAATACATTTAAAGTTTACATTTCAAATTGTTTATTTTTTAATCCTTTAATGAACTTTGATTGATTTTACTTACTTAGGGTACAAACTCGCTGACATTGAATTTTAACTCCCACCCCTCAGGCAATATTGTTTACAAAATCTATTTTTACATCACCCGGGGGGGGGTTATTTTGTACAGACATTAATATTATATTACGTTAAAAATAATATATACTATTAAAAATATTAAAATATATTAGATTAATATACTACTACTACTACTCTACTACTTACTCACTAATAATAATAATATAATAATATAATAATAATAATAATAATAATAATAATAATAATAGAAGAAAAAGTCGCATGTCAAAAGTAGGGAACAATTTTTTGGCCGAAACGAAGAGATAATTAGGCGAATATTTTTCAAAGCGAAATTAAATAGGGCCACTACTGTGTCCGGTAGATGGCGTGTCGCTCGGAGACTCGCAAAAAATAAAAATAAAATAAAATAATAAAAAATAAAAGAAATAAAAACAAATAAATAAATTAAAGTCAATGGCAGAAATTTAGAGAGGATGTTGGGTATAGGATGGAGCGCAGAAAGTTGTGTTGGGGCCAACAAGTGACAATCTCTGGCATTATCAGATAAACATTAATCATCAAAAAAGAGGAAGTAATGGTTGACTGTACTTGGCACTTCGACCAGACACTTTGACCGTTTATTTAGGACTGTTTGAATCACGAATTACTTCTTAAATTTACCTTTGCCTCTTTAGATGGACCATATATATATATATATAATATATATATTATAGTTGTAAACAAGTTGTGTTGTTTAGAATGGCTTTTTTGCCGATAATTTTTTGGAGAATAAGTGTTTAATTGGAGTCGTACCTAATTTTGAAATTAATTAATTAATTAATGAATATTAGGCGGGAATACCTATTAAATGTTATGGCTAAACAAATCGAGAAAAATCAATCTCTGTATGTAGTACATTTCGGCCTATTAGGCCTCATCAGCAGAGCTATAGACGCCGGTGCGTGATTTGAAACCGGACCGTCAAGCTGACAGGCCGATCCCATAACCTCAACACCAAACGAACTTCTTAGATTTTATGATTGTTTTAGAGTAGGTTAACATTCCTCTTCTAGTGACTTTTATTACACGACGATATGGTAAGTTGTAAACAAGGTTTGTTTTAGAATGGCTTTTTGCCGTAAAATTTTTGGAGAATAAGTGTTTAATTGGAGTTCGTACCTAATTTTGAAAATTAAATTAATTAATAATGAATTAGGCGGAATACCTATTAAATGTATAGCTAAACAAATCGAGATATATATATATATATTATAATGGAGATTGTGTGTTTTTTCTGTCTGTAACCGAAACTATATCGCTACACAAGTAAACAATTCCCTTAGTTATGGACATTCACATTCCCAATGATTTTATTTTTATTTAAACCTCAGTGTATTAATAAAATTGTTTCACATTATTAATACTTTGGCCATATCTACCATAGTATTTACCACGTTACCCCACTTGTACGGGTCAGGCACAAAGTCCCTATTAACGTGGGACCACCACGAGCCGAAGCTCATGGGTGGCAGGGTGAAAAATTGCGTCGATCCCGTCGGCATTCCCCCTCAAGGGGGCGCCTCAGGCACTGGCGCAATAACCCAGTCCTGCCCCTTTAAATCGAAGGGGCAGGTGTTGCCTGGGGGAGGCCCCCTGGGATCGACGCTATTTAATTATATCAATGGTCCAGAGGCCGAAGACCACTGTTGACCATATCTACATTAGAAATAACATGCAATTATTTATATATACAACAAAATAGCGGATTACAGTGTGAATGGGAAGGCTAATTTGCATATTGATATTAAAAATGTGATTTTAATAAATATGGCTTAGTATTATTGATTTTCTAACTGTTTGGCTTTTATTTAATGAATATAAGCAAAAATTCTTTCTATGAATCTTAACTGAAATCCATTAACAAGAAAACATAACTGTTATTTTATTCTTTACTTCCTCTTTTAACTAATACTTAAATTAGAAAAAATAACAATGAAAGACGAGAGTGATGGAAGGGTATGTTTCAGTTGTTCTATTTTTCGATTATACTCCCTCTGTTTTAAACTTTTTATCTGCATTCTTATTTAGTTTCATTAGCCTTTCTAATTTAATACAATATTTTATTGCATTAAACTTAAATACTTGCACCCGGAGGGTGCATATATTTGCTAATATATATATATATATATATATATATATATATATATATATATATATATATATATATATATGAAGTAAACAAACAATGTGTTTGAAATGGCGAAAGCCGACAATTTTTGGGAGATTATGTCTTATATAAAGTCATATCCTAATGTTAATTATAATTTGATATATTAATTAATTATAATTAAATGAATTAGGCGTGCATATCGGTTTATTTGTTTACGCTTTACATTTACATTTAAACCGATATGCACGCCGAATTCATTTAATTATATTAATTAATTAATAAATTACGGTATGACTTTAATAAGCACTTAATCTCCCAAATACACACACACACACACACCCACACCACAACCATATATATATATGATAGTACGCAAACAATTTGTTTGATATGGCTATGTCGACATTTTTGGGGAGAATATGTGCTTAATTGAAGTCATACCTAATTTGAAAATTAATTAGTTGATAATTAATGAATTAGGCGAATATATCTGTTTAAATGTGAAGCGTATAAACAAATCGAGAAAAAGTCAATCTCTATATGTACATTCGGCCTATATGCCTCATCAGCAGAGTTATAGACACACAAAGTGGCTTCCAGTCTTACTTATATATATATATATATATATATATATATATATATATATATATATATATATAATAAGTCATTCACAGACACGTGTTTCGGCGTTTCATGCCTCTTCAGTGTGGCTAACACAACCAACTAACTCCGACCAGAAGCGAACCCCGACTGACTTTACGCCTGCCCGATACGTTAACTTCTAGGCCATTGTCAGCGCCTGTTTAATATATATTTGTTTCAAAGCAGCGTCTTGCCCACTTATCACCAGGACACCGTGCCCGGTATAGTTTTTCTCCCGCACACGTTGCCTAAGATTAAGTGGCTAGTACGCTGCTTTAAACTTAACGCTGGTAACAATCACTTTTAAATTACTTATAGACTATCACAAATAACTACACCTCTTACATTTGTAATCGAGCTGCTTTATTTTCATTTCTCTAATTACAACAATACCAAATATTAAAAATGCCTAAATATAATATATATATATGTGTGTGTGTGTGCGTGTGTCTATCGCTCTCGCTCTCTCACCCCCCCCCCCCCCCTCTCTCTCTCTCTCTCTCTCTCTCTCTCTCTCTCTCTCTCCTCCGCGCGTCCGGGATAGGTTTTTCCCACACGTTGCCTGATGATAAGTGGCTAGTACGCCTGCTTTTGAAACTAACGGTAACAATCACTTTTAAATTGCATTATAGATTATCACAAATAAATACACCTCTTACATTTGTAATCGAGCGCTTTATTTTCATTTCTCTAATACAAAATACCAAATATTAAAAATGCCTAAATATAATATATATATAATATATATATATATATATATATTATATATATGTGTTGTCTCTTCCCTCGCTCTCTCCCCCCCTCTCTCTCTCTCTCTCTCTCTCTCTCTCTCTCTCTCTCTACATACAACATGCTTATAATTTCATTGCTGTCATCGACTTAGAAGGAAATAAATAAAACGTATGCAAAATATTTCCATCAGTTATTAAAAAACATATGAGAACTTTTTCAAATTTCAATATTCCTGCTGTCTGTGAGTTTTAAACGAAATGGAAACTTTTTTAAAAAAAATTCCGGTTTCTTCTCAAGCAAAAACTAAAAAGCACGGTCATTGTTAACAAAAAAAAAGGTCACAGAGTACTGTAGTCGGTCAAAAAAAAAAAAAAAAAAAAAAAAAAAAGAAAAAAAGAAAAAAAGAAAAGAAAAGAAAAGAAAAGAAAAAGAAAAATTATTATGGGTGGTTAAATACAAAAGAAAGTATTATTACACCGTTAAACGTACTTGGGAATATATTGGAAGTCTCCGAAAAAAGGAAAAAGTAAGTTAAGAAATTGGGGAAAAAATTCGTTAATCTCCTGACATTACTGACATTAAGACTCATTATTCCATTGTTGTTTGCTTTGGACATTTTTAGAATCCAGAACGCAGAAAAACTGAGAAATTAAAAAGAAAAAAATATATCACCTCCCTCCACAAAAAAATTAATAAATACCCCCTCCCCCCAAAAAAAAGAATTATTCTGACATTCGCGCGTAAGAAATAATTCTCAGACGCCCAAAGTTCGAATTTCAAATTGACGTTCATATTAATGATGTTGGTTGTTGGTTGGTTGGGTTTTACGGCATGTCAACCCTTGTTGGGTTATTTTATGAAAGACATTTTATTTTATTCATTCTTGATGGGTATTGAAAATTTTTTTTTAAACTCGAATTTTTTTAAACATATTTTTAAAAACTCATTTTTTCTATTTAACCCATAGATGGGACCCTAACAGGTATTACCACCACAAGGTAGGGGGACCTGGGATTAATGGCGATGAAGGGGTACTCCCACTCCCCAAAGCTCCAGAACTGAAACTTCATTAGGTGCCAACGTCATACCAAGGACACGTTTGATAATTATTAGTATTGGATAGGAATACTTGAAACCATATTACTGTAAACAACAAATATTTTTTATCTAATAAAATTATTAATGTTAAGAATCCTTTGTTATATACTGGTCTTTTCACCGTACCAAATCTATATAACGTTATATACCTTTCTTACTTCTTACTCTGGTCGTATTTTCTTCTGGCCGGCTTTGTTATTCTGATCGTCTATCTAACATCTTGGTCTGGTATATCGTCTGGTATTGACTTTCTTGTGGGGATTCCGGTCTGGTTTCTGTTGGGGTTTCTCGTTATCAGAAGCCCTGTGTTATTGTTAGTTTTTAGGTAATAAACACAAGTCTTCGAATTACGTTGATGTTACTTTATTCCAAATCCCCAACCCAGACAATGCGCGCCGATCCTTACATCTTTCTAGCTCGGATTCTAACTTCTAACTGACTGAGTTGCTTACTCCTTAAACCGGAAGAGGGCCTTCTATGGGGTTCCGGTTCTCACGATTCATCTCCAGAACGCAAGGTGAGATCGAGGTCAAGCGCCGTCACTCACCCTCAAGGCCATCAGCTGTACGAATTGCTATTATGATTTCTACAATACCTTATAAAAGTATTAGGGATCTACTAACTATGTAACACCTTGAGACTAAGTGTAAGCGAACCTTTATATTAAGAATAGTTACTTGAATCTACAATTAATATATTCATCAGCTCTGTATGATATATCGTTTAGAGTACGTACTAACAGCGATGGCCGATAGGGTCGGGTGGCGAGAAAGAGTCAACGGAATCTGTGTAGTCAGCACGACTGATGATTATCATGATAATTGGTTACTTAAATTCATCGCTTGAAAATTATAGGTGTTAGGAATACTTGAAAATACTAGGTGTGTCAAAAAAAGTATCGAGATTAAAGCTGTATTTACCAAGATAGGAATGAAGAATGAATGGAACGTTATTTTTTTTCAGAATACAAGGTGTGTCAAAAAATACAAAAATCTCGATACTTTTTTGACACTCCTTGTATATAACTGTGTGCAAATAAACAAAAAAAAAAACTTATTCGTAAGTATTCATATTTGCTACAGCCGTATCGGCTTCTAGAGAGAAGACCCTCCCCCAATGGGACCACCTGTTGGCAGTGGGTGGTGACCCATGATGCTAAAGGACGGAATCCTAATGGCTAAACAGTCCATGCCAGGCAACACTCCAATTAACCCTTACTTGGACTAGACAGGCAGTCAGAGAGGCTCCCTCCAGACAATCGACTGTTCACCCCAGCCCTAACACCGATTGCTGGTACAAGATTGTTCCAACCATTTTTATATATGTGAGAAAGTGGTAGTTGAGTCTTAGTGTCATGGGTATGATGTTAACCTGCATATAGTGGTGAGATTCCAATTCTGGAGTGTAGGGTACCTCTTGTGTGGGGTACCTCTTCATTGACATTACTCAAGGTCTACTCTGACCCGGAGTGATAGTACCTGTTAAGGTCCCGTCTATGGATTCAATGGATAAAAGAATGTTCTTTAATGTTTAAAAAAGGAAAAAAATGAATATCCATCAAGAATGAATAAAACAAAAACGTCTTCAGCATAAGATAACCCAACAAGGGTTGATATGCCGTAAAAGCCAATCAACCAAACCACCTCTGTTACGATTTTTGTGGCCATTTTTTTAGGCTGCAAGTGAAAGCACATTAAAGTAGAGATCCCTTGAGTTCTTTAGTGTTAGGTAAAATCCTTGTGTTCCTTGGTGTTAGGTAGAATCCTTGTGTTCCTTAGTGAAGAATCCTTGGTTGTTCCTTAGTGTTAGTAGTCCTTGGCTGCTAATCCGTTCGTCCGTGTTGAATACGTGCAAATGAGAGGCTTTCAAGATCGGTGATTAAATAGTTAACTAACCACGTATTGATTGGCTGGCTTTAATCCACGCGCCCACGCACAGTCTATAAGTTTAAGTGGTGAGCTATAGTACACCTTATATAACAAGATATTCTAACAACCTCAAATTTGCTATCTAATATATATTCCTGAAAACAAATCCGGAGCTGGAGTCCCTAAGGTGGGTGGTGCTGAATCTCAGTACTTCCTAGCAACTCCTGCAGCACCGTCGTTGCCGAACCGCATTGGTTCCTACCTTTCCTTTGGACCACAACGGCTGTGTGGAGAGGGAGGATCTGCTGCTAGGGCGACAGCTCATCCTCCATAACAATCTGCCCAGTCTACGTAGTTTTCACTACAAAATGGAGAGGACCGCCTCGCTGATAAGAAAGCAATCGGGAGTGACAGCATACCAGCAAATATCTTGAAGGCATAGGGCAGCACTGCTCCAACCACTACACTAACGACTCTGCAGTTGCTGGGAACATGGACACATCCCTCAGGACAAGCGGGAGGCTACCATCGTCCCCTTATACAGGAACACAGGAACAAAGGAGATCGGAGCGACTTCAGCATAGTTTGAGAAGTCTTGCGCGTGTTACACTGGCGCGTCTGCAGACTTTGCATATTGCACCTATCCAGGAACACAGTGTGACTTCCGAGCAACCGTGGACATGATCTCACTATGCCAACTGCAGGAGGGGTGCCGGGAGAGCGGATGCCACTCTGCACCGCATTGATGGACTTAACGAAGGCATCCAACCTAGCCACCCCAAGAGTTCGAAGTCACTGCACCAGAGATTCCAGAGATTGCCATTCAAAAAAGTGTGCTGCTCAACCACTCACACAGTTGCAGATATAAAATAAATTTAAAAAATACCAAAACGTGGACACTACGCCATCGTCTTTAGTAGAGGGAAGGATGCCAACCAATATATATCCAATCTTAAGAAAGAATGAAAAAACACAGGTTTAAATGAGTTAAGTGGTGAGTTTATTGGCCGACGCTGCAGTGATTCGATCTATTAATTAGATCATCTTCAGCGCATTTGTTAGTATATGGAAGGTAATAAGAAATTTTTATCACAGAATTACTGTGATGAAAATTTCTTATTACCTTCCATATACCAACAAATGCCCTGAAGATGATCTAATTAATAGACCGAAACACTGCAGCGTCGACCAAAAAACTCACCACTCATTTAAATCTGTATTTTATCATTCTTTCTTAATATACAACATACCGTCGGATTCACTTCCTTTTCTTCACATATCCAATCTTTTAACATTTCTGAAACTCTGACCAATAAATTTATCTCTCTCTCGTTTTGAAAGAAAAAAATCTTTTCTGAAGAAACATTGAAGGAACTCACAGACTGAAATATAATTCTTTTTGTTTGCGTTTCTCGTGTTCGCTTGCATTGATCTTTGGTGTTTCTTGGAGATGAGGACACATTGTGAAGTGTGTCCGGGAAATGGGGACATTTTGTGATTTGTGGGTGTCTAGGAAATGGGAACACAATGTGATTTGAAATTGTCCGGGAGACAGGGGCACATTGTGATCTTTGAATGTCTGGGCAATAGAGATACGTCGTGATCTATGTGTATTCGGAAGGGCAAAGGTCCGGATGGAGATTGAGTCACGCAACGATCGGTGATTGTCCGGAAAACGGAAGTACCCAATAATCAGTGTGCTTCCGGTGGATGATGAGACGTCGTGATCTGTGATTATTAAGGAGATGAGAGCAGACTGAGTTTCTCGATACTTTTTTACGTTAAGATCCGTGTTATCTTTTCAACTGTTTTTATGATATCTTTTATCATATGTTTTTTTTTTTTATAACATCCTAGTTTTATTTTGAAAATAACAGAATAACAAGGTATTTGGCTTGGTTGGTTGGTTGGTTGGTTGGTTGGTTGGAGGATTTTACGGCATGTCAACCCTTGGGTTATTTTATGCCGAAGATGTTTCTGTTTAATTAATTCTGGTTGGTATTAAATTGTTTTTGTTTTTTGTTACGATTTTTCTGGCCATTTTTAGACTGCAAGTGAGAGCACTTTACAGTGGATAACATTCGTGTTCCTTAGTGTTAGGTAGAATCCTTGTGTTCCTTAGTGTTAGGTAGAATCCTTTGGTTATTCCTTAGTGAAGAATCCTTGGTTGTTCCTTAGTGTTAGGTAGAGTCATTGGTTGTTCCTCGGTGTTCCTTAGTGTTAGGTAGAATCCTTTGGTTTTCCTTAGTTTTAGGCAGAGTCCTTGGTTGTTCCTCGGTGTTCCTTAGTGTTAGGTAGAATCCTTTGTTCCTTGGTTGCTGATCCGTTCGTCCTTGGCGAATACGTGCAAATGAACGGCTTTCAAGATCGGCGATTAAATAGTTAACCAACCACCTATTCGTGCGTGTTGATTGGCTGGCTTTAATCCACGAGTCTATAAGTTTAAGTAGTGGATTCCAGCACACCTTATAACAGAAAATATTCCAACATTTTTGAACACATCTTTTAAAACTTGAAGTAAGAAACAAAGTGAAGTGTCGCATGTCATGAACGCCTCAGCCACCAGGATTCCGTTCTTAAGCATCACGGTTTTCCTAACAAGTGGCCCCATTTGGGTGTCTTACCCTCCTGCAGAGATGTAGTTGGCGTATTCTACAGCCTTAGCCGACAGGGTGGTAAAACAGATTTTTTAAAAATTCTCGAATGTTCCGGTGTGAGTAGGGATTCATGCTTTCTGTAAAACAACAATAACAAAAACCCCGAAAGTAAAAAAAAAAAAACAAACTATAGGGCGAAATTGATGATGAATTAGCATTTTTTTGTCTTTACGTTACTTCCATTTTATTTTCGCAAAAATCACGTGTCGCCACCCACAGCCAACCGGTCGTCCCAATGTGGGTGTCTTATTCCTATGCAGAGGTGCAGTTCTTTTTGGGGCGTCTTTATTTTTTTCAACGCATACACATCTGGGTTATTTAGATATATAGTTATTTACTAAGCTAAGCTTAGATGTGGCACAAGGCCAGAAATATGGGGTGCCCAATGATGATGAATTCAGATGTCGGTTCCCACAACTTCAACACATGAGACTCCGGAAATGGGGTCTCCCTAGAAATCAAAAGAGAAAAAAATAAGTAAAAGAATAAACTTTATATACTATATATTTCAATTTAAATGGTCAGTGTTCTTTAAGCGGTATTGAGAACAGTATAGGTATACTGCAGAGCGGGGGTGGAGGCGAAGGGAGCGGTTGTGGTCAGAATAAATAATCAATGTATAGTCGAAAGTGACACAATTAAAACAAACAGTTGGGTTATCTTGTGTAAATATGTTCGACACTTGATGAATATAATATGTATTCAAACTGAGTGTGTACTTTTTCATCGATTCGATGGGTTTTTTTATTCCTCTCTATGGGAGCACATACATGACAATATCACAGAATCAGTTTTCATGTGGTGATCAGTAGGATATATTTTGGGGTTTCGTTTTATATGATACAAGCAAATTGCTAAACATTTATAGAATTAACATAGTTTAACGTGAAAACTTAATATCTATATATCTCAGTCTGTTCATATCTACATCTATCTATCTCAGTCTGTTCATATCTATATCTGCCTATCTCTATCCAAATATCTTCATATCTATCTATCTATCTATCTATCTAAATCTCTTCATATCTATCTATTTATCTAAATCTCTTCATATCTATCTATCTATCTATCTATCTAAATCTCTTCATATCTATCTATCTATTTATCTATCTATCTATTTAAATCTCTTCATATCTATGTAAATCTCTTCATATCTATCTATCTATCTATTTATCTATCTAAATCTCTTCATATCTATCTATCTATCTATCTATCTATCTATCTAAATCTCTTCATATCTATCTATCTATCTATCTATCTATCTAAATCTCTTCATATCTATCTATCTATCTATCTATCTATCTAAATCTCTTCATATCTATCTATTTATCTATCTATCTATCTATCTATCTATCTATCTAAATCTCTTCAAACCTATCTATCTATCTATCTATCTATCTATAGGTAATTGTGTGTGCGAAGTGCGTATGTTTTTTGTTTATGTTTGTGATTGCTTTGATATCAACATGTATGTGTCAAAATTCTAGCAGTTTTGTAAAACAAAAGGTAAGTGAGTGCGCTTGTGTCGAGTTGAGAGGTGGGGAGGGGGAGATAAAACGAAATGAAAAAGAGACGGACCTGATGTAGACGTTTGCCGTGTCTCCGGACAGTGTCCTCTCTCCAACTGAATCTTTTTTCATAATCTTTTTTTATTATGCACACGTCAGCATTTAGTCAAAATTAATATCGGCTGATTTTCATGATGTATGTAAAAAAATTCCAATATCGAATATTTGTATTACTTACATAATTCGTAATCCCTTGGCTTGGGATTATTTACATTCTAGCTATTGTTCTAAACTATTTATAAAACTATTTTTCTTTCAATTCTCTTTTGTTTACACAATTCAAAACCTAAATCATAATATATAATTATTAGATTAATTGGTTGAGAAAACTTAACCATTTTATTCCACATGCACGTAAAGATATAGTTAATCCTGCTATCTGTGCATCTCTTTGTATCTGTTATTCGGGTCTTTGATCTGGGTCGTTGAGTAGCTGGCTTCTCTGTTCTTGTTTAGTCTGGAACTATTTGTCTCCTGTCTTGGAATTTCTTCTTGTGTTCGTTGTTTATTTTTTATTAATTAATTTCAAAACTTTATCGGCATTAAATGACCCACTGAGGTTGATATGCCGTAAAACAAAACAAAACAAAACTATAGCTAGAGATGGGAGAGTAGTTTGATTCATACATTTTCCAAGCGTATTAGCGCTGTGTGAAAATGCGAACAGCTTCGTCCAGGATTTGAACTCGGTTCGCCGTGTACATTTTCTGTGACGATAACCATTACAGGTCAACCTCCCCCCCAACAACTGATTATATAAGATTTATATGTCAATAACCTAAGAATCATGACATAGTGGCTAAATTCTGACTTCATATATTATTTTAGTGTCTTGAATTCAATTAAGAAGATAACATTTTCCTTGGGTTGCAGACAAATGCTTATATTTTGTTATAAGCGCAATTACTAGATTTGTTGTATATTGAACAAACGAAAATATGAATTCTGGTTAAATTAAACAAAGAAAAGACGAAAAAAATGACAAAGGACTTTTTTCCTTAAAAAACAGAAGCTAGGCTTTCCGGTCAAAGAAGCAGGGAGAAGATAAAAAAGATATAACAAAGGTCCGTTATCAGATCAAAAGATAAAGATGCGTAGGCGTGTCGTCAATACAAAAGTTAGAGTCAGACAGCGGACGGCGAAGAGAGCACAAGGAGTCTGACCGTCGACACGGTCGATCGCTGCCAGCGGGCAGTGAGGTTCGTCCACCCCTTCCACGTCACCAACGTGATCCCAACGGTAGTAGTAGTCATCATCAACCCTTGGTCATTTCATTGTCAACGCTCGCCACTACGGTGAGAGAAATAAAGTCAACTACTAATACCATGTGTTGTAGATGTCATTAAGCGACCACTACATATATCGTCTAGGGTTAGTGACGATACCCGCTACGTATGCAGATACACGAAGTAGGGCCGTGAATTTGAAGCCGCTATATAACATATAGAATTTGATGCCAGTACGCAACAGATTTAGCACGATCTGAATTCTTTTTTTTTTTTAATATATAATTGTAAATATAATTGTAAGCAATTTTCCTTCATCAATCCCGACACGCCTTTGCATATCAGGCGACATTTTCCCCCTGTCCATTTTTGATCAAGAATTAAATAAACAAATATTGAACCCCATCCAAAAACGGCCGTCTCCTCATCTCTGACCTATTCTGCTGACACTTTAGCGGTAATAGGCGGTCATTTATCGGAAAGACGGATTGCACTTGAAGGTTAGAAAATGAAAGGCGGTTGGCAGGCGGTCTCCGAGTAACCGTACCTCTTACGTTGAAGAGCGACGGCGTTCGAGGCGAAAGCCGTGCAGACGATTGGAAGAATATCGATTTTTACGCCGGCTAATTGAAAATATTCTTCTACCGCTCCCCTGCGATAGTATTTTTCTTTCGTACTTTATCTATCTATCTATCTATCTATCTATCTATCTCAGCGTTTTCT
>CM042145.1:22159145-22164145 GCA_023376005.1 Doryteuthis pealeii | reverse complement strand
AGAGTTCATCTCGAGTGATATATATATATATATATATATATATATTATATATATATATATATATATATGAGGAAAAGGGGCTTGGAATGAATCCGACAGAATGAGGTAAAATATAAGGAATGAAAGGACAAAACTCAGACAAAAATGTGTAGTATATTTCGCTGGGGTTTGAACCCGGTTTCATCAGCTTTTATTGAATTACTTTCCCATTTGCTACTTCCTCTACTCAAATCTCTCTCCAAGAAAGGCTACTCCCCTCCCCAATCAGGTATTTATCACCATTCATTTTTTCTACCTACCTCCCTCAACTCTCTTCCCATCTGATTTCCTTTTCATCTTCCCCAAAGATTTCCCCTATAACCAATCAAATCTTCCCCTCACCACAAAACTTACCCACATACCTACTTCCTCCTTCTATAAAACACTTGTATGATCTGAATTATTCAATAAAAGCTGATGAAGCCGGGTTCAAAACCCCAGCGAAATATACTACACATTTTTATCTGAGTTTTGTTCTTTCATTCCTTATTTCTTACCTCATATATATATATATATATATACTAGCAAATATATGCACCCTCCGGGTGCAAGTGTTTAAGTTTTAATGTAATAAAATATTATATTAAATTAGAAAGGCTAATAAAACTAAATACGAATACAGATAAAAAGATTTGAAACAGAGGGGGGTATAATCAAGAAATAGAACAACTGAAACTTACTCTTCCATCACTCTCATCTTTCATTGTTACTTTTTCTAATTTAAGTATTTAGGTAAAATAGGAAGTAAAGAATAAAATGAATTATTTTTTTCTTGTTAATGGATTTCGTTTAAGATTCATTGAAGAGATTTTTGCTTATATTCATTAAAATAAAACCAAACAGTTAGAAATCAATAATACTAAGCATATATTTATTAAAATCACATTTTTAATATCAATATGCAAATTAACCTTCCCGTTTACACTGTAAACCACTATTTTGTTGTATATATAAATATAATTGCATGTTATTAGTATGTAGATATGGTTAACAGTATCAATAATGTAAAACAATTTTATTAATAATTGAGGTTTAAATAAAAATACAATCAATGGAGAATGTGATGTGAATAACTAAGGGAATTGTGACTTGAGTAGTAATATAGTTTCGGTTACAGACAAAAAAGCACACAATCTCCATTATAATAAGATATATATATATATATATATATATATATATAGAGAGAGAGAGAGAGAGAGAGAGAGAGAGAGAGAGAGGCGAGAGAGAAAGAGAGAAGGAAAGACAGACAGGCAGACAGAGACTTAGGTTAGAGATAGGATGGTCTTACTTGGTACTCTACTTTTTGCTCTGCTGTTTACTGCTTCGGCCTCCATCTTATCTTGGGTTGACTTCTATCTGCTGGCTTCTTTCTTCTGTTCTTCTTTGGGAAGAGCTGGGCATTGCTTGTTTTTAATAATTAATTAACAAGACTTTGTTTTTACTTGATCAAGTTTTATTATTTATAAGCCCATGATTGGTTGATACCGTGCGGATGAGATCGACCCCGGAGCACGTCTAAGCTCTCTGAAAGCTGGGTCGAATCAAACCTAAACTAAGTATCACGTGTCAGTCATGGTGCCCAAATCACGTCTCTAAGGGTCAAGGGTTACTAACATTACACGGTAGTTTTCCATGGGCACTCGTTGATACTACTGTTGGAATTCTAGGATATAAGGCGTGTGGTAAATGCCTACTTGTACTTATAGACTCGCCAACTACCATGTGACCAACTTCTTGTCCAATCACTGGCAGTACTCTGCTGCTGATATTATTATTCATACTGGCCTTTTCTGGTCATACTAATCATAACTACTTGGATCTTCTTGGACGACGGAACGAAGTATTATATCGCGGCACTTATTCACTTACCAAAGGATTCTATACCACAGGACTTATTGACTTACCAAAGGATTCTATAACTCGGGACTTACTTATTTACTTTAAGTTCTTTACAACTGGCCAAGGATGGCGGCCAGATACTTAACAACAGTTAACGGCCCTTAATCTAAATTCTTAGCTACAGGTTTGTTCACAATTCATGACCTCTCATTAATTGTAACATGGTGCAGTGCAAAATGGTTTCCATTGCATTCCATCGCCTTCATAAATCTTACCTTCAAAATATCAGGATTGACGTCGAACGTGGAAACACGTGAAAACACGTGAATGTCCACGATTTATATTTGACGAAAAGAGAGTTTACATATGAGCACGCATTTGTGAGTACGAAGAATCCACTTGGTTTGCAATGTGTAGTTACATACGAAACCTCGGGAATTTTTTTTTCAAACATCAGATAGGCAAGAATGTAAGTAAAGAAACTCACATAAACCATTTTTCAGGTTTTTAGGAACAAAACAAAAAACAAAAAACAAAACAAAAAAAGAAAGAAAGAAAGAAAAAGAAGAAGAAGAAGATGAAGAAGATGAAGAAAGAAAAGGGTAAAAATCTTAGCGAAAAATAAGATGGAAATCGTGCGACTAGCCTGAAGAAAAAGAAAAAAAATGGCGAATGTGAAATTTTACGGTGTGAGATTTTAGTTCGCAGGAGACATTTTTTATGGTAGAGAATTTTTTTGTTTTTTTAGTAGCTTGTCTTTTTTTTTGTTTTTGTTTTTTGTACGGAGGCGTTTTCATTTATTTATTTATTCATTTCTTTATTTATTTTGCGAGTGTGTATGTATGATTGTGTGTGCATGTGAGTATGTGTGTATGTGCGTACGTGCATGTATGTGGGTGTGGGTGTGGCTGCACACGTGTGTCTAGTGCAAGTGTGTGTGTGTGTGGGTAGGCGCGCAGGTGTGCGTGTGTGGGTGGTTGCTTGTATGTGTGTGTGTATGTATGTGTGTGTGTGTGTAAGAGAGAAAGAGAGAGAGAAAGAGAGAGAGAGAGAGTGAACCAAAAATTTTTAAAAATAAGGAGGCTAAAATAGAATACACATGCGTATGCGTGGGTCTAAAAGAGAGAGAGAGAGAGAGAGAGAGAGAGAGAGAGAGAGAGAGAGAAAGAGGAGGGAGTAGGAGGAAAGGAGAAATAGGAGAGGTAAATGAGGCAAAAAATAAAAATAGGGAGACTAAAAAAGAAAAAGGATGCGTGTTTGAAGAGAAAAGAGAGACTGAGAGAGAGAGATAGAGAGACAGAGAGAAGAGAGAGAGAGAGAGACAAAGAGGGAGAGAGAGACAAAGAGGCGGGAAAGGAGAGAAAGGAGGAAGAAGAGAGGTAAATGAGGCAAAAAATAAAAATAGGGAGACTAAAAGAGAATAAGCATACGTGTCTGAAGAGAGAGAGAGAGAGAGAGACAGAGAGAGAGAGAGAGAGAGACAGAGAGAGAGAATAATGAAGAAAAAATAGGGAGACAGAAAGAATAAAGATCTTAGCGTGTGAGTCTTGTAGAGAAAGAGAAAACAAAAGAGAAGGAGAAATAGAATGAAACATCGGGAGATGATAAAGGAAAGGGGCAAGGGTGGAAGTTACAGTTAGTAAGGGAGAATGAAAAAAAAAGAAGGTGGTGTGAGTAAAAGAAAAAGGGAAAAAAAGAAAAAGAAAAAGGAAAAAGTGTCAGCATATACCAAATCATGGAAAACAAAAAGAAAGAAAGAAAAAGTAAGAAAGAAAAACGAAAGAAACGAAAAGAATGAAAGAAAGAAAATTACAATAAAATTAAAAGAAAGAAAAATTGAAAGAAAAAATTTAAAGAAAGAAAAGAAAAGTAAGAAAAATTTACAATAAAATATGGAAAAAATTAACAATAAAATTTAAAGAAAAAAATACAATAATATATGAAAAAAATTACAAATAAGTTAAAAGAAAGAAAGAATTGAAAGAAAAAATTTAAAGAAAGAAAGAAAAGAAAATTAAGAAAAATTTACAAGAAAATATGGAAAAAAAATAACAATAAAATTTAAAGAAAAAATACAATAATATATGACAAAAATTACAATTAAATTAACAGAAAAATAGAAAGAAAATCGAAAGAAAGAAATTACAATAAAATATGAAGACAGATAGAGCGAAGAATTTTCTAACCGAAGATGGAATGAAAGTTGCGATGGTGTAGGTGGAATGGTAAAGGTTGGAGGGAGGTGTCTTGTTATCAAAGTAAATGTTTTGTTTGTTTTGTACATTTTTTATTATTATTTAATCTGCGGTTTTGCCTATTTTTTTCTTCTTTTTTTTTCTTTTTTTCTTCGTATTTGGTTGTCTCCCTTTACGACTTTCTCGTCAGATATTCGCCATTTTGTTTTGAGGTTTTCGGTACGTTTTTTTTTTTCTCTCGCGCATCAGTTCGTTTCGTTTGGGTCTTTTTAGTTTAGTTTTCTTTTTTTTTTTCAGACCCTTCATTTATAGCCCCCCCCACACACACACATTTTCTCCTTCTTTCTCCAGCATCTTTATCTTCGTTCACGTTTATCTGCTTCTTCTTTCAGTATCATTTCCACTTTCCTTTCCACTTCTTCTTCTTCTTCTTCTTCTTCTTCTTCTTCTTCTTCTTCTTCTTCTTCTTCTTCTTCTTCGTTTTGAGGTCTTCTTCTTCTTCTCTTCTTCTTCTTCTTCTTCTTCTTCTTCTTCTTCACTTCAAAGGTTATTCTTTCGATTCTCTCTCTATCTATCTCTCTTCTCACACACACACACACACACTCGTGTCAATTCTGCTTTCTTCCATCCCATCCCAATTCTCTCTCCTTTCTTTCTCTTCTTTTTCTCTTTATACCTTTATTCTTTCATTCTCTTTTCTTTCTTTCTTTCTTTCTTTCTTTCTTTTGTTCCCCTTCCTTCCTTCTCTCGTAAAAATGCGTAATATTCTTTCTCTTCCAGATCCCAACATTTTCTAGTCCCTCTTTATCTCCTTGTCTGTACCCTTTTCTTCAACATTTTTCTTTTATCATTCTTTTTCTTCTTCTTCTTCTTCTTCTTCTTCTTGTCACTCCTTTCTCTTCGTTTTTAGTTCTTCTTCTTCTTCTT
>CM042145.1:22151645-22156645 GCA_023376005.1 Doryteuthis pealeii | reverse complement strand
ATTTTAACTGATGTTGTAGCTTCGGTTCTGAGCAAAAATCAAACTATGTTTTTAATACAAATAATGTTCAATATATGTGAAATAATCTATTAATAATGGAGATTCGCTTCCGGTTTTTGTCTGTAACAAAAATTATGTCACTGCTTACGTCACATTACCCAAAATCGTCATAACAGAATAAATACACTCAAAATTTGAACATGCAACATTAGACAGTCCTCATTGGTTTTTAAAACAAGTTTTAATAAATACATGACTGGTATTATATATCTATATATAGTTTGTTTTATTCTAATGCATATCTAAAGTTTACATTTCAAATTGTTTTATTTTTTAATCCTTTAATGAATTTGATGATTTTACTTACTTAGGGTACAAACTCGCTGACATTGAATTTTTTACTCCCACTCTCAGGCAATATGTTTCAAAAATCTATTTTCACATCGCCCGGAGGGTGTTTATTATTTTGTACTAGTAATAATAATAAACAATTTTATTTATTGATGCAGTACCATATTAGGATATTGATGTTGCTATGAAAAAAATCAGAAATCATCAATTACTTAAAACTCCATTTCCTACGACTGTAAGCATTACACCAGACGCCTCCACGTGAGTTCGATCTAGGCAGGCAAAACACAACCGGCTTCTGTTACACTGTTATATTGGTACGTTATATTATTCCCGCCAGAGAAAAAAATAAGCGAAGATTTCGCATCTTTAGCATTTCTTCATTCTATCGAGAATTTTAGTTATTCTATAGTTTACCTACAAATTTAGTTACCTACCTGTAATGACAAATTAGTTACCTACCTGTAATGACAAATTAGTTACCAACAAATAGTTACCTACCTGTAATGACAAATTTAGTTACCTGCCTGTAATGACAAATGATAACACCGATTGACTTTGGAAAGCTTTATAATTTTGTTGCCAATTGGACTGGAATTTGTTTTATTCCCTACTTCACACAAGACGACCGGAAATAGATGTTATATATATATTTTTTCGGGACCATATGACATTTAGGCACCCCTTTTTGATCTCGATTCAGAAGGACATGTTTTCATTGTCACCGCCAATATCCGGCTGTTTGTTAACAGACGATTTTTAGAGTTTTTTTTGTCAATAAAACTAACCCCTAAACTTAACCCTAACCCTAACCCTAACCCCTAACAAACAACCGGATATTGACGGTGTAAATGAAAAACATGTCCTTCTGAATCGTGATCAAAAAGGGGTGCCTAAAGGTCATATGGTCCATATTTCGTAGAAAAATGTTAAGGATAGATTTAGTAACATATAGTATGGAGGGGCGGATACGTTATAGATATATTAGTGTATGCCGTGAAAATCATATGATTTTCGTAGAAAAACGTGTTTTTTTTTTGGATAGATTTAGTTTCATATAGTTTTGAGGGGAAGATATATATATATATATATAATTCTGTTAAAGAATATATTTTCTCTTCACGTTACCAGACTTTTAATTTTGTTTCAATTTTATATAAGAATTGTCCGAATATTTATCCTGAAGCGCTTTCCGTGATCATTGGTCATTTTATTGGGTTTTAAAGAATGAAAAAAAAAAAAACATCTTAATTATGCCCTGGAAAGCACTTAAAGAAAACATTTTGGATAATTTTTATATAAACTTGAAAAATTCAAGAAATCTTGTAAGACAAGTGATGCCATCTTCTCATTAAATAGCAAGCCTTCAAAGTTTGTAGACCAGTTCGTATACCTCAATAGCATTATCTCATCTACTGAAAACGATGTCAACACCCGCATAGTTAAAGCAGAGACCACTATTTGCAGATTATCGAATGTGTGGAAATCTCTAAGATAAAATTAAAAGGCTGATTTTTCCAAGGTGTAGCCGTATCAATACTACTCTATAGTTGCACTACTTGGATTCGAAAATGACCGGTTCGCGCCAGATCACCGAAGTTAAGCAGCGATGAGACTTTTCAATACTTAATTGGGTGACCAGTTAAACAACAGAGGGTACTGTTGGGTTTTTAACATGATGTTAACTCTTTTTCTATGGGGAGGCATGTACCTCAAAATGTCTTATATAAAAATATATGTAAACAAATCCTTGTAAATAAAACAAAACTGTTTTTAAAAGCAGGGTAAAAATGTGAAGACTTGTTTATCTAAGTGTACCTGGGAGTAATGTCAACGAAGAGGTACTCGACATTCCCCAAAACTAGAGACTCACCATCAGATGGATTTTAATGTCATACGCACGACGCCCCTTTTTGGGCGTAGGGGTGTACTCTACCTATTTTAAGCCTCACGTTACAGGGTTATTTAGATGGGCCGGGTTAGCTCAGTCGGTAGAGCGTTCGGCTAGAAACCACAAGGTTCCTAGTTCGATACCGGCCATCGCCAACCCAGCGTATGAGTAGTACAGGGATCTATGCGGTAAAGTAAGGGAGCTGATGATGGGCGTGACGCTCCACCTCAGACGCAAAAACAATCTCCTTGGTCTAGCACAAGTGAAAAGTGGATAGGCTCCCTAGCTGATTGGCTGATACCGACTTTAGGCCGCTCGGACGACTTTACTTACTTACTTACAGGGTGAACAGGGTAAAAAAAGGTGAAGACTTATTTACCTCAGCGGACCTGGGAGTAATGTCAACGAAGAGGTACTCCACACTTTTCAGAACTAGAGATGTATTTGCCTCATACCCCAATTGTATGGGCTGGGCACAAGGCCTCGTTTTAACGTGGGTCCACCCACAAGCCGAAGCTCATGGTTGGTACAAAAATTGCGTCGATCCCTTCGGCATTCCCCCTCAAGGGGGCGCCTCAGGCGCTGGGCAATAAACCCGGCCCTGCCCCTTTAAGTCAAGGGGGCAGGTGTTGCCTGGGGGGATAGCCCCCTGGGATCAACGCTATTATTTAACTCTCAACAAGTCCAGCGGCCGAAGTTCGCTGGACCCCCGGCGTTAACCGGAAAGCAGAGGGTTTTTTAGAGACTCACCATCAGATGCATTTTAGTGTCATATCCACGATACCCCTTTTGGGGTCTAGGGGTTGTAGTGTACGTATTTTAAGCCTCACCTACAGGGTTATTTATATTGTATTTGAATGGGTTAGAGTTCTACAACCGTCCAAAAAAATGTCTTCATTGTCAAAAGTCTCTTAGCGGCTATTGTTGGTGGTTGTACCAGATTTTGATTACCTCTGATAGGGTCAGCAGGGCGAGGGAAGTCTGATGTGGAAGACCCGAAACTTCCCAATGAACCCTGCGGATTACATCACTGACGACAATCACCAGCGCCCCAAATGTAGGAGCGTATATTTAAAGTATGAATGAGACCCAAGGCAAATCACTTTCTCATAACTATCCCACTGAAATAAATTAAGAAACATCAGCAAGTTTTCAGACCGAATTCACAAACACAAGAATAACTTCTTTTTTTTTTTTTTTTTTTTTTAAATCTTTCGATTCAATGATTGATTTTGATGGCTTTGATTTTCTTTTTCAAATCTTGGTTAACGCATGCGCGATACCAAGAAAAATATCTCGGCGATGAAAAACGAGAGTACCTTGATTTCTTGTGCGGAAATTAATAGCGTTTTGCTAAATTGGAAAGAAAAAAAATCACAGAGGAAAAAAAACAAAACAAAAAAAAAAAACCGATAGGGAATTATTTACTACAATGAACATAAATCGTTTTAGTGAGGAATATTTCGTAAAATCTGTGCACGTAGAAATGTGTATCCATTACATTCATATATATTAAATCATTTAATTTAGAAAACGAAATATACTTATGCTCACATATATACGTGGCTCATTCGAAAAATAAGGTGAATTTTGCCTAAACAGTTAGCTATAGGAAGCCATGTTTTCTTTAGGAATGCATTGGAAAGAGTTCAAATATATGAATGCATTAGAAATGTTTTTACTTAAGGAATGCATTTGAAAGGTTTTTTTCTATAAGAATGGATCTGATAGTGTTTTATTATAGGAATGCATTAGAAAGGGTTTTACTATAGGGAATGCATTGGAAAGGGTTTTACTATATGAATGCATTGGAAAGGGGTTTTACTATAGGAATGATTGGAAAGGGTTTACTATAGGAATTGGAAAGGGTTTTACTATAGAAATATTGGAAAGTGGTTTTACTATAGGAATACATTAGAAAGGGTTTTACTATAGAAATGCAAAGTGGTTTTACTATAATTTGGAAAGGGTTTTACTATAGGAATGCATTGGAAAGTGGTTTTACTATAGAAATGCATTGGAAAGAGGTTTTACTATAGGAATGCATTGGAAAGTGGTTTTACTATAGGAATGCATTGGAAGGGTTTTACTATAGAAATGCATTGGAAAGTGGTTTTACTATAGGAATGTATTGGAAAGGGTTTTACTATAGAAATGCATTGGAAAGAGGTTTTACTATAGGAATGCATTGGTTTTACTATAGGAATGCATTGGAAAGGGGGTTTTAAATGCATTGGAAAGGGTTTTATAGGAATGCATTACGAAAGGGTTTATATGAATACATTAGAAAGGGTTTTACTATAGGAATGCATTGGAAAGGGTTTTAATAGGAATGCATTGGAAAGGGTTTTACTATAGGAATGCATTAGAAAGGTTTTTACTATAGGAATGTATTGGCCGTGGGTGGTGACCCATGATGCTTAAGGATGGAATCCTCGTGGCTGAAAAGTCAATGATACGCAATACTCCACTTTGATCCTTGCTTTAAGTATTTAAAAGTTGAGAATCAGAAATTTCAGGATTTCGAGACCATATTCGCCTCGGAAAACTTTTATGGTGCATTGTGGGAAGGACTGACTCGTTAAATTTTGGTTTAATTTTAGTTTAGTTTAAGTCAAACCGGTCAATCCTTCCCACGATGTACCACACAACTTTATATATATATATATATATATATATATATATATAGTTTTTTCTAGTATTCGAGAATTGAAAATAAAGTGCTCGATAACGGGTGTAAGAGCTGTATTTCTCCCAT
>CM042145.1:22121645-22141645 GCA_023376005.1 Doryteuthis pealeii | reverse complement strand
ATATGAAAGTGAAAGTGATACCAATTGTAGTTGGTGCACTTGGAACGATCCCAAAAGATTGGAAAAGGGTTTGGAAAGTCTGGAAATCAGAGGAAGGATTGATATCATTCAGAACACTGCACTGCTGCAATCTGCCAGCATACTAAGAAGAGTCCTGGAGACCTGAGGAGACTTGCTGTCACTCAGACTCCAGTGAAAGACCATCAGCTAATGCTGATGTGAAAACTCAAAAGGAGCAAATAATATATATATATATAAGTCTATCAAAAGGTTCTAAAAATCGGCAATTTTGCGGTTATAGATCTATTTCTGCCCACAGGTATCTGTATATATGGGTTTCTTTCATACCGCTAACTTAATTGAAAATGGTAAACATATAAGGCTTTATATAAAATTTTTCTGGGAACTCCTGAAAAGATATCGGGTTTTAGTTTTTCTCGTCGTCGTAAGGGTGGGGTGGGGGCTTGTGACCAGGTGGTGGTGATGTTGTCTCTCTGGGTGGCAATTCGGAGAACGCTATAAACCAGGCAACAATGTTTAAATCAAATACATCGTTTACATCTTTTGTTGTCCCACCCCCAAGTCAAACCGTTGTTATTATTTTCAAATCATTCTGAAAAAGAATCTGATCTCGTTTCTTTGTTTAATGGCATATCAACCTACGTGAGTTATTTAAGGCCAAAGCCAGAAGAAATAGAACAACGTTAATGGTATTCTATAATCCAAGTAATGTGCAATGACGAGTTGAAGCGACAATTTTCCCAGGCTGTGGCTACATCAGTACTGTTGTATGGCTGCACCACTTGGACCCTAACGATGCGCATTGAGAATAAGCTAGATGGGAGCTGCACAAGAATGCTGCGTGCGGTCTTGAACAAGTCGTGGAAACAGCACTCTACAAGGAAGCAGCTTTATGGTCAACTGCCCCCCCACACTCCACAAATCATCCGAGTGAGACGGACAAGGCATGCTGGACACTGCTGGAGAAGCAAGGACGAGCTTATAAACGACGTTATCTTGTGGAAACCAACACATGGACGTGCTAGTGTGGGCCGCCCACCAAGGACCTACATCGACCAACTCTGTGAGGATACTGGATGCTGCACGGAGGACCTCCCCGAGACAATGAATGATAGAGAAGGTTGGCGAGAGATAGCCATGGATATCTGTGCTAATTGTGCGACACTATGATGATGATGATAATGATGATGATGTATAATCCATATCTGAAGGGTTCCATACTTTTACCAAGGGAATTAGTCTGAAAGCGAACTATAATAACATGTGCTGGGGCACGGTCTCAAGGTATGTATGTTATGTTTGAGAACGATGCTCTGGCTCAGTATTACAGTCGTCGAAACCGCCCGTCCCAACCTTCCGTTCTTATGTTGTCTGTTGATTTACAGGAAGGCTGAAAAAAAGCTGGTTTCGTTCCTTTTACCAACTCGGCTGAAATAGGATTAAATAACCAAAAGCTGTCAACGGTTCAACAAAACAATTGAACACAACGCATTTTGATGCTTATGTACAAAATATATACATTTATTTTACAAAGGAGCGAGGTGATTTCTTGTCAGTTGATTGGCGATCTACAGCTAGTTTTTGACTAAGTTATCAATTTTGTACCGAGTGGCAAGGCATCAGAGTGTATCGGTAAAGTTGTATCAAGGGCCCCGAGCCATGGCGAGCTCCCTGGTTTCGGAGTGTCTGACTCCGCTTCTCTCTCTTCTTCTTCTTCTTTCTCTGGTCTGTCTCTTTCTTTGGTCTGTCTTCTTTATGGGATCCAAACCTCCCCACCCCTAACATATGTCTCTGATTGGCCAGCCACTCGATACTATTGCCTACGTGTCTAAATGGTCTTGTGCCAGCCTAGCTTGTATCTTTCCATTTGAGTTATTCCAACTCCAACGAGTCAAGGCCAACCATTGTTTTATTTATCTAAGTTTTTGAAATTGTTGACCAACTTGTCAAAAACTGGAATCTTATTTGTCAAATAAATTTATATTTGTAATATAAACAATTATTATTATTATTATTATTATTATTATTATTATTATTACTTTTAATTTTAAGAAACCACCATATTTAATAATTAGGGTAGTTTTAATTAAATAGTAATTAATTAACAGATCGCCAATCAACCCATAACATTTTAATTGTGTTACAGAATGTAATAGCACGATTGGAGTTCGAACTCGCTTACTCTAATATCGCAATCGAATGCTCTAACGACTGGGCTAAACCAGTTTTTCCTTCTGCCATGATGTCTTCAAAAATGCCTGTAATTTTTCAGTAATAACCACTGACATGAAGAAATTCCTAAACCGTCAATTAAAGAAATGATTCACTGCGGGATAGTAATTTCTGTGGTCAAATCGAGTTATTTGCAGGCACAGGTCAAAAAGTAGGAGTATTGTGGTTGTTCTGGCCGACTTTGGACACTGTTGTGCAAAAAAGCTGGAGCCCGATCCTTTAGGTTTATAAAAAAAATTGAATCTATAGCGTGTCAACATATACGCCTAAGTTATCAAAAATTCATTTTCTTTTCTTTAAGAAATATCTTTAATACTGATAAAGTGAAATATTCGTGTAATTTTCATTTTTACGCAATATACACGACAATTTACCCATACCACTTGATCTCTCTCTCTCTCTCTCTCTCTCTCTCTCTCTCTCTCTCTCTCTCTCTCTCTCTCTCTCTTTCATATATATATATATATATATATATATATATAAGATTTTTGGATGTTTGGTTTTTAGAAGCATTGTTGGATAAAGTATATATTATTATTTATATTTTTGCTTGAAGGCAATTACAATGCGTATATCGTATAAAATTCGATAATTATAGAAAATAAGCATGACAAGTGAATTTCGCAAATGATCATGCGATGCTAGAACATCGTACAGTCTGTTTCAACTTTATTAGGTCTCATCAGCGATGTATACTAACGATTTCCCTCCGACAGAAATCGAAACCGGTAGTCCAGCAGGCAAAGTCTGTGACTTAATAAAGTTGAAACAGACTGTACGATGTTCTAGCATCACATGATCATTTGCGAAATTCACTTGTCATGGTTATTTTCTATAATTATCGAATTCTATACGATATACGCATTGTAATTGCCTTCAAGCAAAAATATAAATAATAATATATACTAATATATATATATATATATATATATATATATATAATATATATATGAAGATGCTGACTTCCGTTAATTGGCGATTAATTCCGATCGCTTTAATGTCTATTGTGTACAAAAACCGAATAATTGCTCAAACTTTATATTTGGCGGTCGCATTAATCGAATGCTTGATCCCAACCGTTATTTGTCCTTAAACTATCTCACCTTATCATCCATTGATGATGAGGATCTACTGTATTAGTTTGGAACATCCTATATCAGCATTCTTTTTGGCATCCTTCCATCGACGAGAGACGATGGAGTAGTGACCAGATCTTTTTTATTTTTATTTAGTGGAACTACGTAACTTAGGCGGGTTGATATGGAGGATGAGCTGTTGTCCAAGCAGCAAATCTCCCCTCTCTACACTGCCGCTGTGACCCAAAGGAAAGGTAAGAAACCAATGCAGATTAGCAGCGGTAGTGTCGCAGGAGTTGTTGGGTAGCACTGGATTTCAGCATCACACCACCTTAGGGACTCCGGCTCCGGGTTTGTTTTTTAGCAGCATTCGTTTTGGCATCCTTCCATCAACGAGAGACGATGGAGTAGTGACCAAATCTTTTTTATTTTTTTATTCTATTTCATTTAGTGGAACTATGTAGCTTGGGCAGGTTGATATGGAGGATGAGCTGTTATCCAAGCAGCAAATACCCCCTCTCCATACTACCGTAAATTAGCAGCGGTAGTGTCGCAGGAGTTCCTGGGTAGCACTGGATTTCACACCTTAGGGACTCCGGCTTTCTTTTCGGGGTTTACTCCCCTAGCCTTTTCTAATTATCATATTTGATGGCATATAAGTAGATCCAAAAATAACCTGCATAATAAAATGCACTTACCTTTCTGTTGGGCATTTATCAATTTTTAGATAAGTTGTATAACGTTTCAAATCCTGTGGACTGACTTCCTTTAAACAGTCAATGGGTAAGACAATCTCTCTGGGTTGAGTACAATTTGGGTGACCAGATAAAAACAAAAGATAAAGTTGTGGGCACAAATGAATTCGGACATTCCACCAATTTTGAACTGCAAAATATAAAAGACAAGAGAATAAAAATTCTGAACCCACGTTCATTACAAATCAAATGGGTAAAGAACGAGAACAAACTAGAAAAATATCCTTTCACCTACCCCCACCCATAAAAAAGAAAGAAAAAAAAGATAATTTTGGTATATTTATCCATTTATTAATAAATAAAATCAGACATGATCAAATGAAATGGAAAGTGGCACATCTTTTTCAGTATTTTGATGATCATTGCTCTCCACGGTCATCATCAGGTCACACTGTGTCATATATATTTACCAACCCCTCCTCACGAACAGGATGTGACACAAGGTCAATTTCTTAAGCGGAGTTCAACAGGTTTGAATTCAAAGTTTTCCTTATCCAAGACCGGTTGCCTAACCAAGGTTAAAGAGCCCAGTCTGCCCTACTATTTACCCATAGCTGGAGGTAGAGCAGAATTCATACTTTTCCCAAGGGTATTAGCGCTAAGTGAAATGCAATTACTACGTCCAGGATTTTAACTCGGGGCGACGAGTCCATTTCCTATTACTTTAACCATTGCACCACGCGCTTCCTGTGTCATATAGTACCTAAATGAGGACAATGGAATCATTTTTTCCATAAATGGTGAAACCTCAGACGAGAGAACCAGCGAGATCTCACGGATTTGTGAATGTAACTAGTCATTGCAGATTACTCATGTCATTTGTATCTTGCTTAGTAAACCTTTTTTTCCTTACCTAAAATACTCGTTTTCAAACTAGAAAAATACCCTTTCACCTACAATCAATGGGTAAGACAATCTCTCTGGGTTGGGTACAATTTGGGTGACCAGATGTCACCTTCACGACCTTGCCAATGTATCTGAATTGTACTTCTCGTTACTAAAATACAATACTTCCCTGGCATGGGGGGAGGATCAGAGTGTAGTATCTGTTCCAGGTGCTGTGCTCTGAGACTTTCCTAATCCACCCGGCGTCGGCTGGGGGGTCCAGTATGCTTCGGCCACTGGACCGGTAAAGTAAAATTAATAGCGTCGATCAGAGTGGAAATGCCAACGGGATCGACGCAATTTTTATGTCTACCTCCCATGAGCTTCGGCTTGTGGGTGGGCCCGCATAAAAATGTCCTTGTGTCAAGCCCTCATAAGTGGGACGAGAGGCAAATATCCCTTCTCGTTACTAAAATATTGCAAAACTTTTGACTCACCCTGATATATCCGTTATTCCTTAGGAAAAAAAAATGATACAGCTCGTAACTGAGAAGGAAAAATCCTTCTTTGAAAGAAAATCTACGAAAGAAAATGAGAAAGAATCGTGAATGAAAGAAAGACGGAAAGAAAGAAAGATTGAGAAAAAGGAAGGGAAGAAAGAAAGAAAAAAAAATGAAGCACAACACCTTTTTACACTTTGAGAAGTAATTACGTTTAACTCGCTTCATGGTTTCGTCAATGCAATTCATTTTGAACCTTAGACCCTGGGCCCATCGTCCTTTTTCTCTTCCGCTGAGCTCTCGTCTCGGACCAGGGTGGGTTATGGAAATAGATATTTGGCGTGCTGTGTGCTAGCCGAGGTAGTCTGTGTGTCAATGTGAGGCCTGCTTGTCACAGGACGTGCCCGACGCACCTCGGCAGTAATCTACACCCAAGGGCTTTCAAACGGACAAGCTGTTGGCGAAATGATGGCAATGGAGGGGAAGAAAGAAAAAGCCAGGTTACAGTGGCATTCACCACCTCCCCACTCGCAACCTCTGCCGCTTGGTTCAATGTTCTCTATCCATCAGTCAGAGACAGTGGACCTTCGTGACTCATGGATATGAGGAGGAGGGGGGACGCAGGAGAGGTGGGGGGGGGCGTTGAGGTGTAGCTTGCTTGATGTACGGCTTTACGGCGATCGTTCCATCATTTCAGTTGAGCGGATAAGTTGTTCGGGGATTGACAAAGAGAGAAAGAGAAGAGAAGAGAAGAGAAAGAGGAAAAAGAAAAAGAAAAAAGGAAAGAAAGAAAGAAAAGTTGAAAAGCAAAAGTATCACGTGGGGAAAAAGAAAAAGAAAGGAAAAGAAGGAAAGGGAGATACAAATTGCGGCATAAATACAATAGAAAGAAAAGAAAGAGAATCGAAGAAAGAAAATCGGACAAAGTTGTGAAAGAAAGAAAGAAAGAAAGAAAGAAAGAAAGGAAGAGAGAAAGAAAGAAGCATTAAGAGAAGAGAAACAAATGAAAACTATATAAAAAAGAAGGAATTACTAAAGTTTAAAGATAAAAATAATGAAAAGAAAGAAAATCTACGAAAGAAAATGAGAAAGAGTCGTGAAAGAAAGAAAGAAGGAAAGAATGAATGAAAGAAAGAAAGAAAGAAAGAAAGAAAGAAGAAAAGAAAGCGAGTCTATGAAAGAAAATGAGAAAGACCCAAGAAAGAAAGAAAGAAAGAAAGAAAGAAAAAAAGAAAGAAAAGAAAGTAAGAGAATCGAAGAAAGAAATGAGAAAGAGTCGTGAAAGAAAGAAAGAAGGAAAGAATGAATGAAAGAAAGAAAGAAAGAAAGAAAGAAAAGAAAGAAAAAAAAGAAAGGAGTCTATGAAAGAAAATGAGAAAGACCCAAGAAGAAAGAAAGAAAGAAAGAAAGAAAAAAGAAAGAAAAAGAAAGTAAGAGAATCGAAGAAAGAAAATGAGAAAGAGTCGTGAAAGAAAGAAAGAAGGAAAGAATGAATGAAAGAAGGAAAGAAAGAAAGAAAGAAAGAAAGAAAAAAGAAAGAAAAAGAAAAGAAAGCGAATCTATGAAAGAAAATGAGAAAGACCCAAGAAAGAAAGAAAGAAAGAAAAAAAGAAAGAAAGAAAGAAAGAAAAAGAAAAGTAAGAGAATCGAAGAAAGAAAATGAGAAAGAGTCGTGAAAAGAAAGAAGGAAAGAATGAATGAAAGAAAGAAAGAAAGAAAGAAAGAAAGAAAGAAAATGTGTGTGTGTGTGTGTGTGCGTGTGTGTGTTTGAAAGAGAGAGAGGGGGGATAATAATTAGAGAGAGGGAGAGAGAGAGAGAGATGGGGAGAGAGAAATCAGACAAAATAAAAGATAAAGGAAGGAAGTGAAGAGAAAAGGAAAGAAAAGATTGAAACCGAAAATATCCGGTGGGAAAAGGAAAAGAAGGAAAAGAAGATGAAAACCGCAGAGTAAATATAAGTATTGCAAAAAAAGAAAAGAAAAGAAAGACATCTACGAGGGAAAAGGAAAACAGTTTCTTGAAAGAAAGAAAGAAAGAAAGAAAATGAGAAAGGGTCATGAAAGAAAGAAAGAAAGAAAGAAAGAAAGAAAGAAGAAAAAAGGAACAAAAGAAAGTGAATCTACAAAAGAAAATGAAAGGTAGTGAGAGAAAGAAAGAAGGAGAAAGAAAGAAAGAAGAAGGAAGGAAAGAAAGAAAGAAGGAAAGAAAGAGAGAATAAAGAACGAAAAGAAATAAGAATAAAACGTGAAGAAAAAAAAAGAATAAAAAACGTAAAAGAAAGAAAGAAAGAAAGAAGGAAAGAAAGAAAGCAAAAGAAACAAAAGAAAGTGAATCTACAGAAGAAAATGTGAACGAGTAGTGTAGAGAGAGAAAGAACGAACGAAAGAAAGAAGGAAAGAAAGAACGAACGAAAGAAAGAACGAACGAAAGAAAGAAAATAAAAATAAAACGTGAAAGAAAAAAAGAATAAAAAACGTGAAAGAAAGAAAGAAAGAAAAAGAAGAAAGAAAGAAAGAAGGAAAGAAATGCAAAATTATGCAATAGAAGAAGAAAACGAAATGAAAAATATAAAACAGGAAAAGATAAAAAAGAAAAATGAACAAAAGAAAAAACATAGTTGGAAATAATAAAAATGAAGGAATGATTGGATAAAAATGTGACAAGAGAGAGAGAGAGAGAGAGAGAGAGAGAGGAGAGAGAGAGAGAGAGAGAGAGAGAAAGAAGAAAGAGAGAGAGGGGGGAGTGAAATATTAAGTGAGAGGAAAGAAAGAGAGAGAGAGAGTGAGTAAGTGAAATATTAAGTGAGAGGAAAAGAAGAGAGAGAGAGAAAGAGAGAGAGAGAGAGAGAGAGAGAGAGAGAGAGAGAGAGAGTGAGTGATGGGGAAGAGAGAAATTAGATAAAGTGAGTGAGGTAAATAAATGACCAACCAGAAAGAAAATGCGAGAGAGAAAATAAGTCTCTAGTCGCTTGATTGATTGGCTGATGTCTACGGTCGTAAACGGATACGCACGGACATGGACGCCGCAAGAAGAAAAAAAAAAAAACAAACCCCGGAAACACACTCATTCGAACACTAACACACCACACACACACATATATATATATATATATATATATATATATATATATAGTGGCGCGATTGTGAGTAAACTCGCCTCGCAGATAGGTAGGAAGATAAAGTAGATACGTAGAGAAAAATAGTTTGTTCCACGAAATTGACACACACACACACACACACATACACACATACACACACGTACAAATGCACGCCCATAAAACAGTAAACTATTTCCTGTTGTACTTTCCTTAAATGTAATATATATATATATATATATATATATATATATAATTGTGAGGTATCCAAAACTTGGTAGTAAGGGATGATTCTATATGTGATATCTAAGACACACTGTATTATTATTGTATGATCCAGTATGTATAAATACAGTGAATCTTTAAATCACTGCAGAGAGCTCAATGTATAATAATCTTTTTAGATTATATACAGAGCAATATTTATCTTTGAAAGGAAGGAAAAACTCAACACCGTTATTCCATAATAAATTTATTTCAACCAAAATAAAAAAAAAGGCCCCAATTTTGGTCGAAATAAATTTATTATGGAATTACGGTGTTGAGTTTTTCCTTCCTTTCAAAGATAAATATATATGTATATATATATATATATAATGCAAAAAAGAGGGTTTACGATTTGAAATACTAACCACGACATTAAGTTTCACGCCTGGTGTATCCACGTGATCGTCAGATGAATTCCATTATACGGACTCTTTGTTTTATATTATGCTGTTATATTCATGTTGTGCTGTAGGTCTTTGTTATTGGTGTGCACATGTGGTGTGCATATTGGTGTGCACATGTGTATGTGTCCATTAGAGAACGTCACTTATAAGTTCGTCTTTGCTTTTCCAGCAGTATCTAGCATGTCTTGCTGGTCTCATCCGGATGGGATGGTTTGTTTAATAGAAGGCAGGCGATCGCACAGTTGCTTACTTGTGTGATGCTGCTTCAAAGATTTGCTCAGCGCCGCGTAGGATAGGGTCCTGTAGAAATCATTTCAATTTGATTGAAACCATGGTAGACCCTTTATTTTTCCTCTAATAATAATATTATTAGTATTATATATATATATATATACTTTTGAGAGGAAGGAAAAACTTTACAAAAAACGTCATTCTGTAATAAAATCTTAAAAAGATTATTATACATTGAGCTCTCTTTAGGGATTTATAAAAATCTCTGTATTTGCACCTACTAAAACATGCAATAATTATACAGTGTGATTTTGAAAATCCCATGTAGATTCATCCCTTACTACCAGTTTTTGGATACCTTACACACACACACACACACACATACACACACACACACACACACACACACACATATATATATATATATATATATATATATATATATATATATATATATAATACAATTTTTCCAAAGGAGGTGTTACATATATATGAGTTGAAAATGGAAATGAATTCAGTAATATGTTGAAAAGATAAATAAATAAAGGAAAGAAAATGTTGAATGGATAAAAATGGTTTAATGAAATGCCAACACATGTTTTGGCTGAGAGTTTGTCCATGTACACATTGTATTATATTTATTATTATTTTAAATATGAAATAAAATAATGATGATAGAAAAATATAAAATATTGGAACGGTCTAATTCGTTCAGAAAGCAAATAAAATCGGCACCAACAGGAAGTGAAGGCCAGAACATTTTGAAATCAAATTATCTTCTTTGTACAAAACGTAAAATAAACCTAAAAATAATGCGATTTCAAAGTGTTAGTTGAATATGTCTTCTCCAAAATGTGAGAATTATAACTTCCAAATCTCTTAATGATTAAGAAAATGTGCTTTACGATATTATTATTTACCCCAATCAATGCTGGTAATTGACAGGTTATCGAGCATATGGAAGTCTCTCTAATATGATAACGCGGGAAATTCTTCCAAGATGTAGCCGTATCAGTATTGCTGTATGGCTGCACCACTGGAACTTTAACGAAACACTTGGAGAAAAGCTAGATGGAAACTACACAAGGATGCTGTGGGCTGTCTTGAAACAAATCCTGCAAGCAGCTTCCCACAAAACTAAGAACTGCTTGACAATTTGGGACGAACGCATAAGTAACGTTCTCTAGTGGACTCCAACACATGGACACACCAGTATTGACCGACCTGTAAAAACTTCCTTGATGTGCGAACCCTGGATGCCGAGTCGATGACCGAATATATATATATATATATATATATATATATATATATATATATATAGGAGAGAGAGAGAGAGAGAGAGCGTCAAGGAAATGCGTGCTGTCAGTACTGTTACGATTTTATGGGCCATCCTTTAGGCTCCAAGCAAGAGCGCTTGTCCAGCGGATATCCTTGGCAAAGAATCCTTTGGTTGTTCCTTGGTGCTCCTCAGTATTGCCAGTCCTTCGTCAATGATTGCAAATGGACGTCTCTCAGTATCAGTGATTAAGTAGTCAACCAGCCACGCAGCCGGGCTGTTGATTGGCTGAGGTTGAAACCACGTGACATCGCCTAGTCTATAAATTTAAGTGGTGTATTGTAGCACAACTTATATATCAAAATATTCCAACACTTGATGATGATGATGATGATGATGATGATGAAATATTCCATCACTTGATGATTATGATGATGATGATGAAATATTCCAACACTTGATGATGATGATGATGATGATGAAATATTCCAACACTTCGATCAATTAGTCCTTGACCTCTCATGTAGTAATTATTAATGTGCGTGTGTGTGACTTATATTTATTCTTGCTTCTCCAGCATGTATTGTTCGTCTTATCTATGCGTATTCCGTTAAAAAACCAACCAACCAACCAACAAAGGTAATTATGAACTTTTGTTTAGTAAATTAGGGTGTCCCAGAAAAAACAGAACCCACAAATTTTGTAATAAAAGGGGGGTTTAGAGTTAGAGTCAGCGTTTAGGTTTAGGGTTTGGGTTGGGGTTAGGGTTTGGGGTCAGGGTTGGGGTTGGAATTGGTGTTAGGGTTAGGGTTCTGTTTTTCCTTGGTCACCCTGTACATATGGAAGTCTCCAGTATCAGTGATTAAGTAGATAGTATAATAGGAAGTAAAAAATAAAATTACAGTTATTTCTTCTTGTTAATGGATTTCTTTTAAGATTTATCCCCGAGAATGTTGCTCATATTCATTAGGATAAAACCAAACAATTAGAAATCAATAATATTAAGCAGATATTTATTAAAATCACATTTTTAATATCAATATGCAAATTAGTCTTCTCGTTCACACTCTAAACCGCTATTTTGTTATAAATATAAATACATATGCATGTTATTAGTTTGTAGATATGGTAAACAGTATTAATAGTATAAAACATATTTATTAATAATTGAGGGTTAAATAAAAAAAGAATTATAGAGAATGTAATGTAAATGTGTGTTGTGACTTAAGTAGTGACATAGTTACGGTTACAAACAGACATATACACAATCCCTTAATTTGCTATGCAATACATTTCCTAAATTACAGAATGACATTTTGTAGCGTGATCATACATGACATTTTAATATTAATTTCATCTGTGTGTGTGTGTGTGTGTGTGTGTGTTACGTGTGTTACGAGGAGGATGTGGCACAAGGTCAATTTCTTAAGCGGAGTTCAACAGGTTTGAATTCAGAGTTTTCCTTCTCCTAGACCGGTTGCCTAACCAAGACTAAAGAGCCCAGTCTGCCCTACTATTTACACATAGCTGGAAGGAGAGTAGAATTCATACTTTTCCCAAGGGTATTAGTGCTAATTGAAATGCGATTACCACGTCCAGGATTTGAACTCGGGGCGACGAGTTAATTTCCCATGACTTTAACCATTACACCACACGCTTCCACAAGTGTGTTGTGTGTGTGTGTGTGTGTGTGTGTTATATCATTATAGATAAAGTATAATAACATTTTTGGAAAAATATCTTTGGCATAGGGGTTGACATGCCGTAAAACCAACCAACCAACCAACCAACCAATTTCCTTTAAAACCGGACTGAAATTAATCGTCATTATCACTGACCAGGTCATAACACCACTCATCTCATTATTACTTCGTCATTGTCGATCTACTGCAGCCCAATTTCTATTTTATAATTGCACAGACATTATTATGGGCTGTCAATTCTATTGTTAGTCACGACAAAAATAGAACTTTTCCTTATTTAGTCGGAACAAATTGTTGTCGGTGGTTGGTGCGTTTTCTTTTCAACACTCTTTGAATGTCTTCTCCTCTCAGCTTTGTAAAAAGAGGAAAATCGCAGCTTTTATTGTCATAGCCCTGTGCGTCGCCAGCGTCTGTGCTATAATACACAAAATGTTGAAATTTTATAGATTTTCTCAGGTCATGAATATCGATTGGCTTCCATCAGATCAATTATGCAGGATTATTGATTAAAGATTAGTTTTATTTTTATTGTTAAGTATAATGCTAGTGAAACAGACACACACGTATATATATATATATATATATTTTATATATATATATATATATATATATATATATATATAGAGAGAGAGAGAGAGAGAGAAAGAGTAATAGACTGACATGGATAAATATGAACATAGATATAAATAAACAGCGATTGATTATATATATATATATATATATATATATACTGTCGTGCGACAAGTCAACAAAACTGGAATATAACTAACTTCAAAGCAAACGAAAAATCTGGGATGGCCAGCTAGTGTAATGGTTAGAATCCCCGCCTGTCAGCTTGGCAGTCGAGGTTTCGAGTCACACACGGAGCAGTCTTCCATGTCTATAACCTTGCTGATGAGACCTAATATGTCGAAATGTACATACAGGGAGTGACATTTTCTCGATTTGTTTAGCCTTACATTTGAACATATATGCCCGCCTAAATTCATTAATTATATATTGATTAATTTTCAAAATTAGGACTTCAATTAAGCACATATCCTCCAAACATTGTCGGATAAAAAGGCCATATCAAAAATAAACACATTGTTTGTTTACTTACTTTCATATATATATATATATATATATATATATATATATATATGGTGCAATTGTTACCACTGGTTTCCAGACAGCATGCTTGCTACCCTTCATCACGTCAAACACCTGTTTAAGAAATACATAGAATGCTGTCTGGAAACCAATGGTAAAAATTGCACCTTAAATGTATTGTACAATACAATAAAAAAATACAGCTCTTACAAATGTAATCGAGCACTTTATTCTCATTTCTTCAATACTAACAAATGACTAACAATATATATAGAGAGTGAGACAGACAGACAGAGAGACAGAGACAGAGAGAGAGAGAGACAGACAGACAGACAGACAGACAGACAAAGATAGAGACAGAGGTACATAGATAGACAGATAGATAGAAATGAATACAGTGGGATATACAGATTTAATAGACTACAGTAGATAAATATGAACACACTGAGATATATAAATATGAACACAGATAGATATGAATAGGTTGCAATTTATATATAAATGTGGATATAGATATAGATAGAAATGAATAGAGTGGGATTTATATTTATATATATATAATATATATATATATATATATATATATATATATATGAATATACTGCAATAGATAGATATGAACAGACTACCCTGAAGATGACCCGTGACGGGACGGAAAGTACTCAGGAAATAATGAGCTAGGGTAAATACATCAGCCAATTTCGCCTGATATAATTACATCAATCCAGCAACTCGAAAGTACCATTAACAAGATTTGCTGACTGAAAATGGCTGCGCAGTTCAACAAAATATGTCTTAAGGAAGAAATGCTGCCTAACTATATATATATAATATATATATATATATTATATATATATATATATATATGAGTGAGTGAGAGAGAGAGAGAGAGAGAGAGAGAGAGAGAGAGAGAGAGATAGAAATGAATATATAGATATATATAGGTATATATAGATTTAAATAGACTCCGATAAATATGAACAGATAGATAGATAGATAGATAGATAGATAAATGAATAGACTCCGATATAGAAATATGAAGACTGAGATAGATAAATATGAACATAGAGAGATATGAAGAGTATTAATTTATATATATATATATATATATATATATATAGAGAGAGAGAGAGAGAGAGAGAGAGAGAGAGAGAGAGAGAGAGAGAGAGGTAGACAGATAGACGGATGAAATTAATAGAGAGGTATATGAATAGACTGCGATAAATATGAACAGACTTAGATAAATAGACAGACAGACAGACAGATAGATAGATAGATAGATAGATAAAGGAATAGACTCCGATATAGAAATATGAAGACTGAGATAGATAAATATGAACATAGAGAGATATGAAGACTATTAATAATATATATATATATAATATATATATATATATATATATATATATAATATACCAAGCGTGTTGGTAGATCCTTGCGGAGAGAAAAAACCCGGCAGAGAGTTTGATTGTAAAAATATACTACCAAACATCAACCAGGAAGAAAAAAATAATTTTGAAAAAAAGAAAGGACCAAGATATTCGTACCAACAAAAAATAATCTATTGGTATAGTATTTGGCCAAAAGAAAAAACAATTTATATGCATATATATGTATATAAGATATATATATATTCATATAACCGCTAGGAGAAGCTAATTTGTAAAAAGTGCTCGATACCTAAGTAGAGCCAAGTAATAAAGATAATCTACTGAGTCAACGAACCTACTATTAGTTTCGCATAAAGCTCTTCAGGGCTAAAATCTGACTCAGATTTTAGCCCTGAAGAGCTTTATGCGAAACTAATAGTAGGTTCGTCTGACTCAGTAGATTATCTTATATATTATATTATAATATATATATATTATAGAGAGAGAGAGAGAGAGGGAGGGAGAGACAGACAGACAGGCAGACAGACAGATCGATAGATAGAAATTAATAGAGGGGATATGGAGATTTGAATAGACTGCGATAAATATGAACAGACTTAGATAAATAGACAGACAGACAGATAGATAGACAGACAGATAGATAGATAGATAGATTGATGAAGATCGATAAATATCCGGCAACTTGAAATTGACAAATCATTCAGCACAAAAACAGAATGTCGAGGGCGGCAGCGGCAGTGGCAGCAGCAGCAGCATCATCAGCAGCAATCGATCACTATAGACAAAAACGTTAATCAACACCGTTGCCAGCTTCACTGGTTCGATCTGTTCTCCCGCAGTATCCACCCGTAAGCATCATCCACATCTTCATCACCCGTGCAGTACACTGCTCGAGTTGAGCCTCCTCCTAGCCCTAATCCTGGCTCGAACCGCCGTCCCACCCCTACACATCTCCCACCCCCACACACCGCCACTGTTTCGGCCTGCTTGCCCAGCGGACCGTTCTATGAGCTGGCCGATCGTCCGACGGTACGGCCCTTGTCGGCCCAATCGATGCAAGGCAAAACAACGACCGAACGATTTCTAGTCGACCGTGCGCCGCTCGCACGCCCCCTAGCGGCCTGTCTGTCGGTTGAACGGGCGACCATTCTTTCGCGCTGTTTCCCTACCGATTGCTTCATCACTCGATCTGCCGGCCACTTCCGTCCCTACGCTTCGATGGCGTCCTGAATTTCCATTTCGATCTCACCCCACATCGCTCCAGCCCTACTCTCTTGCCGCCCGACCGGTCGCCATTTTTCGAATGTCCGTTCGTCCGGCCATCCATGAATTCGTTAGTTCACTGACCTGTCGCGCCCTGTCGGCCAATAGAGCCCGGATGTACTGACGGACACGCATGGAAGGTGACACTCGATCGTCAGTGGTCGACATGAAATGAAGAAAAATGGGTGGTTGAAAATCAATAAGATAGAATGAAAAAAAAATGGAAGAAAAATGAAAGAAATAAAACGAAAGAAAGAAAAAAAATGACGAATAAGAGAAAGGAAAGCCTGAAAAAGGAAAAAGAAAAAAAAGAAAAAAAAAAACGAAAAAAAGAAAAAATAGAATTTAATGGTGAGAATGAAGAAATAAATTTAGGAATAAAACAAAACAATAAAAATAAGGCAATTATGAAAAGAAAAATGAGTAAATGTAAAAGAAACGAAGAAAAGAAAAAAAGAAAGAAAGGAAAGAAAGGAAAAAAGAGAAAAGAAAGGAAAAAAAAGAAAAAAGAAAAATAAAGAAAGAAAGAAAAAAGACTGAAAAAAGAAGATGCGAAGGAAAATAGAGAAATTAAAGAGAAGAAAGAAAGAAAGAAGAAAGAAAAAAAAAAGGAAGAAAGAAGAGAAAAAAAAAGAAAGAAGAGAAGGACAGAGGAAAGAAAAGAAAGGTGAAAAGAAAGAAGAAAAAAGAAGAAAGAAGAAGAAAAAGAAGAGAAAAAAAAAGAAAGATAGAAGAAGAGAAAACAGAGAGAAATAAAGAAAAAAAAGAAAAAAAAAGAGAAAGAAGAAAGAAAGGAAAAGAAACTGAAAAAAAGAAGATACGAAAGGAAAACAAGGAAGAAAGAAGGAAGAAAAGAAAGAAAGAAAGAGAAGAAAATAAGAGAAAAAAGAAAAGAAAAAAAAAAAAAGAAAGAAAGAAAGAAAGAAGACTGAAAAAAAGAAGATGCGAAAGGAAAAACAGAGAAAATAAGAGAAAAAAGAAAAAAGAAAGAAAAAAGAAGAAAGAAGACTGAAAGGAGAAGAAACGAAGGGGAGGAAAAAGGAAAACAGAGAGAAAATAAGAAGAAAAAAAAGGAAAGAAGAGAAGAAACAAGAAAGAAAAGAAAGAACAAAAGGAAAGAAAAAAGAAAAATAAAAAGAAGAAAGAAAGAAAAAAAAGAAAAAAGAAATTAATGAAAAGGAAGGAAAACAGAGAGAGAAGAGAAAGAAGAAGGAGGAAAAAAAAAAGAAAAGAAGAAGAAGAAAATGAAAGAAGAAAGAAGAAAGAAGACTGAAAAAAAAAGAAGATTTACGAAGGAAACAGGAGAGAAAAAAAAATAAGGAGAAAGAAAAAAAGAAGAAAGAAAGAAAGAAAGAAAGAAAGAAGACTGAAAAAAAGAAGAACGAAGGAAACAGAGAAAAGAAAAAATAAGGAGGAAAAGAAAGAAAAAAAAGAAAGAAAGAAGACTGAAAAGAAGATGCGAAGGGGAAAACGAGAAATAAGAGAAAAGAAAAAAAGAATAAAGAAAGAAGAGAAACGATACGAAAGAAAGAAAAAATAAAAGAAAAGAAAAAAAAAAAGAAAGAAAAGAAAGAAAGACTGAAAAAGAAGAAGATACGAAGGGAGAAAAACAGAGAAAATAAGAGAAAAGAAAGAAAAAAAAGAAAGAAAGAAAGAAAGAAGAAAGACTAAAAAGAAGATACGAAAGGAAAACAGAAAAGGAAAAAAGAAAGAAAGAAAAAAAGAAAGAAAGAAAGAAGACAAGAAGAGAAATAAAGGAAAGAAAGAAAGAAAGAAAAGAAGACGAAAAAGAAGATGCGAAGGAAAACAGAGAAAATAAGTGAAAAGAAAGAAAGAAAAAATAAAGAAAGAAAGATAAAGAAAGAAAGAAAGAAAGAAAAGAAAGAGAAAAAAGAAGATGCGAAGGAAAACAGAGAAAATAAGAAAAAGAAAGAAAGAAAAAAGAAAGAAAGAAGAAAGAATATGAAAGTAAAAACAAAAAAAAAAAAAACTGAGAGAAAAGAAATAAATAAATAAACAGCAAATGAAAAGGAATGCAGAAAAACTGAGCAAAAAATGGAAAAAAGAAAGAAATAAAGAAAGAAAGAAATGAAAGTAAGTAATCGTGATAAGAAGATGAAGAAAAAACCAAGAGAAAGAAGAAAAAAGAGAAAGCAAAGGAAACAAAAGAGATGAGGGAATATGTTGAGAAACCATACTGTAAGAATGGATGCACTCTCTCTCTCTCTCTCTCTCTCTCTCTCTCTCTCTCTCTCTCTCTCTCTCTCTCTCTCTCACACACACACACACACACACACACACACATATATATATATATATATATTATATGAGGTGTGTCATAAAAGTATCAAGATTGAAGCTGTATTTACTAAGATAGAAATGAACAATGAATGGAACGTTAATTTTATATATATATATATATATATTATGCCTGCTGAGGTCCCGGTTTCGATTTCTGTCGGCGGGAAATCGTTAGTATACATCGCTGATGAGACTTAATAAAGTCGAAACAGTCTGTACGATGTTCTACACACCGAGCAATCCTTTGCGGAGATTCACTTGTCATTATTATCTTTTATAATTATCGAATTTTATGCGATATACGCATTGCAATTACCTTCAAGCAAAAATATAAATAATAATAATAATATAATAATAATAATAATAATAATAATAAATATATATATATGTGTGTGTGTCTGTGTGTCTGTGTGCGTGGCGTGTGCGTGCGTGTGTGTGTGGTACGTGCGTGTGGGTACGTGAGTGTGTCTGTGTGCGTGTGTGTGAGTGTGTGTGAAACAGTATCAAAGTAGGGTGAATGAAAGGTAGGAAAATTGTGTTATCCCAATGTTTCCGATTAAGGAGCTTAAATTTAAATGTTACTCATCGAAATTCTAGCCTTTACCTTGGCTCGAAATATTCGGCGAAATATGCAACGCCCTTATATATATATATATATATATATATATATATATATATATATTATATATTATATATATATATGGTTTATTGTGTTAGGATGATTCATATATTTAGGCTTTTGTATATATATATATATATATATATATATATATATATATATATATATACACCTAACTCGTAGTATTATATGTATTTACCTAACTAGCACGAGCTTGATGCGACGCAAGGTCGATTTTTAAGCGCAATTTAACAGGTTGAATAAATACATATATAACTATTGAAATAATCTTTATACATACTAGCAAATATATGCACCCTCCCGGTGCAAGTATATTTAAGTTTAAATGTAATAAAATATCGTATTAAATTAGAAAGGTTAATGAAACTAAATAAGAATTCAGATAAAAGATTTGAAACGGAGGGGTATAATCGGAAAATAGAAACACTGAAACTTACTCTTTCATCACTTCCGTTTTTCAATGCTAAATTTTCCTAATTTAACTATTTAGTTAAAATAGGAAGTAAAGAATAAAATTACAGTTATTTCTTCTTGTTAATGAATTTCTTTAGGATTTATTGAAGAGATTTTTACTCATATTCATTAAGATGAAACCAAACAATTAGAAATCAATAATACAAGCACATTGTTATTAAAATCAGTTTTTTTTAATATCAATATGCAAATAGCTTTACGTTTACACTGAAAAACTGGTATTTTGTTGTATATATAAATACAATTGCATTTTATTAGTATTTAGGTAAGGCCAACAGTATTAATAATGTCAAACAGTTTTATTATTAATTGAGGTTTTAAATAGAAATAGAATCATGGAGAATGTGTCGTTAATAACTAAGGAAATTGTGACTTGAGTAGTTATATAGTTTCGGTTACAGACAGAAAAACACAACAATCTCCATTATAATAAGATATACATAAATATATATAT
>CM042145.1:22109145-22111645 GCA_023376005.1 Doryteuthis pealeii | reverse complement strand
ATATATATATATATACGTTGTTCTATTTCAACTCCCAACCTGATTTTGTAAGATTTTTGAGAAGTTTAAGCCACTGTTTCTTGAGAATTTTTTCAGTAATATCCTTTTCCTCATGCCTGAAGATGCTGCAGTAATGCAGCTGAAATAAATTATTACAATGCAGCAAATGTAAAGTTTTTTCTTTCATTCATTAAATATTATAAATGTAAATATATATATATATATATATATAATATATATATATATATATATATATATATTAATGTGTATGGTTGGCACTAGTATACTAGAAAAAGTAATAGTAATCCAACGTACAGTGTTATATCATACAAATGTAACGTCCACATTGCATCACCAACGCAATAAATAACACGGTCATTATTATTAACAGCATATTTTAAAAAATACATTTAAAAAATAGATTATATTAATTTGCACATAACATACGTAACCAAGAATACCAAACACAAATACGCATATTTATATGCACACACGCGCGTGGAGACAATTATATCATCACAGCCTTCATACATTCCCACGCGCACACGCATGACATCACATACATACGCACAAACAAAAATACGCACACACGCACGTGAACACAATCATATCATCACAGCCTTCACGCATTTCCATGCACACGCGCATGACATCATACACATACACACAAACAAAAATACACACACGTACAAGCAAAAAAAAACATTCCGCATCACGTAAACACGCAAACACGAAAATACAGTTAAAAAAAACGCACACATTTGACTATTTACACAATTTCCGTCATTTTCAAAGGAACCGTTTCGTCTTACCTGATGAATGCTTTCAGCAAGAAACCGCTGGTTGTAATACCGTTCCCGTAATTAAATAAATAAAAGCAAAAACTTTTATTTGTTTTGATTTCTCATTGAACTAATATATATATATATATATATATTATATATATATGTGTGTGTGTGTGTGTGTGTGTGTAGGTGTGTATGTATGTGTGTGTGTGCGTTTTTGTCACAAAGGGTGATAGATAGATAGATAGACAGATTAAAATGAATAAAAAAAAAAGGATACAAATCTAATTTTCTAGCTGTCTAATAATTTTCCTTTAAGAAAATCCCAATTTGAGTTTAGCGTGCGAATCATTGCTTAAGCAAATTGCCCAAGAATTCTATTAAATATTTTAAGCCAATGAAAATTCATTTTGTCTACAAAATTGTCATTAATATTCTCTTTATTGTTTTACCTATTTTTCTTTCATTATTTCCTTTTTTTTTATTTCTTCATTTATTTGCGCATCTACACAACATTTGCAAAAATGCATATTTTTGACAGCAATAAATTGGAATCACAAACATTGATAATTTGTAAACTTCGTATTGATATTGATTTATTGTCTCACTTTGATATATATATATATATAATATATTATATAATATATATATATATATAATATATTATATATATATATATAAGGGTTTTGTAATTTGCTTGAAGCATTGTGTATATATTGGTTTGTTGGTTGGTTTTGTAGGCTGTCACAATGCGAGTGTAAAGAAAAAAGAAGTTAACTATGATGTTTTTTGTTAACCTGTCATTTAATTTCTCAATATTTCGGGACGAAAATTCCCATCATCAGAAGAATACTGGAACTGAAGTTGTGTTAGCGGCTGCTAAATTCGTTCTGTCTTGGGTCTTCCAAATTCTGTGTGTGTATGTGTATGGTTGGGGTGCTTGCTTATGTGTGTGTTTGTGTGTGTAAGTGTGTGTGTGTGCGTGCGTGTGTAAATGTAAGCGTATGTGTGTGTGCGTGGTGCTTATGTCTGTGTGTCTGATCATTTATTTTTATTTTATTTTAATTATTATTCCAGATTTGATTCGTCTCTAAGCAAGGTTTTATTTTTATTTTATTTTATTTTATTTATATACTCACATACATTACATACATTGAATATATACACATATATATATATATTGTTATATATATACTCACATAAATTACATACATTGAATATATACATATATATATACATATTTACATTATATATGTATGCATTATATATATACACATTATATATATATATATATATATATATATATATATATATATATATATATATATATAATATACTCACATACATTACATACATTGAATATATATATATACATATTTACATATATGTATGCATTATATATATACACATTATATATATACACATATATATATATATATATATATATATATATATATATATATACACTCACATACATTACATACATTGAATATATACATATATATATATACATATTTACATTATATATGTATGCATTATATATATATACACATTATATATATATATATATATATACACACACGCACACATTATATATATGCACCAATATACATTATATATATTATATATGCACCTATATTATTCCTATTTACGTTATATATATATATATATATATAGTTGAATGAATGGACAAATATCATGTTTAGCTTTTATTC
>CM042145.1:22029145-22104145 GCA_023376005.1 Doryteuthis pealeii | reverse complement strand
TCATCTTTATTGTTTTCTATACACCGTTTCGGCCGATGGGCCCTCCGGGCTTCTTCATGTATTTCTTGTCGGACCCGGGAACCTTCTCTTCGGACTCTGGAACCTTTTTGTCGAACTCAGGAGCCATCATATCGTAATCGGGAACCCTTAGGGAACTTCGAACCTAACCCTTTATTCAATGCACGGGTTGTAAACTGTTCTCATTCTGCTATCTATGACCGGGTACAAGTGTTAAGCTGTGTTAATTATCATATGTTACTGTCGCCCTTGGCCAGGATTGAACCTGCAACCCAAATATAACTGTCACTTAGAACTGTATTAACTCAACGCCTATATCCACTATGCCACGTGTCCAATTGGACTCGCTATAGGCCAGGATTGAACCTGCAACCCAAATATAACTATCACTTAGAACTGTATTAACTCAAGGCCTATATTCCTTGTGACATGTATCCAATTGGACTCACCATTGCCCAGGATTGAACCCGCAGCCCAGAGATAACTGTCACATAGAACTGTATTAACTCAACGCCTATATCCACTACGCCATGTGTCCAATTGGAATCAAGGCAAAAAAAAACCCCAAAGAAACAACAGAAAGTAACTTAACGCTTCGCCTACCAAATCCCCCCACGCCTGTACCACATATTCTAGGTATATTTATCATTATACCACTCCTGAAAATGGCAACTTGTAAAAGAAAATTATCTGCTCTCCAGGTAGGACTTGGCATAACGTCAAATCTCGCTAAAAGCACCGGTTCATGCTAGATGACCGAAGTTAAGCAGCGATGAGCTTTTTCACTACTTAATTGGGTGACAAATTAAGCAACAGATTATTTTCTAGGCGTACTAGTCCACGCTAGATGACCAAAGTTAAGCAACGATTAGCTTTTTCACTACTTAATTGGGTGACCAATTCAGCAACAGATTATTTTCTAGGCGTACCAGTCCACGCTAGATGACCAAAGTTAAGCAACGATTAGCTTTTTCACTACTTAATTGGTGACCATTTAAGCAACAGATTATTTTCTAGGCGTACTAGTCCACGCTAGATGACCAAAGTTAAGCAACGATTAGCTTTTTCACTACTTAATTGGGTGACCAATTAAGCAACAGATTATTTTCTAGGCGTACCAGTCCACGCTAGATGACCAAAGTTAAGCAACGATTAGCTTTTTCACTACTTAATTGGGTGACCAATTAAGCAACAGATTATTTTCTAGGCATACCTGTTGACGCGAGATGACCAAAGTTAAGCAACGATTAGCTTTTTGACTACATAATTGGGTGACCAATTAAGCAACAGATTATTTTCTAGGCATACCTGTTGAGGCGAGATGACCAAAGTTAAGCAACGATTAGCTTTTTCACTACTTAATTGGGTGACCAATTAAGCAACAGATTATTTTCTAGGCGTACCAGTCCACGCTAGATGACCAAAGTTAAGCAGCGATGAGCTTTTTCACTACTTAATTGGGTGACCAATTCAGCAACAGATTATTTTCTAGGCGTACCAGTCCACGCTAGATGACCAAAGTTAAGCAACGATTAGCTTTTTCACTACTTAATTGGGTGACCAATTAAGCAACAGTTTATTTTCTAGGCGTACCAGTCCACGCTAGATGACCGAAGTTAAGCAGCGATGAGCTTTTTCAATACTTAATTGGGTGACCAATTAAGCAACAGTTTATTTTCTAGGCGTACCAGTTCCCGCTAGATGACCGAAGTTAAGCAGCGATGAGCTTTTTCAATACTTAATTGGGTGACCAATTAAGCAACAGTTTATTTTCTAGGCGTACCAGTCCACGCTAGATGACCGAAGTTAAGCAGCGATGAGCTTTTTCAATACTTAATTGGGTGACCAATTAAGCAACAGTTTATTTTCTAGGCGTACCAGTCCACGCTAGATGACCGAAGTTAAGCAGCGATGAGCTTTTTCAATACTTAATTGGGTGACCAATTAAGCAACAGTTTATTTTCTAGGCGTACCAGTTCCCGCTAGATGACCGAAGTTAAGCAGCGATGAGCTTTTTCAATACTTAATTGAGTGACCAATTAAGCAATTGTTTATTTTCTAGGCGTACCAGTTCCCGCTAGATGACCGAAGTTAAGCAGCGATGAGCTTTTTCAATACTTAATTGGGTGACCAATTAAGCAACAGTTTATTTTCTAGGCGTACCAGTCCACGCTAGATGACCGAAGTTAAGCAGCGATGAGCTTTTCAATACTTAATTGGGTGACCAATTAAGCAACAGTTTATTTTCTAGGCGTACCAGTCCACGCTAGATGACCGAAGTTAAGCAGCGATGAGCTTTTTCAATACTTAATTGGGTGACCAATTAAGCAACAGTTTATTTTCTAGGCGTACCAGTCCACGCTAGATGACCGAAGTTAAGCAGCGATGAGCTTTTTTCAATACTTAATTGGGTGATCAATTAAGCAACAGTTTTATTTTCTAGGCGTACCAGTCCACGCTAGATGACCGAAGTTAAGCAGCGATGAGCTTTTTCAATACTTAATTGGGTGACCAATTAAGCAACAGTTTATTTTCTAGGCGTACCAGTTCCCGCTAGATGACCGAAGTTAAGCAGCGATGAGCTTTTTCAATACTTAATTGGGTGACCAATTAAGCAACAGTTTATTTTCTAGGCGTACCAGTCCACGCTAGATGACCGAAGTTAAGCAGCGATGAGCTTTTTCAATACTTAATTGGGTGATCAATTAAGCAACAGTTTTATTTTCTAGGCGTACCAGTCCACACTAGATGACCGAAGTTAAGCAGCGATGAGCTTTTTCAATACTTAATTGGGTGACCAATTAAGCAACAGTTTATTTTCTAGCGTACAGTCCACGCTAGATGACCGAAGTTAAGCAGCGATGAGCTTTTTCAATACTTAATTGGGTGATCAATTAAGCAACAGTTTATTTTCTAGGCGTACCAGTCCACGCTAGATGACCGAAGTTAAGCAGCGATGAGCTTTTTCAATACTTAATTGGGTGATCAATTAAGCAACAGTTTATTTTTCTAGGCGTACCAGTTTCCTGCAAGATGACGCGAAGTTAAGCAGCGATGAGCTTTTTCAATACTTAATTGGTGACCAATTAAGCAACAGTTTATTTCTAGGCGTACCAGTTCACGCTAGATGACCGAAGTTAAGCAGCGATGAGTTTTTCAATACTTAATTGGGTGACCAATTAAGCAACAGTTTATTTTCTAGGCGTACCAGTTCTGCAAGATGACCGAAGTTAAGCAGCGATGAGCTTTTTCAATACTTAATTGGGTGACCAATTAAGCAACAGTTTTTTTCTAGGCGTACCAGTCCACGCTAGATGACCGAAGTTAAGCAGCGATGAGCTTTTTCAATACTTAATTGGGTGACCAATTAAGCAACAGTTTATTTTCTAGGCGTACCAGTTCCGCTAGATGACCGAAGTTAAGCAGCGATGAGCTTTTTCAATACTTAATTGGGTGATCAATTAAGCAACAGTTTTATTTTCTAGGCGTACCAGTCCACGCTAGATGACCGAAGTTAAGCAGCGATGAGCTTTTTCAATACTTAATTGGGTGATCAATTAAGCAACAGTTTATTTTCTAGGCGTACCAGTTCACGCTAGATGACCGAAGTTAAGCAGCGATGAGCTTTTTCAATACTTAATTGGGTGACCAATTAAGCAACAGTTTATTTTCTAGGCGTACCAGTTCCTGCAAGATGACCGAAGTTAAGCAGCGATGAGCTTTTTCAATACTTAATTGGGTGACCAATTAAGCAACAGTTTATTTTCTAGGCGTACCAGTCCATGCTAGATGACCGAAGTTAAGCAGCGATGAGCTTTTTCAATACTTAATTGGGTGACCAATTAAGCAACAGTTTATTTTCTAGGCGTACCAGTCCACGCTAGATGACCGAAGTTAAGCAGCGATGAGCTTTTTCAATACTTAATTGGGTGATCAATTAAGCAACAGTTTATTTTCTAGGCGTACCAGTTCACGCTAGATGACCGAAGTTAAGCAGCGATGAGCTTTTTCAATACTTAATTGGGTGACCAATTAAGCAACAGTTTATTTTCTAGGCGTACCAGTTCCTGCAAGATGACCAAAGTTAAGCAGCGATGAGCTTTTTCAATACTTAATTGGGTGACCAATTAAGCAACAGTTTATTTTCTAGGCGTACCAGTTCCCGCTAGATGACCGAAGTTAAGCAGCGATGAGCTTTTTCAATACTTAATTGGGTGACCAATTAAGCAACAGTTTATTTTCTAGGCGTACCAGTCCACGCTAGATGACCGAAGTTAAGCAGCGATGAGCTTTTTCAATACTTAATTGGGTGATCAATTAAGCAACAGTTTATTTTCTAGGCGTACCAGTCCACGCTAGATGACCGAAGTTAAGCAGCGATGAGCTTTTTCAATACTTAATTGGGTGACCAATTAAGCAACAGTTTATTTTCTAGGCGTACCAGTCCACGCTAGATGACCGAAGTTAAGCAGCGATGAGCTTTTTCAATACTTAATTGGGTGATCAATTAAGCAACAGTTTATTTTCTAGGCGTACCAGTCCACGCTAGATGACCGAAGTTAAGCAGCGATGAGCTTTTTCAATACTTAATTGGGTGATCAATTAAGCAACAGTTTTATTTTCTAGGCGTACCAGTTCCTGCAAGATGACCGAAGTTAAGCAGCGATGAGCTTTTTCAATACTTAATTGGGTGACCAATTAAGCAACAGTTTATTTTCTAGGCGTACCAGTTCACGCTAGATGACCGAAGTTAAGCAGCGATGAGCTTTTTCAATACTTAATTGGGTGACCAATTAAGCAACAGTTTATTTCTAGGCGTACCAGTTCCTGCAAGATGACCGAAGTTAAGCAGCGATGAGCTTTTTCAATACTTAATTGGGTGACCAATTAAGCAACAGTTTTTTTCTAGGCGTACCAGTCCACGCTAGATGACCGAAGTTAAGCAGCGATGAGCTTTTTCAATACTTAATTGGGTGACCAATTAAGCAACAGTTTATTTTCTAGGCGTACCAGTTCCCGCTAGATGACCGAAGTTAAGCAGCGATGAGCTTTTTCAATACTTAATTGGGTGATCAATTAAGCAACAGTTTATTTTCTAGGCGTACCAGTCCACGCTAGATGACCGAAGTTAAGCAGCGATGAGCTTTTTCAATACTTAATTGGGTGATCAATTAAGCAACAGTTTATTTTCTAGGCGTACCAGTTCACGCTAGATGACCGAAGTTAAGCAGCGATGAGCTTTTTCAATACTTAATTGGGTGACCAATTAAGCAACAGTTTATTTTCTAGGCGTACCAGTTCCTGCAAGATGACCGAAGTTAAGCAGCGATGAGCTTTTTCAATACTTAATTGGGTGACCAATTAAGCAACAGTTTATTTTCTAGGCGTACCAGTCCAGCTAGATGACCGAAGTTAAGCAGCGATGAGCTTTTTCAATACTTAATTGGGTGACCAATTAAGCAACAGTTTATTTTCTAGGCGTACCAGTTCCACGCTAGATGACCGAAGTTAAGCAGCGATGAGCTTTTTCAATACTTAATTGGGTGACCAATTAAGCAACAGTTTATTTTCTAGGCGTACCAGTTCACGCTAGATGACCGAAGTTAAGCAGCGATGAGCTTTTTCAATACTTAATTGGGTGACCAATTAAGCAACAGTTTATTTTCTAGGCGTACCAGTTCCGCAAGATGACCGAAGTTAAGCAGCGATGAGCTTTTTCAATACTTAATTGGGTGACCAATTAAGCAACAGTTTTTTTCTAGGCGTACCAGTTCCCGCTAGATGACCGAAGTTAAGCAGCGATGAGCTTTTTCAATACTTAATTGGGTGACCAATTAAGCAACAGTTTATTTTCTAGGCGTACCAGTTCACGCTAGATGACCGAAGTTAAGCAGCGATGAGCTTTTTCAATACTTAATTGGGTGACCAATTAAGCAACAGTTTATTTTCTAGGCGTACCAGTCCACGCTAGATGACCGAAGTTAAGCAGCGATGAGCTTTTTCAATACTTAATTGGGTGACCAATTAAGCAACAGTTTATTTTCTAGGCGTACCAGTTCCGCTAGATGACCGAAGTTAAGCAGCGATGAGCTTTTTCAATACTTAATTGGGTGACCAATTAAGCAACAGTTTATTTTCTAGGCGTACCAGTTCCCGCTAGATGACCGAAGTTAAGCAGCGATGAGCTTTTTCAATACTTAATTGGGTGACCAATTAAGCAACAGTTTATTTTCTAGGCGTACCAGTTCCGCTAGATGACCGAAGTTAAGCAGCGATGAGCTTTTTCAATACTTAATTGGGTGACCAATTAAGCAACAGTTTATTTTCTAGGCGTACCAGTTCCGCTAGATGACCGAAGTTAAGCAGCGATGAGCTTTTTCAATACTTAATTGGGTGACCAATTAAGCAACAGTTTATTTTCTAGGCGTACCAGTTCCCGCTAGATGACCGAAGTTAAGCAGCGATGAGCTTTTTCAATACTTAATTGGGTGACCAATTAAGCAACAGTTTATTTTCTAGGCGTACCAGTTCACGCTAGATGACCGAAGTTAAGCAGCGATGAGCTTTTTCAATACTTAATTGGGTGACCAATTAAGCAACAGTTTATTTTCTAGGCGTACCAGTCACGCTAGATGACCGAAGTTAAGCAGCGATGAGCTTTTTCAATACTTAATTGGGTGACCAATTAAGCAACAGTTTATTTTCTAGGCGTACCAGTTCCCGCTAGATGACCGAAGTTAAGCAGCGATGAGCTTTTTCAATACTTAATTGGGTGACCAATTAAGCAACAGTTTATTTTCTAGGCGTACCAGTTCCACGCTAGATGACCGAAGTTAAGCAGCGATGAGCTTTTTCAATACTTAATTGGGTGACCAATTAAGCAACAGTTTATTTTCTAGGCGTACCAGTTCCCGCTAGATGACCGAAGTTAAGCAGCGATGAGCTTTTTCAATACTTAATTGGGTGACCAATTAAGCAACAGTTTATTTTCTAGGCGTACCAGTTCACGCTAGATGACCGAAGTTAAGCAGCGATGAGCTTTTTCAATACTTAATTGGGTGACCAATTAAGCAACAGTTTATTTTCTAGGCGTACCAGTTCCGCTAGATGACCGAAGTTAAGCAGCGATGAGCTTTTTCAATACTTAATTGGGTGACCAATTAAGCAACAGTTTTTTTTCTAGGCGTACAGTTCACGCTAGATGACCGAAGTTAAGCAGCGATGAGCTTTTTCAATACTTAATTGGGTGACCAATTAAGCAACAGTTTATTTTCTAGGCGTACCAGTTCCCGCTAGATGACCGAAGTTAAGCAGCGATGAGCTTTTTCAATACTTAATTGGGTGACCAATTAAGCAACAGTTTATTTTCTAGGCGTACCAGTCCACGCTAGATGACCGAAGTTAAGCAGCGATGAGCTTTTTCAATACTTAATTGGGTGACCAATTAAGCAACAGTTTATTTTCTAGGCGTACCAGTTCACGCTAGATGACCGAAGTTAAGCAGCGATGAGCTTTTTCAATACTTAATTGGGTGACCAATTAAGCAACAGTTTATTTTCTAGGCGTACCAGTTCCGCTAGATGACCGAAGTTAAGCAGCGATGAGCTTTTTCAATACTTAATTGGGTGACCAATTAAGCAACAGTTTATTTTCTAGGCGTACCAGTTCCGCTAGATGACCGAAGTTAAGCAGCGATGAGCTTTTTCAATACTTAATTGGGTGACCAATTAAGCAACAGTTTATTTTCTAGGCGTACCAGTCCCGCTAGATGACCGAAGTTAAGCAGCGATGAGCTTTTTCAATACTTAATTGGGTGACCAATTAAGCAACAGTTTATTTTCTAGGCGTACCAGTTCCCGCTAGATGACCGAAGTTAAGCAGCGATGAGCTTTTTCAATACTTAATTGGGTGACCAATTAAGCAACAGTTTATTTTCTAGGCGTACCAGTTCCGCTAGATGACCGAAGTTAAGCAGCGATGAGCTTTTTCAATACTTAATTGGGTGACCAATTAAGCAACAGTTTATTTTCTAGGCGTACCAGTTCCCGCTAGATGACCGAAGTTAAGCAGCGATGAGCTTTTTCAATACTTAATTGGGTGACCAATTAAGCAACAGTTTATTTTCTAGGCGTACCAGTTCCCGCTAGATGACCGAAGTTAAGCAGCGATGAGCTTTTTCAATACTTAATTGGGTGACCAATTAAGCAACAGTTTATTTTCTAGGCGTACCAGTTCACGCTAGATGACCGAAGTTAAGCAGCGATGAGCTTTTTCAATACTTAATTGGGTGACCAATTAAGCAACAGTTTATTTTCTAGGCGTACCAGTCCACGCTAGATGACCGAAGTTAAGCAGCGATGAGCTTTTTCAATACTTAATTGGGTGACCAATTAAGCAACAGTTTATTTTCTAGGCGTACCAGTTCACGCTAGATGACCGAAGTTAAGCAGCGATGAGCTTTTTCAATACTTAATTGGGTGACCAATTAAGCAACAGTTTATTTTCTAGGCGTACCAGTTCCGCTAGATGACCGAAGTTAAGCAGCGATGAGCTTTTTCAATACTTAATTGGGTGACCAATTAAGCAACAGTTTATTTTCTAGGCGTACCAGTTCACGCTAGATGACCGAAGTTAAGCAGCGATGAGCTTTTTCAATACTTAATTGGGTGACCAATTAAGCAACAGTTTATTTTCTAGGCGTACCAGTTCCGCTAGATGACCGAAGTTAAGCAGCGATGAGCTTTTTCAATACTTAATTGGGTGACCAATTAAGCAACAGTTTTTTTCTAGGCGTACCAGTCCACGCTAGATGACCGAAGTTAAGCAGCGATGAGCTTTTTCAATACTTAATTGGGTGACCAATTAAGCAACAGTTTATTTTCTAGGCGTACCAGTTCCCGCTAGATGACCGAAGTTAAGCAGCGATGAGCTTTTTCAATACTTAATTGGGTGATCAATTAAGCAACAGTTTATTTTCTAGGCGTACCAGTCCACGCTAGATGACCGAAGTTAAGCAGCGATGAGCTTTTTCAATACTTAATTGGGTGACCAATTAAGCAACTTTATTTTCTAGGCGTACCAGTTCACGCTAGATGACCGAAGTTAAGCAGCGATGAGCTTTTTCAATACTTAATTGGGTGACCAATTAAGCAACAGTTTATTTTCTAGGCGTACCAGTTCCGCTAGATGACCGAAGTTAAGCAGCGATGAGCTTTTTCAATACTTAATTGGGTGACCAATTAAGCAACATTTATTTTCTAGGCGTACCAGTTCCGCTAGATGACCGAAGTTAAGCAGCGATGAGCTTTTTCAATACTTAATTGGGTGACCAATTAAGCAACAGTTTATTTTCTAGGCGTACCAGTCCACGCTAGATGACCGAAGTTAAGCAGCGATGAGCTTTTTCAATACTTAATTGGGTGACCAATTAAGCAACATTTATTTTCTAGGCGTACCAGTTCCGCTAGATGACCGAAGTTAAGCAGCGATGAGCTTTTTCAATACTTAATTGGGTGACCAATTAAGCAACAGTTTATTTTCTAGGCGTACCAGTTCCGCTAGATGACCGAAGTTAAGCAGCGATGAGCTTTTTCAATACTTAATTGGGTGACCAATTAAGCAACAGTTTATTTTCTAGGCGTACCAGTTCCCGCTAGATGACCGAAGTTAAGCAGCGATGAGCTTTTTCAATACTTAATTGGGTGACCAATTAAGCAACAGTTTATTTTCTAGGCGTACCAGTTCACGCTAGATGACCGAAGTTAAGCAGCGATGAGCTTTTTCAATACTTAATTGGGTGACCAATTAAGCAACATTTATTTTCTAGGCGTACCAGTTCCCGCTAGATGACCGAAGTTAAGCAGCGATGAGCTTTTTCAATACTTAATTGGGTGACCAATTAAGCAACAGTTTATTTTCTAGGCGTACCAGTTCCCGCTAGATGACCGAAGTTAAGCAGCGATGAGCTTTTTCAATACTTAATTGGGTGACCAATTAAGCAACAGTTTATTTTCTAGGCGTACCAGTTCCCGCTAGATGACCGAAGTTAAGCAGCGATGAGCTTTTTCAATACTTAATTGGGTGACCAATTAAGCAACAGTTTATTTTCTAGGCGTACCAGTTCCCGCTAGATGACCGAAGTTAAGCAGCGATGAGCTTTTTCAATACTTAATTGGGTGACCAATTAAGCAACAGTTTATTTTCTAGGCGTACCAGTTCCCGCTAGATGACCGAAGTTAAGCAGCGATGAGCTTTTTCAATACTTAATTGGGTGACCAATTAAGCAACATTTATTTTCTAGGCGTACCAGTCACGCTAGATGACCGAAGTTAAGCAGCGATGAGCTTTTTCAATACTTAATTGGGTGACCAATTAAGCAACAGTTTATTTTCTAGGCGTACCAGTTCCGCTAGATGACCGAAGTTAAGCAGCGATGAGCTTTTTCAATACTTAATTGGGTGACCAATTAAGCAACATTTATTTTCTAGGCGTACCAGTCCAGCTAGATGACCGAAGTTAAGCAGCGATGAGCTTTTTCAATACTTAATTGGGTGACCAATTAAGCAACAGTTTATTTTCTAGGCGTACCAGTTCCCGCTAGATGACCGAAGTTAAGCAGCGATGAGCTTTTTCAATACTTAATTGGGTGACCAATTAAGCAACAGTTTATTTTCTAGGCGTACCAGTCCACGCTAGATGACCGAAGTTAAGCAGCGATGAGCTTTTTCAATACTTAATTGGGTGACCAATTAAGCAACATTTATTTTCTAGGCGTACCAGTCCACGCTAGATGACCGAAGTTAAGCAGCGATGAGCTTTTTCAATACTTAATTGGGTGACCAATTAAGCAACAGTTTATTTTCTAGGCGTACCAGTCCACGCTAGATGACCAAAGTTAAGCAGCGATGAGCTTTTTCAATACTTAATTGGGTGACCAATTAAGCAACAGTTTATTTTCTAGGCGTACCAGTTCACGCTAGATGACCGAAGTTAAGCAGCGATGAGCTTTTTCAATACTTAATTGGGTGACCAATTAAGCAACAGTTTATTTTCTAGGCGTACCAGTTCACGCTAGATGACCGAAGTTAAGCAGCGATGAGCTTTTTCAATACTTAATTGGGTGATCAATTAAGCAACAGTTTATTTTCTAGGCGTACCAGTCCACGCTAGATGACCGAAGTTAAGCAGCGATGAGCTTTTTCAATACTTAATTGGGTGATCAATTAAGCAACAGTTTATTTTCTAGGCGTACCAGTCCACGCTAGATGACCGAAGTTAAGCAGCGATGAGCTTTTTCAATACTTAATTGGGTGACCAATTAAGCAACAGTTTATTTTCTAGGCGTACCAGTTCCCGCTAGATGACCGAAGTTAAGCAGCGATGAGCTTTTTCAATACTTAATTGGGTGACCAATTAAGCAACAGTTTATTTTCTAGGCGTACCAGTTCCCGCTAGATGACCGAAGTTAAGCAGCGATGAGCTTTTTCAATACTTAATTGGGTGACCAATTAAGCAACAGTTTATTTTCTAGGCGTACCAGTTCCCGCAAGATGACCGAAGTTAAGCAGCGATGAGCTTTTTCAATACTTAATTGGGGTGACCAATTAAGCAACAGTTTATTTTCTAGGCGTACCAGTTCCCGCTAGATGACCGAAGTTAAGCAGCGATGAGCTTTTTCAATACTTAATTGGGTGACCAATTAAGCAACAGTTTATTTTCTAGGCGTACCAGTTCACGCTAGATGACCGAAGTTAAGCAGCGATGAGTTTTTCAATACTTAATTGGGGTGACCAATTAAGCAACAGTTTATTTTCTAGGCGTACCAGTTCCCGCTAGATGACCGAAGTTAAGCAGCGATGAGCTTTTTCAATACTTAATTGAGTGACCAATTAAGCAACTGTTTATTTTCTAGGCGTACCAGTTCCCGCTAGATGACCGAAGTTAAGCAGCGATGAGCTTTTTCAATACTTAATTGAGTGACCAATTAAGCAACAGTTTATTTTCTAGGCGTACCAGTTCATGCTAGATGACCGAAGTTGAGCAGCGATGAGCTTTTTCAATACTTAATTGGGTGACCAATTAAGCAACTGTTTATTTTCTAGGCGTACCAGTCCACGCTAGATGACCGAAGTTAAGCAGCGATGAGCTTTTTCAATACTTAATTGGGTGACCAATTAAGCAACTGTTTATTTTCTAGGCGTACCAGTTCCGCTAGATGACCGAAGTTAAGCAGCGATGAGCTTTTTCAATACTTAATTGGGTGACCAATTAAGCAACTGTTTATTTTCTAGGCGTACCAGTTCCGCTAGATGACCGAAGTTAAGCAGCGATGAGAGCAACAGTTTATTTCTAGGCTACGCACCGAAGTTAAGCAGGGGAGCTTTTTCAATACTTAATTGGGGGACCAATTAAGCAACAGCAGGTAGGATAAGCAACCTGAATCCTTTGTTTATAAAAATGAATTGATTCGGCACTGAATGACTCGAAAGTCTTGATATACCGTAACACAAAACAATCAATTTATGTTAGTCTAAAAAGCACTGTCTCTAAATCTACTGAATGAAACAACAGCAGGTACTGTAATCAACCTGGGGGTCTGTGTGACATAAGAATACAAAGCTTAGTAAATGACAATATTATCATGACTTTCGGTCAAGTCACGATGAAAGCACCGATTCTCCCTAGATCACCGAAGTTAAGCAGCAATGAGGCTGTTCAATTCTTAATTGGGTGACTACTTAAATAACAGCAGGTACTGTAAGCAACCTGACTTCTTTCGGTTAAATCGAACTTAACGGATGTAAATTCCACCATTGTATGTCAATTTTTAAAGTTAAGTTAAACTGAAAGTTCTCACTTGTAATAAAAGTAAATCAATAATTAATCGATAGTAGGTTGAACGATAAATAAAGAGACATCTAGCAGATAGATAGATAGATAGATAAAGAGGAAACTAACAGATTGGTAAATAGATAAATAGATAAAGAAAGAGGCAACTATCACATGTATATATAGATATAGATATATATATATATATAGATAGATAGATATTACCACAGTGTATGGTTAACACTATCTCACTTTATGAGAGAGTAAAAAGTAAAGTCATCGGGGCGGCCTAATGTCGGTATGAGCCATACAGCGAGGGAGTCTATCCCATTTTCACTAGCGCTAGAACAAAGAGATTATTTTAGCGTCTGAGTTGGAGCGCCATACCTACCATCAGCTCCTTATTTTACCGCATAGATCCCTGTGCTACTCATACGCTGAGTTAGCGAGGGCCGGTATCGAACTAGGAACCTTGTGGTTTCTAGCCGAACTCTCTACCGACTGAGCTAACCCGGCAGGAGAGTGCTCAATATCACTGATAGAGCGATAATAATAATAATAATAATAATAATAATAATAATAATAATAATAATAATAATAATATTTTTTGTATATATTTATATGGTGGCTCATTTTCAAAATCTTTCACTGCCCTAAGCAGGTTTAAGGAGCATAAAACCAATATGGTAGTTTACATTAATATATATATATATATATGTGTGTGTTGTGTGTGTGTGTGTGTGTGTGCGCGTGCGTGCGTGTGTGTGAGTGTGTGTGTGTGTGTGTGTGTATTTGGGCAGCATTCTTTCATTTATACATGTAGAATTAAACATATATATATATATATATATATTATATATATATATTTGTAATTATAAGATAGATGGATAGATAAACGAAGAAAGAAACTACTAGCATATAGATAGACAGATAGATAGATAGATAGAGAAAGAGGCAATTAGCAGATAGATAGATAGATAGATAGATAGATAGATAGATAGACAAAGAGGCAACAAGCGGATAGATTGATAGATAGATATTATATATATATATATATATATATATATATATATATATATACAAGATGTGTCAAAAAAGTATCGAGATTGAAGCTGCATTTACCAAGATAGTGATGAACAATGAATGGAACGTTATTTTTTATTCAGAATTCAAGGTGTGTCAAAAAGTTTTAAAAATCTCGATACATTTTTTACACACCTTGTGTGTATATATATATATATATATATATATATATATATATATATATATATATATATATATATATATACCTGTGTCTCTGTGTCTTTGTCTGTGTGTATGTGTGTAGAGGGACAGACAGACAGACAGACAGTGATAAAATTATAGATATAGAGAGAGAAAGGAAAGAGATATTACAAAGGAATAGATAGAAAAAAAGCTCGCGGGTAAAAGAAAGAAAGAAGAAAAAGAAAGAAAAAGAACGAAAGAAAGAAAGAAAAGTTTGCACGCAGACAGCATAAGAAAATAGAATTAAATTAGTTTTTTTTTCTTTCTGTTTACAGACAAGATAAATCTTTATGTTTATTGATGAGCTCCAACAACAAGGTGATGGGAGGTGCAGGGGACCAAAAAGACGAAATGTAGGTAAAATAGCAAAGACTGCAATCTTTGTTTACGCAAACAAATCAGAAAAAAAAAAACAAAAAAAAAAAGTCCTCAGACGCACAGAAGTCTGGACGGGCAGATATCTCCCCACACATTAATATAAACGTACAGATACACACCCATGTATGTACACATGCACGATCCCCATTGGCTCATTTTTTTTTTTTTAAGGCAACCAGTGAAGAGCGTACAAGCCAGCTAGTCAGTTTTACAAGTCAGCAAGAAAGAATGTTGCTTTAACGAATGTAAAGAAGAAGAAAAAAAAAATAAAACAGCCAGAAGCAAAAAAATATAAAATAAAAATAATTTTTAAAAAATTAGAAAAACAACGCAAAAAAAATAAACAACAAAAAAAACCCCAAAACAAAACAGAACCACAAACAAAAACTGTTCGGTCGAAAATGGCGGCTTTCAGCTGTCGGCGGTGATCAGAATATTACGGATTGGTTTTTACGTAAAATGTCACACCGGAAGTCGACATCGTTCGCCCATTCGCCCAACTACGTCAAATGGCGTGGGTACCGTCGCTGTCGCCCTTTTAGACCCAATTGACTATTGCGCTTTTCATGACCCTTTCCTTACCCCCCCCTTACGTACATCTCTTACCCACCAACACAGTTTGCCACCCCCCCTCTTTCAATACCCCACAGTGTTGGCATCATCAGTTTATTTTTATGTTTTTATTTAACGAGTAGCCGTTCTACAACTGTTCTACTCACGTCAACGCCCTGCATGACAAAAAGAAAAAAAAGAAAAGAAAAAAATAGATTTGATCAAATTGACTGAAATATATTCGTGGATTATTATTATTATTATTATTATTATTATTATTATTTACTCCTTTTTAGTTTTCACATCAGCATTAGCTGATGGTCTTTCACTGGAATCTGAGTGAATATTTGAAGATGGTGATAGTGGTGGTCATATTATTATTATTATTATTATTATTACTACTACTACAGGAGTTTAAGTGACAACAAGTCTTCTTGGGTCTCCAGGACTCTTCTGAGTATTCTAGTCGGTTGCAGCAATACAGTAGTCTGGATGGTCTCACTTCTTCCTCTGATTTCCAGATCCTCCAGTCTTTTTCCAAGCTTTTGGGACCGTTATTATTTACTCCTTTTGAGTTTTCACATTAGCATTAGCTGATGGTCTTTCACTGGAGTCTGAGTGACAGCAAGTCTCCTCAGGTCTCCAGGACTCTTCTGAGTATTCTGGCAGATTGCAGCAGTGCAGTGTTCTGAATGGTTTCAATCCTTCCTCTGATTTCCAGACTTTCCAAACCCTTTTCCAATCCTTTTGGGACTGTTCCAAGTGCACCAACCACAATTGGTATCACTTTCACTTTCATATTCCATAACTTTTTCAGTTCTCTGGCAAGGTCCAGATATTTGTCAATTTTTTCATTTTCCTTTAACTTCACCCTGTGATCTGCTGGCACTGCAAAATCCACCAGTTGACAAGTTCTTTCTTTTTTGTTATCAACACTAGGTCTGGCCTTCTTGCTGGGATAAGGTGATCCGTTTTTTATCTCAAAGTCCCAGAAATTTTGTGCGTTTCGTTCTCAAGAACAGATTCTGGTTTATGCATATACCATTTTGTTGTGTGGTCAAAATTTAATTTTTTGCATAATTCCCAGTGGATCACCTTCCCAACCCAGTCGTGTCAGCTTTGTATTCTCGTTGTGCTAGTTTGCTACATTCGCAGAGTATATGGTTAACAGTCTCATCTCTATTACCGCAAAGTCTACACTTACTATTCTGTTGGGTCTTATCAATTTTCGCTTTGATGTAGTTTGTCCTTATGGCATTATTTTGTGCAGCAATTATAAGTGATTCAGTTTCTCTTTTGAGGTTTCCCTTTCTTAACCATGTCCAAGTCTTTTCATGTGCAACCTCTTCTATTTGTCGTTTGAAGCGTCCGTATAATTGTTTTTCTTCCCATTTTTGTTTTCTAGTCTTTGTTGTTTTTCTGTTTGTCCATCTGCCGTTTCTACTATTGTTGGCCGCCATAAGTAGTTTCTCTTTGCTCTTCCTTGTGTAATCTTCAAGTTGTTGGATTGTGGTTTCTACGCATTCCTCTATGTTGGCAAGACCTCTTCCCCCTTCCTTTCTTGACACATACAATCTATCTCTATCATCTCTAGGGTGGAGAGCCTTGTGCATTGTCATTAATTTTCTCGTCCTTTGATCTATCTGTCTGAGTTCTTCTTTTGTCCATTTTAAGAATGGTCCTGAGTATCTTATAATGGGGACAGCCCAGGTATTAATTCCTTTGATCAGATTTCTGCTGTTAAGTTTCGTTTCCAGAAGTTTTCTAGTTCTCCTGAGATATTCTTTTTTAACTTTTCCTTTCATTTCTGCTTGCATGATATTGTCCGCTTCTAAAATTCCTAAGTATTTGTAGCTTTCATTTTCAACAAGAGATTTTATAGTTTCCTGATTTGGCAGTTGTATTCCATTCATTAGTTTTCTTTCACCCCTTTTTATTACAAGCATAGCACATTTTTCGATTCCAAATTCCATCCCTATATCCTGGCTATATATTCTAATAGTTTGTACTAGGCTCTCCAATTCTTTTTCATTTTTTGCAAAAATTTTAATGTCATCCATGTACATAAGGTGGTTTATCTTATCTTGTGAATTACTAAATTTGTATCCCCCGGTACATTTTTTCAGTATATGGTTTAGCGGCATCATTGCAATAATAAAGAGTAGTGGTGATAATGAGTCTCCTTGGAAGATACCTCTTTGGATTTTTACTTCTGCCAGGGATTGTTTTCCAGCTTTTAATTGAACTCGCCAGTTTTCCATGGCTTTTTTAATGAAGTTTATAATGTTGTTGGAAATTTTGTACATCTGAAGGCATTCTAAAATCCAGGTATGTGGGACCATGTCATAGGCTTTTCTGTAATCAATCCAGGCCATTGCAATATTTTTATTATTATTATTATTATTATTATTATTATTATTATTATTATTATTATTATTTACTCCTTTTGAGTTTTCACATCAGCATTAGCTGATGGTCTTTCACTAGAATCTGAGTGACAGCAAGTCTCCTCAGGTCTCCAGGACTCTTCTGAGTATTCTGGCAGATTGCAGCAGTGCAGTGTTCTGAATGGTATCAATCCTTCCTCTGATTTCCAGACTTTCCAAAGTTTTTTCCAATCCTTTTGGGACTGTTCCAAGTGCAACCACTACAATTGGTATTACTTTCACTTCTATATTCCATAACTTTTTCAGTTCTCTGGCAAGGTCCAGATATTTGTCCATTTTTTCATTTTCCTTCAGCTTCACCCTGTGATCTGCTGGCACTGCAAAATCCACCAGTTGACAAGTTCTTTCTTTTTTGTTAATCAACACTAGGTCTGGTCTTCTTGCTGGGATAAGGTGATCCGTTTTCATTTCAAAGTCCCAGTATTATTATTATTATTATTATTATTATTATTATTATTATTATTATTGAGTTTTTCACACCTGCTATAGCCGGTGGTTCACTGGAGGCCGAGTGACAGCAAGTCTCCTCAGGTATCCAGAACTCGTCTGGGTATTCTAGCGGATCCCAACTGTGCTGTAGTTTGGATGGTCTCGATTCTACTTCTGATTTCCAATTCACCTAAATTTTTTTCCAGAGCTCTGAGGACCGTTCCAAGGGCACCAATTACAATTGGCAGGACCTTCACCTTCATGTTCCACAGTTTCCTCAGTTCTCTGGCAAGGTTTAAGTATTTGTCTATCTTTTCGCTTTCCTTTATTTTCACCCGATGGTCAGCCGGGGACGGCAAAATCCACGAGATGACAGGTTCTGTTCTTCTTGTCGATTAATACTAGGCCCGGTTTCCTGGCCGGTATTATTATTATTATTATTATTATTATTATTATTATTATTATCAGTCCTTTTGAGTTTTTCACATCAGCGTTAGCTGATGGTATTTCACTGGAGTGTGAGTGACAACAAGTCTCCTCAAGTCTCTTCTGAGTATTCTAGCCGATTGCAGCAATGCAGTAGTCTGGATGGTCTCAATTCTTCCTCTGATTTCCAGATCCTCCAGTCTTTTTTTCAAAATTTTTGGGACCGTTCCAAGTACACCAACTACAATTGGTATCACTTTCGCCTTCATATTCCACAGCTTTTTCAATTCTCTGGCAAGGTCCAGGTATTTGTCAATGTATAGTAAAAATATATAAAAAAGGTATAAAAAATGTTCATGATGTAATCCAGCTACAAAGTCAGCATACTAATAACATCATTTGTTTTTTCAAAATATATTCAAAACATATATATATATATATATATATATATATATATATATATATATATATACAAACCCCTCCGCACAAGCAGGATGTGACACAATTTCTTAAGCGGAGTTTGAATTCAGTTTTCCTATACTGGTTACCTAGCCAGGGTTAAAGAGCTCAGTCTGCCCTAGTATTTACCTATAGTTGAAGGGAGAGTAGTTGGATGCATACCTTTCCCAAGGGTATTAGCGCTATGTGAAAAAGCAGCCTCGTCCAGGATTTGAACTCTAACAATTACACCACTCGCCTTCATATATATATATATATATATATATATATATATGTTGTAATGAAAAATAAAGGAAAGAAAATGTTGGATGGATAAAATGGGATTTATTTTATTTTACTAACACGTGTTTCGGCCAGGAGTTTATCTATGTATTCATGTATTCTATCTATTATTATTTTAAATACAAAATGAAATAAAATAACAATAATAGAAAAAACTACAGAAATTTTACTATACAAAGAAATAGCGGCCTTCGTCAGAGTAAATCCGCTATTTCTTTGTATACTAAACATTTCTATAGTCTTTTCTGTTATTTTTATTTTATTTCATTTTGTATTTAAAATAATAATAGATAGAATACACATATGCATGGATAAGCTCCTGGCCGAAACACGTGTCAGTATAAATAAAATAAGATAAATCCTATTTTATCCATTCAACATTTTCTTTGCTTTATTTTTCATTTCAACATACCGTCGGATTCGCTTCCATTTTCAGCTTACACACACACACACACACACACACACACATATATATATATATATATATATATATATATATATATATATATATATATATACATAGAGAGAGAGAGAGAGAGAAAGAGAGAGCGAGAGGGGGGGACGAGATAGATTAGAAGAAAAGACGACATCAAACGATTGTAAATGGACGCACTTTATATAAACTACTTAATGATAACCGGTTGTTCACATCATTCACTCCCTGATATGTTATCTTTGACAAACTGAAAAAAAAAAAAAAAGGTTAATAATATTCGACCGGAAACAAGTTTAAAGCTTTTAGATATGAACCACCCATAAGAAATTTGGGTAATTACAATAGGAAAATATTGAAAATCCCTTCAGAACAATGGGACTTTATGAAAAAAAAGAAAGAAAAAAGGAACAAGAAAATGTATTAAAAAAACACAACATGGTGTTCGATTCCTTATGAAGTCGATTGTCAAAAAAAAAATTTACTCTTGATGGACCATATCTAGGTATAAGATGTATGCAAAATCGTCACTTTTATCTATGAACTTTCCCAACATCAGCAGGCATTTCCGGTAAAAATTAGCCAATGAGAGACGATGACAGAAAGCATTTAAGATCGTTTTCAACTGTCCTCAAATCAATTGTAAATTGAACTTTCTGTCCAGCAAGACCTATTGTTTAGATTACAAGGAACAACACAGACAAGGTACAGACTTGGATAGCCATGTCTGCTGGGGTTTTAGAATACACCGACTGCTCATCTGCAGGGGGGTGAAATCCTCCAATAGGGTCACCTTAGGGTTAGGGTTAGGGGTTAGGATTAGGGTTAGCAGTTAGTTTTATAATTAAAAAAAAATGCGTCAAAAATTGTCTGGTTACAAACAACCGGATGTTGACGGTGCAAAGCGAAACATGTCCCTCTGAATCTAGGTCGAGGTGCGTAACTTCCGCGTCCACTTCTTGGAAGAGTTGTGGTCGTGTTGAATGCCACCCCACCCACATTTCTAGATAATTTATCTTACAATGGATAGATGGAACTGCAATATTTTTGAGATGGTCTTATATTTTTTCCCAGTCTGGCGAAATGTCAATACCTTCTTACTGGTGTCCTCAGATATTTTCTTTCCTCTTGGCATTAATGATGTGTGGCATTACAGTGTTACAATTTATGGACAGTCATGAACTGTGACCGTATCTGTAGCGAGGAATTTGAATTAAGGTCTGTTAGATTACAAAGAATGGGATCCTAAAAAAAATCACCCAGTGGGCGGTTAATATCCCTTGACTCCTTAAAAGGCTCGTGATTGGACACGTAAGAATAAGTTTAATTAGTTAGCGGAAGCGACGCAGCTATCAATGAGTGTAGATGTGTTGTTAGCTCCGGAGTCCATCCCTCCCCGCGGCGGAATCATTATGGGCTAAGAAATAAAACTTAATCAAGAACAATCAAGTCTTGTTGTGTGTTCTTTAAAATTTTAAGACAATGACCTGCCCAGCCCAGTAAGAAAAATTGATAAATAAGAAGACCAGCCCTCAATAGAAGTCAACCCAGACAAGATGGCAGCCAGACAGACGAAGAAATTGAATCAGCAAGCAGAGTAATAAAGTAAGAACTATCATCTCTAATATATCCGCCCTGTCGAGTGGGGCGTTAGAATAACCCGACTGCACCTTATAATACTATGCGCTGGGGCACGGTCTCAAAGTGTGTATTTTTTATATAAATCATTTTATATAAATATCAAGGTGTGTATTTTTTATATAAATCATTTTATATAAAAAAACAATAAATGTATATATCTTGTAAATAATTATCAGAAGGCGTTCCTGTTTATTTTGGTTTGGCCCCGTTGACAGCTTTTGGGTATCGCTTTTCAGCCGAGTTGGAACTGAGACTACAACAGATTTCCGTCAGGGCCCGATAGTATTGTATCATCCACGAAACGACTGTAGTACTTGGCCGGAGCATCGTTCTCATACATACATACATACATTGAGACAGTGCCCCAGCACATAGTATTATATTTTTAAAATAAACAATTATTATTATTATTATATTATTATTATTATTATTATTACTTTTAATTTTAACAAACCACCATAATTAATAATTAGGGTAGTTTTAATTAATTAGTAAATAATTAATAGATCGCCAATCAACCCATAACACTTAAATAGTGTTGCAACCTCTACAGAGGGGTAAGACTCCCCAATGAGGCAACCTGTTGGCCGAGGGTGGCGATACATGATGCTTAAGGATGGAACCTAGGTGGCTGAGGAGTCATGACATGCACCACTCGGCTTTGTACCTTACTTAGGCTAGACGGGCGGTCGGGAGGGGGCTGGCCCCCGATCAATCGATTGGTCACGTCAAGCCCTGGCACCTATATGATTGTCCCAATCCTACTGCCCTCATGGCAAGCCCCAACCCTTTTTATCATATGGGTGCTAGAAGGCTGTGGCTAAGGGTCTTCATGTCCTGGGAATGACGTTAAACTCTATCTGATGGTGAAGTTCCAGTTTTGGAGGTTTGGGGAATGTGGAGTTTAATCACCATTGCTCCAGGTCCACTCTGACCCGGAGTGGTAGTACCTGTTAAGGCCCCATCTATGGGTTAAATAGAAAAATGTGTTTATAAAACAATTGGTTCTCCATTAAGAATGAATTCATTTCAAAACTTTGTCGGCATTAAATGACCCACAGAGGTTGATATGCCGTAAAACAAACGAAACCAAAATCTCTAATCTATCTCTCTGACTCCCTCTCTCCTGTAGTTGTACGAAAATAAAAAGGAAAAAAATAGAAAATAATATTTTCGTTCTACTCTCTCTCTCTCTCTCTCTCTCTCTCTCTCTCTCTCTCTCTCTCTCTCTCTCTCTCTCTCTCACACACACACACACACACACACACCATCATTATCTCTAATTTATAAATTATATATAATTATAATTTATAAACCGAAATGTTCGAACATCGACACCACGACTAACACATTTCCATCCATTGTAACATCCAGTGTTTCTTCTACATTTCTCCACAGACAAATGAGAGTATATAAGGATAATCTCTAATTTATATCTCTGTCTCTCTTCTTTATTATATACGCGAGAACTCTCTCTATTATACACCCGAGATTACCCTCTCTATTATACATCCGAGATTACCCTCTCTATTATATACCCGAGATGGCCATCTCTATTATACACCCGAGATGAACCTCTATATTATACACCCGAGATGACCCACTTTATTCTACACCCTTGATGACCCTTTCTATTATACACCCGAGATGACCATCTCCATTATACACCCGAGATGACCCTCTCTATTATACACCCGAGATGAACCTCTATATTATTCACCCGAGATGACCCACTCTATTCTACACCCTTGATGACCCTCTCTATTATACACCCGAGATGACCCTCTGTATTATACATCCGAGATGACCCTCTTTATTATACACCCGCGATTACCCTCTTTATTATGCACCCGAGATTACCCTCTCTGTTATACACCCGAGATGAACTCGTCACCGATTAGATATATCCAAGTAAAGGGATATATAACAACTGCAGCTTCATTGTTTTTGTTTTTTATATCTGAGTTGCCCAATCAATTTACAAAGGTTGTCTCATTTGATTGGTTAGTTTAAATTGAATAATCAAGCACCCAAATGTGTGTCAGCTAAATTTATTACCTACTTAATTTCACCAAACCAGAAAGGGTTAACATATTTTTACTCATGTCAGATTTTCAGTCTTGGAGAAATAAATCACATTTTTTCAATAAATAATTAGAATACACCTTTTTGTTTTTGTTCATTATTTGGAAAGTCTACATAAAAATTGGTGTTTGGATGCCCATTTAATAGGCTTATTTTAATTTTGTTTCACAATAATAATGACCACGTCTGGGGGATTCGCAAACTCTCGAATGGCACTCTATATATAAACGCAATCACGCACACAAGAACGACAGTTTAAAATGTGTGAGGTATTTATTTGTGCAGCAGCCTGTATTAACAGCAGCTCAGGCCAACCCCGACAATCACTTAGCTGATATTCAAGACGATCGCTGGCAGGTTAACCGCGAATTCCGGGACTGCAACGATTTTCAATAAGATCAAAAAGAGTACGAAGCAGTTTTTAAAATTGTGAACTTCATACCAATCAAAAAAAATCTTAATGGCGAAAAAAAAAACGCACCGGAAGCAGAAATATATGATTTTATCCACCTTATTTCAAATTGTGTAAGAAGGATGGGAAATGGACGCATGAGGTCGGAGATAGAGTCATCCCAAGTCAACCCAAGTCAACCCAAGTCCATTCAAGAAGTCCCAGATGATGAGCTCAAAACAACCAAGTCCGGTCAGCATAGACGATAGTAGAACAGAGATAATTATAATGATAATAATGATTAGTATTATTTGGAATATTCGGACTATTGTCCTCATCTTTATTGTTATCTGTACAACGTTTCGGTAATTCGGATATATAAACAAAACGATATAGATAGATAGATAAACAAAACGATATAGATGATAGATAGATAGATAAACAAACGATATAGATAGATAGAAAGATAGATAAACAAAACGATCGTTTTGTTTATCTATCTATCTATATCATTTTGTTTATCTATTTATCTATCTATCTATCTATATCGTTTTGTGTATCTATCTATCTATCTATCTATCTATCTATATCGTTTTGTTTATCTATCTATCTATCTATCTATCTATTTACTTGTCGAAAATATCTATCTATCTCAGTCTGTTCAAAACTATCTAAACAAGAAATATGACAAATTTCTATAAATAAACAAGAATTACGACAAATTACTATAATAAGAATTACGACAAAAAATAAAAATAAAATTACGACAAAAAAATAAAAATAAAAATTACGACAAAAAAGAAAAAATAAGAATTACGACAAAAAAAGGTTTACTGTTTTTTTCTTTCGAATGGAAAAAATAAATAAACAAGAATTAAGACAAAAAAGAGCCGCCCCCCCTCAAATACATTTAACGCCCTAAATTGGTTGTTTTCTTTCAAGTAACACCGTGTGGTGCCGATAGTTGGGGTTGTTCTTTTAAAATTCACCGGGCAGCAATTTCGGAGGCAGGGGACCGGGACGCACTTCCTCATAAATTACCAACGTTTCCGCCGATGTATTTTCCCATAGGTCACGTAAGATAACTGGATGTAGCCCCTCCCTCTCCAGGTCTACAACCAGGACATATAAGTGGTAAGGTTTGACGTAACCAGTCGATTTATCGAAGAGGGGCTCTCCGATAGCCCGTCTAGCCTAAGTAAGGGCCAAAGTGGAGTGTTGCATGTCATGGACTGCTCAAACACCAGGGTTCCATCCTTAAGCATCACGGGTTGCCACTCACGGCCAACAGGTGACTCCATTGGGGGAATTCCCCCCCCGCAGAGGTGCAATCGGTGTTTTTCTGTCCCAGACGACAAGATGGCATCCATAATAGATACTACCACACTGGGTCAGATTGGACATCAGTAGAAAAAATAGATGCATTTTAAAACTTTAAAATGATGTGAACATCACGGGTCGCCACCCACGGCCAACAGGTGACTCCTTTGGGGGAATTTTAACCCCACCCCACCCCCCGCAGAGGTTCAGTCGGTGTGTTTTTCTATCCCAGACGACAAGGTGGTAACCACTCTGGGTCAGATTGGACATCAGTAGAAAAATAGATGCATTTTAAATCTTTAAAAGGATGTGAACATTTCTATGATTTCTAAATATTTTGGACGCAATAATCGTTGATTTTTACCAATGTTGCTTCTAAATATATAAGCAAATAGTTTGCAATCGTCCTCTAAGGATTCAATTGAAAATGTTCGTTTTTTTTTTTTTGTTGTATTTTTTTTTTTTTTTTTTTAGAAGTTGGGGATTGATTCGTGTGGCCCCTGGCATCGAGCCGCAAGTTTTATCTGTTAGGCCATCATTTTTAAACTAATAAGAGTTTTAGCGTCATCGTAAAAAGCGGATCTGGTGTCTGTAATGAGGACACAGTCTCGACTGGATGCAACTTTCATTGTGTGGATTATTTCCGCTGTGACTTAACCAGACCCACCGGCCCAGCCCCAAACCGTGTGTGGAGCAGACCCCCAGGCGACAGTACTTGAATTGCTGTAGACAACTATCAACAATAGATAAATTTACCTTGCAAAGGTTTCACTTGAAAATGTCAAAGACCAGGAAAACAAGAGAGAGAGAGAGAGAGAGAGAGAGAGAGAGAGAGAGAGAGAGGGAGAGAGAGAGAGAGAAGGAGAGAGAGTGGGAAGGAGTGGGTTGAATGGAAATATATAAAGAGAAACTTAGGTGTAATATCAATAACAAAAGTTACGAGAAAGAAAGAATGAGAGAAAATAGATTGCAAAAGAGAAAAAATATAAGAAAGAGAGACAGAGAGAAAAATAGGGAGCAAGAGAATGACAGAGAAAATAGATTGGGTAAGAGAGAGTGAGAGAGAAGAATAGAGTGAGAGAGAGAGAGAGAGAGAGAGAGAGAGAGAGAGAGAGAGAGAGCGTAATTATTATGGTCTACGGAGAATTCGGGAATTGAAAAATAAAACGGTAATCGGATTTCTGGAGAAAGAGAAGAAAAAGAAATAAGAACAAAGGTTAAAGCTTGAAAGAGTAGACACACAACGGGGTGCCAGCAATGACCGAAGAATGACCCCGGAAATAGATTTAAAAATAAAAACGGAAGTTCCGGGTTTTGACTGAAAACGGATGTGACGATGGGATGAGAAACGGAAGAGGAGAAAAATCTTTCTTTTTCGGCTGGGCTCTGGTGGGATTCAGACGTAGCTCCCGGTTCCCCGTATGGATGTGGGATAGTAGTACATAACATGATACTATGTTAGAAGATAGAATAATTTGACCATACCCTCTCTCTCTCTCTATCCTTTAGGTCATAGGATATGGACTCGTCGACCGAGATCAAACCCTGGGCGAAGCTGTTTGCATTTCACGTGTCGCTAATACCCTTGGGAAAAGTATGAATCCAACTACCCCCCCCAGCTATGGAAAAATAGGAGGGCGGATTGGGCTCTTTAACCATGGCTAGGTAACCAGTCTAGGAGAAGGGAAGCTCTGAATTCAAACCTGTTAAACTCCGCTAAAGAAATTGACCTTGTGTGACATCATGCCCATGCGGAGCGGCTAATATATATATATATATATATAATATATATATATATACAAAATAATCCAACAGATAAAATAGAATGAGAAAGGATGGGAGGTAAATACAGAGAAAAAGAGAGACTGAGAAAGAAAAAAGAGGAGGAAATGTGAGAGAACAACAGTGAGACTCAGAGGGAATCAGAGAGAAAAATAGAATGAGAAAGAGGGACTGGCAGAAAAAGAGAGAAAAATAAAAGGAAAGAGAGAGAGAGAGAGAGAGAGAGAGAGAGAGAGAGAGAGAGAGAGAGAGAGAGAGAGAGAGAGACTGGGAGAGTCAGAGGACAAGAGAGAGAGGGGGGAGAGAGTCAGAAAACAACAGAGAACAAGAGAGAGAGAGAGGGGGAGAGAGTCAGAAAACAACAGAGGACAAGAGAGAGAGAGAGAGAGAGAGAGAGAGAGAGAGAGAGAGAGAGAGAGAGAGAGTTTGTTTTGTTTTACGGCATATCAACCTCGGTGCCGGTAAAATTTTTGAAAGATTCGTCGCGATAGTTTGGTAAAAAAATTATTTAAACTCATTTTTTTATAAACACATTTTCTATTTAATCCATAGATGGGACCCTAACAGGTACTACCACTCCGGGTCAGAATGGTGATGAAGGGATGGTCCATATTCCCCAGACCTATAAAACAGGAAATTCGCCATTAGACATTCCCAGGACATAAAGACCCTTAGTCCCGCCTTCTAGCACGTATATGATAAAAAGGGTTGGGAACTGCCATAAGGGCAATAGGGTTGGGACAATCATATAGGTGCTAGGGTTCGACGCGACCAATCAATTGATCGCAGGGACCTTCTCCGAGCGCCCGTCTAGCCTAAGTAAGAGCCAAAGTAGAGTAGTTGCATGTCATGGACTGCTCAGCCACGAGGATTCTGTCCTTAAGCATCTCGGGTCACCACCCACGGCCTTCAGGTGGCCCCATTAGAGGGTCTTACCTCTCTGCAGAGGTGCAGTCGGTGTATTCTAAAGCCCCAGCAGACAGGGCTATCCAAGTCTGTACCTTGTCTGTATTATTCCTTGTAAATCTAAACAATAGGTCTTGGTGGACAGAAAGTTCCATTTACAATTAATTTGAGGACAGTTGCAAACGATCTTAAATGCTTTCTGTCATCGTCTCTCATTGGCCAATTTTTACCTTAAGTGGGAAAGTTCATGAATAAAAGTGACGATTTTGCATACATCTTATACTTAGAGATGGTCGAACAAGAAGAAATAAAATAGTGTGAAATGTAGAATAAAAGAGAAAAAAATACAGTAAGATAAAAGAGAATGTGTATAGAAAACAGAACTGGACAAAGAAAGAATTAGTCAGTCTGTTTCTATCTATGTTTTCCCGCATCTCTCTCTCTCTCTCTCTCTCTCTCTCTCTCTCTCTCTCTCTCTCTCTCTTCTCTCTCTTAGTCAGTCTGTTTTCTATCTATGTTTTCCTGCATCTCTCTCTCACTTCTCTCTCTCTCTCTCTCTTAGTCAGTCTGTTTTCTATCTATGTTTTCCAGCATCTCTCTCCCCCCTCTCTATTAGTCAGTCTGTTTCTATCTATGTTTTCCGCATCTCTCTCTCTCTCTCTCTCTCTCTTCTCTCTCTCTCTCTCTATTGTCAGTCTGTTTCTATCTATGTTTTCCCGCATCTCTCTCTCTCTCTCTCTCTCTCTCTCTCTTAGTCAGTCTGTTTCTATCTATTTTCCCGCATCTCTCTCTCTCTCTCTCTCTCTCTCTCTCTCTCTCTCTCTATTAGTCAGTCTGTTTCTATCTATGTTTTCCCGCTCTCTCTCTCTCTCTCTCTCTCTCTCTCTCTCTCTCTCTCTCTCTCTCTCTCTATTAGTCAGTCTGTTTCTATCTATGTTTTTCTCCTCTCTCTCTCTCTCTCTCTCTCTCTCTCTCTCTATTAGTCAGTCTGTTTCTATCTATGTTTTCCCGCATCTCTCTCTCTCTCTCTCTCTCTCTCTCTCTCTCTATTAGTCAGTCTGTTTCTATCTATGTTTTCCCGCATCTCTCTCTCTCTCTCTCTCTCTCTCTCTCTCTCTCTATTAGTCAGTCTGTTTCTATCTATGTTTCCCGTCTATCTATGTTTCCCGCATACTCTTCTCTCTCTCTTTCTATCTCCCGCATCCTCTCTCTCCTCTCTCTCTCTCTCTCTCTCTCTCTCTCTCTCTCTATTAGTCAGTCTGTTTCTATCTATGTTTTCCCGCATCTCTCTCTCTCTCTCTCTCTCCTCTCTCTCTCTCTCTATTAGTCAGTCTGTTTCTATCTATGTTTTCCCGCATATCTCTCTCTCTCTCTCTCTCTCTCTCTCTCTACTCTCCTCTCTCTCTCTCTCTCTCTCTATTAGTCAGTCTGTTTCTATCTATGTTTTCCCGCATCTCTCTCTCTCTTCTCTCTCTCTCTCTCTCTCTCTAAGTCAGTCTGTTTCTATCTATGTTTTCCCGCATCTCTCTCTCTCCCTCTCTCTCTCTCTTTCTATCTATGTTTTCCCGCATCTCTCTCTCTCTCTCTCTCTCTCTCTCTCTCTATAGGTCAGTCTGTTTCTATCTATGTTTTCCCCGCATATCTCTCTCTCTCTCCCTCTCTCTCTTTCTATCTATGTTTCCCGCATCTCTCTCTTCTCTCTCTCTCTCTCTCTCTCTCTCTCTATTAGTCAGTCTGTTTCTATCTATGTTTCCCGCATCTCTCTCTCTCTCTCCCCTCTCTCTCTTTCTATCTATGTTTCCCGCATCTCTCTCTCTCTCTATCTCTCTCTCTCTCCTCTCTAAGTCAGTCTGTTTCTATCTATGTTTTCCCACATCTCTCTCTCTCCTCTCTCTATCTATGTTTTCCCGCATTCTCTCTCTCTCTCTCTCTCTCTCTTTCCCCTCTCTCTCTATTAGTCAGTCAGTTTCTATCTATGTTTTCCCGCATCTTCTCTTCTCTCTCTCTTCTCTCTCTCTCCTCTCTCTCTCTCTCTCTCTCTCTCTCTCTCTCTCTCTCTCTCTCTCTTATCAGTCTGTTTCTATCTATTTTCCGCATCTCTCTCTCTCTCTCTCTCTCTCTCTCTCTCTCTCTCTCTCTCTCCTCTCTCTTTAACACACACATACGCACACGTACGCACGGAAGCATACACATAGGTATATATATATATATAAAATGAAATACATACACATATTTCCGCATATGTTTATACATATTTAATGACATGTGTGTGTGTTTGTGCCTGTGTGGGTCGGGCTCATATCAGCCGCACTAACCCCCGTACACATAGATCCGAACGCTCCGGCATAAGACAAAAGCTGACACCCTCACCATCGCTCCCTGTTTCACTCCCGGTGTTTTCTTGGTGTGTGTCCGTAAACAAAATCCCCGGCCGCGTTGCCCGTCTCCCGCGGTGTTATAATGGAGTGGGTGTGGGTGTGGGTGTGGGGTCGACGCAATGGCGGGCAAATAACTTGAACGTGGACGGTGAGACGAAGCGTTCGTTCGTTCGTTCGTTCGGCCGGTCGTTTTTATGAGGGCCGGAGATCACAGGCGGCCATTAAAGGAAGTATCGACCCACACAGCGTGGCAGTCGCCGAGCTCTCGTTTTCATTATTGTTGTTGTTGTTGTTGTTGTTGTCGCTTCTTTTGTGCTCTGTTTCTTGTTGTTTTTGTTGTTAGTTCGTTGGTTGGTCGGTGGTGGCGACGTTGTTGTTGTTGGTGGCGATGGTCATATTTTGGCTGGTGGTATGGGGAGGTGGTGTTCCTGTTCGTAGCAATCGCCAGAGTATTGAATGCCGAAGGTAGATGGGTGTGGCCGTTGTTGGTTCTGGAACGATTCTGGTGATCGTGCCAGTCTCCGGGGAGACGAAGTTGACGGGATCCGGGTAAATAAGACAAAAACAATGGTAAGGGACAATTAGAAAGAAGGAATGAGAAACTGAAGGGGAGAAGAAGGGGAGATGAAGGAAAGGGTGAAAAAGAAAGAAAGAAAGAAAGAAAGAAAAAAAGAAGGAATGACTAAAGTTTAAAAATAAAGATAATGAAAAGAAAGAAAATCTACGAAAGAAAATGAGAAAGATTCGCAAATGAAAGAAGAAAGAAAGAAAGAAAGAAAGAAGAAAAAGAAAGTGAATTTATGAAAGAAAATGAGAAAACTATTGTGAAAAGAAAGAAAGAAAAGAAGAAAGAAAGAAAGAAAAAAAGAAAAAGAAAATTGAATCTACGGAAGAAAAAAGAGTCGTGAAAGAAAAGAAAGAAAGAAAGAAAGAAAGAAAGAAGAAAGAAAGAAAGAAGAAAGAAGGGGAAACAATTACAGAAAAAAATTTGAAAGGATAAAAAATAAAGAGAATGAAGAAAAATAGAATAGTCTGAGAGCGTGAGAGAGAGAGAGAGAGAGAGACAGACAGACAGACAGACAGACAGAGAAAAAAAGGAAAGAGTATAAAAAAAGAAGTTGAAAGAAGTTAAAAGAAAAACGACTGAATGAAATATATTATGAAAAAAGAAAAGACCAGAAGAAGCCGTAGTAAAGTAAGTAATCGAGGAAGAGAGAAGAGATGAATAGAAGAGTGAAAAAAAGAAAGAAAGAAAAGAAGAAAAGAAAGAAAGAAAGAAAGAAAGAAAGAAAGAAAGAAGTTATAGAAAAAGAATTTGAAAGGAAAAAAATAGAAAGAGAATAAGGAAAGGATAGAAATGGCCTGAAGAGAGTGAGATAGAGAAAGTGAAGGCGAAAGCGGATGAAAAAGAAAAAAAAGAAAAAAAAAAGAAATAAAAGAAAAAAAGAAGTTGAAAGAAAAACGACTGAATGAAATATATTATGAAAAAAAGGAAAGGCCAGAAAAAGCCATAGTAAAGTAAGTAATCGAGAAAGAGAGAAGAGATAAATAGGAGGGTGAAAAAGAAAAAAAGAAAAAAGAAAGAAAGAAAAAAGTTATCGAAAAAGAATTTGAAAGAAGAAAAAAAAGAAAGAAAATACATAAAATTTAGAAATGACCGAAAGAGAGTGAAATAGAGAAAGAGAAGGGAAAAAGTATGATAAAAAGAAGAAAAAAGAATGATGAAAGAAAAACGATTGAATGAAAATAGACGAAATGAAAGAATCTACAAAATTGGTCAAAGGAACGTAAGTAGTCAAGGAAGAAGGAAAATAAGAAAAAGAGACAAGGAAAAATCAAATAGTGAAAAAATACAAAAAGAAGAAAATAGAAAGGAAGAAAAAACCGAAAGAATGAAATTAATAAAATAATTAAAAGAAAGAATGCAATTAATAAAATAATTAAAAGAAAGAATGAAATTAATGAAATAATTAAAAGAAAGAATGAAATTAATAAAATAATTAAAAGAAAGAATGAAATTAATGAAAATAATTAAAAGAAAGAATGAAATTAATGAAATAATAAAATGAAAAATAAAAATAAATAAAAGAAAGAATGAAATTAATAAAATAATTAAAAGAAAGATGAAAATTAATTAAAATAATTAAAAGAAAGAATGAAATTAATGAAATAATTTAGAAAGATGAAATTAATAAAATAATTAAAAGAAAGAATGAATTAATGAAATAATTAAAAAGAAAGAATGAATTAATAAATTAATTAAAAGAAAGAATGAAATTAATGAAATAATTAAAAGAAAAGAATGAAATTAATAAAATAATTAAAAGAAAGAATGAAATTAATGGAATAATTAAAAGAAAGAATGAAATTTATGAAATAATTAAAAGAAAGAATGAAGCAAGTGAAAAAGAGACAAAAGAAGTAAAAAAGAGAAAAAGGTGAAAAGTGAAGGAAGGGAGAAAGCCAAGATGAAATGAATGAAAATGGTAAGAGGGGGGGGGAAGAATGAAAAAGGTAGAGAATAAAATGATGTATGAAGAAGGAAAATAGATGAAAAGTGGAAACGAAGGGAACAAGTTAAAGGAAAGAAGTTGAAGAGAATGAAAAACGTTGTGTGGGTAAAATCGGTGAATGACAGACGTTTGTTTAATGAAAAGCAATCTTTAAAATCAGGGGGGGGGGATTTTGAGAATTTTTGGTAAGTTGCCCGAGAACTGGTGAAAATTTCAGAAAAACAGGCGTGACGGAGTTGTTAGGAAAGGGCGTGGGATGAGCATGATAAAGAGAAGTAGTTGAGGAGAGAAGAGAGAGAGGGAGAGAAAGAGAGAGAGAGAAAGAGAGAGATACAGAGAGAGAAAAGAGAGAGAGAGAGAGAGGGAGGGAAGAGGGAAAGAGAGAAAAGAGAGAGATACACGAGAGAGAAAGAGAGAGAGAGAGGGGGAGAAAGAAGAGAGAGATACAGAGAGAGAAAAAGATAGACAGAAAAAGTGAGAAAAGAGAGAGAGAGAGAGAAGAGAGAAGAGAGAGAGAGAGAAGAGAGTGAGAAAGTGAGAGAGAGAGAGAAAGAGAGAGAAGAGAGAGAGAGAGAGAGAGAGAGAGAGAGAAAGAGAAAGAGAAGAGACACAGAGAGAAAGAGAGACATGGAGAAAGAGAGAGTGAAAGAGAGAGAAGAGAGAAGGAGAGAGAGAAAAAAAGAGAGAGAGAGAAAGAGTGAAAAAAGAGAGAAAGAGAGAGAGAGAAAGAGAGAGACAGAGACAGGGAGAGAGACAGAGAGAAACTGTGTGGGGGGATATAGAAAAATATTTTAAATTCATGAAAGGGAGGGAGAAAAGAACGATATGAAATAATAGACAAAAGAAGAAAAAAATTAGAGATGAATGAAGAAAAATTGTTAAAAAAGAGATGAAAATAATATTGAATAGAAGAAGAGAAAAATTAAAGAAAGAGAGATAATAAAAAAAAATGAAAAAACTCAGAGAACGAATAAAAATAAAAGAAAGAAAGAAAAATGTTTTAAAAAAACAAAAATGAATGAAAAGAGATGAAAGAATGAAAAAAAAACAGAGAAAAGAATGAAATAATGAAAAAGAGACAGGGAAAAGACACAAAAAAGAGAAAGGGGAAAGAATGAAAAAATGAATGAGAAAAAGAGAAAAGAGATGAAAGAATAAAAAAAAACAAAAACGAAAAAGAAAGAAAAAGAGTAAGGGAAAAGAATGAAAGAGAGAAATAGAAAAAGAATGAAAGAGGGAAAGGAAGAAGAATGAAAGAGATAGAGAATGAAAATGTTTGAAAGAGAAAGGGACGATTATGAAAAATAAAGAAGACGTTGAAAAAAAGTTGATTGAATGAATAAACGAAATATGGTATAAAAGAATGAAAAAAGACAACAAAAAGTGGCGAAAAAAGAAAAAGAAACGAAAAAAGATAGAAAGAAAGAAAAAAAGATTTGAAATAATGTTTTTAAAAGTAGAGAAAGAAAATGACAGAGACAATAAAGAGATATAAAAGAAAAAAAGAAGGAAAAAAAGATGGTGAATAAGTTTTATGCAAAAATAGATAAACGTTAAGTTGCTTCGTAATCTTCTCACGACTTATTCTCAGGGCAGCCATCTTCCCCACTGTCATGGCCGCCATTATATCAGACACCGCGAGTAGCAGTATAGTTATTACCCGACCTTTACTCTAAACGACTCTTTTTCTCTTTCTCTGCGGTTAGAGAAAATAAGCGGGCAGAGAGAGAGAGAGAGAGAGAGAGAGAGAGAGAGAGAGAGAGAGAGAGAGAGAGAGAGACTGGTCGGATGGCGACGGCGTAAAGAAAAGGCAGCGAAGAAGCCGATGGTTTGGTTCTTTCTCTCTTCTCTTTTTCCCTTTTTTTTATTTTTTATATATGCGGTTAGAGAAAATAAGTGGAGAGAGAGAGAGAGAGAGAGAGAGAGAGAGAGAGAGAGAGAGAGAGGTATTTCCGACACCCGCGAGTAGCCAAGTAAATAGTTATACCCGACCTTTACTCTAAGCTGACTCTTTTCTCTTCTCTGCGGTTAAGAGAAAATAAGCGAGCAGAGAGAGAGAGAGAGAAGAGGAGAGAGAGAGATGAGAGAAGGAGAGAGAGGAGAAAGAGAGAACTGATCGGATGGCGATGTAAAAGAAAGCAGCGAAGAAGCCCGATGGTTGTTCTTTTTTTCTCTTTCTCTTCTCCCTTTTATAATTTTTATATGCCGGTTAGAGAATAAGTGGACAGAGAGAAGAGAAAGAGAGAGAGAGAGAGAGAGAAGAGAGAGAGAAAGAGAGAGAGAGAGAGAGAGAGAGAGAGAGAGAGGAGAGAGTATTTCCGACACCGCGAGTCAGCAGTATAGTTCTTACCCGAGACCCTTACTCTAAGCGACTCTTTTTCTCTTTCTCTTCTTCCTCTTTTTTTTTTCTCTGTGGTTAGAGAAAATAAGTGGACAGAGGAGAGAGAGAGAGAGAGAAGAGAGAGAGAGAGAGAAGAGAGAGAGAGTGTATTTCCGACAATCGCAGTTAGCAGTAATTGTTATTACGTCCGATCCCTTACTCTAAGCGACCTTTTCTCTTTCTCTTCTTCGCTCTTTTTTTTCTCTGTGGTTAGAGAAACATAAGTGGGCAGGAAGAGAGAGAGAGAGAGAGAGAGAGAGAGAGAGAGAGAGAGAGCAGAGAGAGAGAGTAATTTCCGACACCGCGAGTAGCAGTTAGTTATTACCGACCCTTAAACTCTAGCGACTCTTTTTTCTTTTCTTCTTCCTCTTCTTTTTTTTCTCTCTGTGGTAGAGAAATAAGTGGGCAGAGAGAGAGAGAGAGAGAGAGAGATGAGAGAGCGAGAGAAGAGAGAGAGAGAGAGAGGAGAAGAGAGAGTATTTCGCGGCAGCGCGAGCGCGGTATTGTTATTACTCGACCCTTCACTCTAAGCGACTCTTTTTCTCTTTCTCTTCTTCCCTCTTTTTTTTTCTCTGTGGTTAGAGAAAATAAGTGGGCAGAGAGAGAGAGAGAGAGGAGACGAGAGAGAGAGAGAGAGAGAGAGCGAGAGAGAGTATTTCCGACACGCGAGTAGCAAAGTAATGTTATTACTCGACGCCTTACTCTAAGCGCTCTTTTTTTCTCCTTTCTCTGGGCGGTAGAGAAATAAGCAGACAGAGAGCAGAGAGAGAGAGAGAGAGAGAGAGAGAGAGAGAGAGAGAGTATTTTTTTCCGAACTATAACGCGAGTAGCAGTATTGTTATACGCACCTCCCTTACTCTATACGGACTCTTTTTCCTCTTTCTGCTTCTTCTTCCTCTTTTTTTTAATCTGCCTTAGAAGAAAATTGTGGAGAGAGAGAGAGAGAGAGAGAGGAGTATTTCCGACATCGCGAGTAGGAATATTGTTATTAACCCCAACCTTACTCTAAGCGACTCTTTTTTTCTTTCACTTCTTTCCTCTTTTTTTCCTTTTCCTCTGATGGTTAGAGAAACTAAGTGGCAGAGAGAGAGTTAAGAGAGAGAGAGAAGAGAGAGAGGAGGCAGAGAGAGAAGAGAGAGAGAGATATTTCCGACAATCGCGGTGAGTAGGAATTTTGTGTATTACCAGCCTTACTCTAAGCGACTCTATTTCTCTTTCTCTGCGGTTTAGAGAAATAACGCGACAGAGAGGAAGGGAGAGACAGAGACAGAGACAGACGAGACAGAGAGACGGAGAGAGAGAGTAGAGAGAGGAGGAGCGAGAGACTGATCGGAATGCGCGACGTAAAGAAAGCACGCGAAAGAAGCCCCGGATGGTTTGGTTTCTTTTTCTCTTTCTCTTCTTTCCCTTTTTTTTTTATTTTTATATGCGGTTAGAGAATAAAGTGGAGAGAGAGAGAGAGGAGAGAGAGAGAGCGAGAGAGAGAGAGAGAGAGAGATACTGGTCGATGGCGACGTAAAAGAAAGCAGCGAAGAAGGCGATGGTGGTGGCGGCGGGCGAGGAGTAGTTCAAATTGCTTTGGTGCGGCCGTTCAGTCATCTCCGTTGGATTTCATCGATGGAAGGCTGACGAGCCGTGATGCCAGCGATCCAAGCAGAAGAGCACAGGAAGGATCAAGTTGTCGTCATCGGGTCAACGATCGACCCGTCTTCCCCCAATGCCAACCCGGTCCTCCCACCCGCATTTTCGCCGTCGTCCAGTAAGCTTTATTTATATACCTCAGCCCCTGTCCCGTCATCCAACATTCGGGCGTCTCATCCTTATTCGTCTACACCCTCCCAGCACTCCCCAACTTTCATTTCTGGCATTTTTCAGCCTCTCTTAGAACTACGTTTTCTTGTTTCCTGTATTTTCCTTCTCACGCGTCTCTCTCTCTCTCTCTCTCTCTTCTCTCTCTCTCTCTCTCTCTTCCTCCCTTCTTCTTCCTTCTCTCCGCTCGCTCGCTCGCTTGGCGCTTATTGATCACTCAGCGTGGCTCTCATTTTTTTGTAAGTTGATATAAAAAGAAGAAAAATGATATGAAAGGACAAAGGAAGAACAGAAAAAAGAAAGAATGAAAATAGAAGAAAGAATGAAAATAAGAAAGAAAGAAGAAAATAAGAAAGCAAGGAATTAAAAAAGAAAGGAAGGAGAAAGAAAGAATTAATGAAAAGAAAGAAAGAAAGGAAATAGAGCAGGAATTAAAAAGAAGGAAGGAAGAGAAAGAAGAATTATGAAAGAAAGAAAGAAAGAAATAAAGAAAGCAAGGAGTAAAAGAAAGGAAGGAAGAAAGAGAGAATTAATGAAAGAAAGAAAGAAAGAAAATAGAAAGCAAGGAATAAAAGAAACGAAGGAAGAAGAAGAAAGAGAATTAATGAAGAAATAAAGAAGAAAATAAGAAGCAAGGAAGTAAAAAAGAAAGTGAAGGAGAAAGCAAAAGAAAGAATTTATGAAAGAAAGAAAGAAGAAAATACAGAAAGCAAGGAAGTAAAAAAAAGAAACGAAGGAAGAAGAAAGAAAGAATTAATGAAAGAAGAAAGAAAGAAAATAAGAAAGCAAAGGAAGTAAAAAAGAAAGGAAGGAAGAAGAAAGAAGAAAGAAATTATTAAGAAGAAAAGAAAGAGAAAATAAGAAAGCAAGGCAGTAAAAAGAAGGAAGCGAAGAAGAAAGAAGAAAGAATTAATTAAAGAAGAAGAAAGAAGAATAAGAAAGCAAGGAAGTAAAAAAAGAAAAGGAAGGAAGCAAAGAAAGAAGGGGAATTAATAAAGAAGAAAGAAGAAAAAGAAAATAGAAAGCAAGGAATAAAAGAAAGGAAGGAAGAGAAAGAAAGAAAGAATTATTAAGAAGAAAAGAGAGAAATAAGAAAGCAAGGAAGTAAAAAAGAAAGGAAGGAAGAAGAAAGAAAAAAGATTAATTAAAGAAGAGAAAGAAAGAAAATAAGAAGCAGGAAGTAAAAGAAAGGAAGGAAGAGAAAGAGAAGAATTATTAAGAAAAGAAGAAAGAAGAAATAAGAAGCAAGGAAGTAAAAAAGAAAGGAAGGAAGAGAAAGAAAGAAGAATTAATTAAAGAAAGAAAAGAAAGAAAAGAAATAAGAAAGGCAAGGAAGTAAAGAAAGGAAGGAAGAAAAAGAAAGAAGAATTAATTTAAGAAAGAAGAAAGAAAGAAATAAAAAAGCCAAGGAAGTAAAAAGAAAGGAAGGAAGAGAAAGAAAAAAGAATTATTAAAGAAAGAAGAAAGAAAGAAATAAGAAAGCAAGGAAGTAAAAGAAAGGAAGGAAGAAAAAAGAAAGAAAAGAATTATTAAAGAAAGAAAGAAAAGAAATAAGAAAGAAGAAAGAAAGAAAAAGGGAAAGAATTACATAAGGAAGAAAGAAAGAAATTAAGTGAGAACAAAAAGAAGAAAGAGGAAAGGAAGAAAATAAGCAAGAGAACAAAAGGAGAAAGATGAAAGGAAATGAATGAAGGAAGAAGAAAGAAAATAGAAAGAACGAAAGTAAGAAAAAAGGAAAGATTGAATGCAAGGAAGAAAGAAGAATGAATGAATGAACAAGAAGAAGAGAAGGAAGGAAGAAAAGTAAGGAAGAACAAAGAAGAACAGATGAACGAATGAATGAATAATAAGAAGAAGAAATGAAAGGAAGAAAGAAAGGAAAAAAGTAAGAAGAAGAAAGAAAGGAAGAAGAAGATAACACTAATCTGTTTTCAATGGAATGAAACGGAAAGATGGAAGGAAGTACAGAGAGATACAGACACACAGAGAGACAGAGACAGAGACAGAGACATATATATATATATATATATATATATATATATATATATATATTATATGAGAGTACGTAAATAAAAACTGTGTTTATTTGATATGGCTTTTAGCCGACAATTTTATGCCCGCCTAAATTCATTAGTTATTAACTAATTAATTTTCAAAAATTAGGTATGACTTAAATTAGCACACATCTCCAATATATATATATATATATATATATATATATATATATATATAGAGAGAGAGAGAGAGAGAGAGAGGGGGGAGAGAGAGAGAAATCAAGATTATTACCTTTTACATATTGAACTTTAGCAATAGTTCTTAAAGTAAACATATCAAATGTTGTAATAGTTAAGATATCATACTGTCGTATATCCACAGGTTCCGCGTGTTGAGCCAGAAAATTTGACTATCAAATAAAATAGGTTTTATCTCATATTTGTGCTCAGTTAAGTTTTGTTTGTAAGGGGTAGAAATGTAAAGTTGTCGGGGTTGCCTATTGTCGGTATCAGCCAGACAGCGTGGGAGTCTATCCCCTTTTCACTAGCGCTAGACCAAGGAGATTGTTTTTAGCATCTGAGGTGGAGCACCACTCCTACCAACAGTTCCTCACTTTACCTCACAGATCCTTGTGTTACCCATACTTTGAGTTGGCGATAGTCGGTATCGAACCAGCAATCTTGTGGTTTCCAGGCGGATGCTCTACAGACTGAGCTAAACCATCTATATATATATATATATATATATATAATATATATATATATATATATAAAGGCAGTTGGTGTGTACGCATGTATGTGTGATGTATGTCCGGAGGAAACTTCGAAAATAAAACAATTAACGACAAAGTAAATATATGTACACATTAAATATCACCAGGGCTTGGTTTTTGAGCAAAAATAATAAAGATTTGATTTATATTTGTGAAAAGGATTAAAAAATAAGATTTAAATGATAACAGAATGGATTTTTTTTTTACATTTAATATTTTGAATAGTAGACATTAACGTTTATTTTCAGAGTAGCTGGATCAATGCAAGGACTTTTTTTTTACATGGGGATTTTAATGGGACATCCGACGAGGATCCAATTCACGATTCAGTAATAATGGATCCGCAGGACTAAATTAAAAAAAAAAAAACCTCTACCCTGGCGATGCCGGGTGGCCGCTTCTAGTGTAAAATAATTTCTAGTCTCAGTTCAGTGTTTGTTTGCGGTTTTGCATTTGAAATTTAAAAGACGAACATTGTCCTGCAATGAAATAATCGATTTAATTCCTTATCCAGCAAATAATAAATAAAAATAAAATTAAAATAAAAAACTAAACAAAAAAACAAAACAAACGATTCTTGTATTTCAATTAGAGTAAACACAATTGTTCTTTGTATTTCTGTACAATATCCGTTTGTCGCGTTCAAATGATTCTCCATAAAAATTCAATGCTTTTTTTCGTGGAAATTTTAGGTGTCGATTTTATTGTCTATTGTCTTCAATACGTAGATTACAATGATATTAAACATAACGCTCAATTTGGTGAATTGACGGAGTGTTGCATAGGGCCAAATCCGGGTTGTAGTAGTAGTAGTTAGTAGTAGTAGTCGTCCTTAGTTCAGAAACAACATACGCAAGTCATATAGTCACAAAGGGGTTGTTTCAAAGGGGAAATTCTTCAATGCCTCGTTTACGCAACAGTCAAACTATCCAAAAGCATTTCCCAAGATGAATCATTGCTATGTTAGGATAGACCAGGAACACCTGTATAATACCGGTGGGTACAACGGCCGAAACCTTGTATTTTATATTTCGTAATAATAGTCTTAAAAATCAAAGTAACAAAAAAACAACAAAAAAAAAAACTCAGTCCTGTTAAATCTGTTTCTGTATATCGTCTCGGAAATATAGAGGTCGTAAATTGTACGCCATATTTGGAAATTGACGACATTTTTTAAAGTATTTTTTCCCCTGTTAACGTCAGACCAGAATAATAATAATAATAATAATAATAATAATAATAATAATAATATAAACTATTACATAAAACTGAGAAATCATATTATCACTCGAGTCACGTCTCGTTTTTTTTATTAGGGTAGCTGCCATTATCATTCATTAAAATGTCCCACCAATTACTTTTTGCTTTCTATAATAGAGTTCTGTGGTAAAGAGATAAGAAGTGACGACAGTTCGATTATTCGTTTATTACTCGACCAAGTGAAAATGGAATTTCGAAATACAGTGAAGGTATAAATCGTTGTGATTGAAAAACAGGGACAATTGATGAATAGTTTGACTGCTTGTTCATTCCGACTATTATCGTTGTCTTTACTTATAACACAACATTCCTGCTGCGCTGGCCAACAATTGTGAATTGCAAACAATTTTCGAATGAAAGCTGAATTTCATGAGTATTTCTAAATAGTTAAGTCACTAATGAAAAATCCTTATTGTTTCACACACACACACACACACACACACACACACACACACATATATATATATATATATATATATATATATATATATATATATTACCAAATCCTCCGCACGAGTAGGATGTGACACAAGGTCAATTTATTAAGCGGAGTTCAACAGGTTTGAATTCAGAGTTTTCCTTCTCCTAGACCAGTTGCCTAACCAAGGTTAAAGAGCCTAGTCTGCCCTACTATTTATCCATAGCTGGAAGGAGAGTAGGATTCATACCTTTCCCAGGGTATTAGCGCTAAGTGAAATGCAATTACCACGTCCAGGATTTGATATATATATATATATATATATATATATATATATATGATAAAAATAAAGATAAACCTAATGAGTCAGATAAACCTACTAAAAGTTTCGCTTAGTGCTCTTCAGGGCTAAGATCCGACTAAGAGATTTGGAGCAAACTCACATTTATACAAACCTACCATCTAGGCACAAACGAATTAGCATAGACTAAACTAACCAATAAAAGAAAAAGACAAAATACGGAACACCGTATAAATCTATTATTTTATTCATTTATTTATTTATTTAATTTTTATTTTTATCTATTTTTTTAAAGAATTAAATTGAATCCTACTACTTCAGTTCTAACATGTACCTTAAATCACATAAACATCTTACTATTTACGAAGAAGCCATGTTTTTTATGTATACAATTATTGAGAACCTCAGATCTTTGGTTTAGTAGTTCGCTATTATTTTAAAAAGTGACAATTGCATGTTTTTCTTCAATACATAAATGGCAATATTTGTCCCCAGCTTTATATTTATTGCATTTTTAACAATTTCCCATTTTCTGATAGAAAATAGATATAAAAAAACAAATGATATCTGTCTGCATACTAATATTATCATTTGTTTTTTCTATCTATTTTCTATCATACTGTCGGATTCATTTCCATTTATTATACACTTATATATATATATATATATATATATATATATATATTATATATATATAGTCAGTCAACGGGGCGGCCTAAAGTCGTTATCAGCCAGTCAGCGAGGGAGTCTATACCCTTTTCAATAGCGCTAGACCAAGAGATTGTTTTTAGCATCTGAGGTGGAGCGCCACACCTACATCAGCTCATATATATATATATATGTGTGTGTGTGTGTGTGTGTGTGTGTGTGGTGTGTGTGTGTAAGGTAATCTAAATGACTGGTAGTAAGGGATGATTCTATTTGGGATCATCGAAATCTCACTGCACAACCATACTGTATGCTCTTGTAGATGCAAACATATATTCATACAAGGATTTTTATAAATCCCTAAAGAATCTCAATGTATAATAATCAATAGATTAGATTATATACAGAGCAATATTTCACTTTCAAAGACAGAAAAACTTAACAAATCGTCATCCCGTTATGATTTTTTTAAGTTTTTCTTTCTTTGAAATTATATATATATATATATATATCCGCAGTTACCCCGAAGATTCGCGCTATTGCAAGAAGCTTGAGTCGTATATTTTAAAACATTCGATTTTAATCGTATATATATACGATGCGTAGATAGAGGTATGTATTAATTAATTCAATTTAATTACCACGACCACGAATGTGACATAAGGAACACAGGTTCGATCACAAGTGGCGGAGATCATGGGAAACAAACTACAGACGATTTTTGACATAGAATTCCCTGTAAGATTTTTATAAAAGTTAGTTTATGTTCATTAACAAACCAAAGACACGTTTTTATTAAAATAGTTTTCGATTTTAATAAAAAAAACAAACATAGTTATTTCATGTTGTTCCAAACTGGTCTCTGTTGGGGTGCCTATTAGATACTTGATCCAAATTTCTTTCTTTAAAAACAAAACTGTAAAAGACTAAAATTGCCCGTTCATGAGAGGAAATTGAACCCTCTATTCGTGGTCACGAGTCCAGTCGTGTATGCACACAGGAAGCACTAGCCACAATTACGCTAAGAGATTTATATAAAATATTTATAGTGTTCCGCCGACTGACACTAACGTTTAGTATGCAGCTGAAAAAATAATCACACGTTTGAGTTATGAATTAATCTCCTTTACAGATATATCCGCTCATTCATATTCTTCTTATTCAATGCGGAACAATAACGCGTGGTTATTTGTAAAAATATTTATATAATTTGAGGTGTGATATATATTGATGAGGCAAGCAAAAGTTCAAGACCATTCATATAAAGTCTAAAACCAAATTCTTTGATGGTACATATGTATTCCTCATATGAGGCAGAAGACCCTCCTTTCTAGTTTGGCCATTGAAAACCTGCATAAGTAGTTACCAGAATGACTGCCTGCTGGTTAATTGGTTGGTTGGTTGGTTGGTTGGTTGGTTAGTCTACGGCAGGGATCACCAAACGTATTTTCATGGTGGGTCGGATAATTGAAAAAATAACGAGCGCGGGGCCACATTATTATTGTGTTTAATACTTGCTAGCCAGAACAAAATGTCGTGAAAAAGATGTAAAACAAAATTTTTCTTTCATGTTTTATATTCATGGATGAGTGGCATAAGATGCACAAAAACAAATTCAACCAACATATTTATAATAGAAATCCATTAACAAGAAGAAATAACGGTAATTTTATTCTTTACTTCCTATTTTAATTAAATAGTTAAATTAGGCAAATTTTACAACGAAAGACGGAAGTGATGGAAGAGTAAGTTTTAGTTTTTTTTAATCTTTGATTATATCCCCCTCTGTTTCAAATATTTTTATCTGCATTCTTATTTAGTTTCATTAGCCTCTCTAATTTAATATAATATTTTATTTTACATTAAAACTTAAATTCTTGCACCCAGAGGGTGCATCTATTTCAGGGATCACCAAACTTTTTTCTTGGTGGGCCGAATAATTGAAAAAATAACGAGCGCGGACCACATTATTATTGTGTTCAATACTTGCTAGCCAGAACGAAAACTCTGAGAAAAAGATGTAAAACAAAATTTATCTTTCCATGTTATATTCATGGATAAGTGGCGTAAGATGCACAAAAACAAATTTAACCAACATATCTATTTTGAAAACATTATCAAAGAACGCAACATTAGCAGAAAGGTTTAGTGAGATTTGTGCAATTGAAGTTTACCTTTCAAGATATCGTCAATGTTTGGTTTGGAATTGCTACATTCAATCAAGAGAATTGCTTTCAAATGTTTATCAATCAATCTCGTTCGATGGGTTGATTCCGTTGTCAAGTCCATGGGGATTTAGTAAGCTTAACATGATGTTTAAATTTAAATGGTATCAGATTGTCTCGATTTCCGTGCGTTTTAACAAACAAATTCAAGTACCGTCGGTGGGCCTGATAAAATGCCTTCGCAGGCCAGATCCGTAGTTTCATGACCCCTGGTCAATCTTTGAGTTATTTTATGTCGAAGACGTTTTTATTGTATTTTGTTGGAATGACTAGGACTGTAGAATAAGCCGACTACACCTCTGCAGGAATGGGTCCACCTGTTGGCTGTTGATGGTGACCCGTGATGCTTAAGGACGGAATCCCGGTGGCGGAGCAGTCCATGACTTGCAACACTCCACTATTGGCTATTACTTGGGCTTGACAGTTGGAGTGACCCTCTCGACCTAGCACCGATAGAATTGTCCCAACCATTTTCATGATTGACAAACCGAAGTTAACAGGTAATCATGTCAATCGCAGGTGTTAAAACAGAGTTGTCGTTTTCCTAGTTGGATAACCTAACAAGGAATAAGGCGTCCAACACTCCAAGAAATAATGTTCTAGGCGGCCATTGAGGGCTCATGAGAGGAAAGGTTCTGGTGGTGAGGTTATAGGATTGTGTTCTATCTGTAAAGATTATGCTCTTGCTCTTGCTATTGCTATGTATATATGTATGTATGAAATGCAAACAGTTTCGTCATGGAATTTCATAAGTTATACTCCAGGGAGAATTTTTGTTGTTTTTTCTTGTTTTGAGATGGGGTGTCACACATATCGTCAGCTCCCAACTTTACCACACAGATCAGATAATCCACGCTGTGCTACTCATGTGCTGAGTTCATTGACACAAGAATGGTGTGTGGGGCGGGACTGATCGTGTGTCTGATGATTTGGTAATAACAATGAAAAAAAAGAAGATATTGGTAATTAAAGTAGGTAAAGTCTGGAGAGTGGCCTATTGTCGGTATCAGCCGAACATTGAGGGAGTATGAGTGAGAGTGAGAGAAAGTACACTAATGAAAAGGGACCAAGTAACCAATAAGCACCCCAGCTGGGATCTGTTTTGAAAGGAACACCTTCTGCTTTTCTCTGTAAACTCCCAGTTGTTTGTTTATAAACAGACGATTTTTTTTGCATTAGAATTTCACTGTAAGATTTTTTAAAAGTTTGTTCATGTATATTTACAACCCAAAGGTGCGTTTTTATATTAAAATAGTTTTCGATTTTAATAATAAAAAAATTAGTTATTTCATGTTGTTGTTGTTAATTCAATAAACGAAAGACACATTATTATATTAAAATAGTTTTTTATTTAGTCAGAAGAGAAATGCAGATATGTTTATTTAAATGAAAATAGTTTTTATTTACAAAGTATTTTTATGTTTATTTAAATAAAAGGATGTTGGGACCAAGTTACCAATAAATAACTCTAAAAAAATTTAAAATCGAAAACCATTTTCATATAAAAATGTGCCTTTAGGTTGTAAATATACATGAACAAACTTTTAAAAAATCTTACAGTGAAATTTTAATGCAAAAAAATCGACTGTTGTTTGTAAACAAACAACTGGGAGTTTACGGTGAAAAGCAAAAGGTGTTCTTTTCAAAACAGATCCCAGCTGGGGTGTTTATTGGTTACTTGGTCCATGAATAGGAGATACACACTTCACTGTCGGGCTGATACCGACAATAAGCTTTCCGTCGATTTAACTATTTATTGCAAGACTTGTATCTGTAGAATAGATTAGTAGAAACACAAAATAATAGGACATGTGACTAAAACGCTTGGATCAAATATTGGTTAGATTAAAAGAAGACGGATTCATTGGGCCTTTACATTTAATTATAATTATAAATTGTCTTTTTTCTTTTTCTTTTTTTTCTAATAATTTCTGGTTGTTACGGTTTTTGTGGTCATTTTTAGTTTTCAAGTGAGAGCACTTTACATTGGAGATCCCTTGTGTTAAGTAGAGGCTGATACTTAGTGAAGAATCCTTTGATTGTTCCTCGGTGTCCCTTAGTGTTAGGTAGAATCCTTTGGCTGTTCCTCGGTATCACTTACTGTTGGGTAGAATCATTTGGTTGTTTCTCGGTGTCCCTTAGTGTTGGGTAGAATCAGTTGGTTGTTCCTCGATGTCCCTTAGTGTTGGGTAGAATCATTTGGTTGTCCCTCGGTGTCCCTTAGTGTTGGGTAGAATCCTTTGGTTGTTCCTCGGTATCCGTTAGTGTTGGGTATAATCATTTGGTTGTTCCTCGGTATCCCTTAATGTTGGGTAGGATTCCTTGGTTGTTCTGGGTGTCCCTTAGTGTTGGGTAGAATCCTTTGGTTGAGCAGAGTCCTTGGTTGCAGATCCGTTCGTCCGGGCTGAATAAGTTCAAATGAACGACTTTCAAGATCGGCAATTAAATACTTACCTAACCACGTATTGGAGCTGTTAATTGGCTGGTATTGATCCACGCGCCCTCGCAGAGTCTATACGTTTAAGTGGTGGACTTCAACACACCTTATATTTCAAAATAACCCAACGCTGGTCTTAACACATCCTACGAATATGTCTCTTCTGGTGTTCCATATTTTTTAAGCATTCAAAAAGTATTGTCGAGTATTTCCTTCTCTCCTTGCCCTTTCCTCTGAACCACATTTTTTTCCATTTCAAATGATCCTAATATTAATTTGATATTTCATGTGAATATCACATCCGGTCACTTGGTTTCCATGTCTTCGGCTTTTTCGGCTACACTTGGACATAATCTCCTTCGGGCTGCGAGCAGCTAACCGAATTTTTATTTTATTTTATATTTTATTTATTTATTTATTGCATGTCACAAACTTTTTTCTTCATCCAGAGGAAACGTATAAATGGAGGTTTCACGTTTTCCGCCATGCTGTATCTGTCTTTCTCAAAAATGTTCGTACGTGCGCCTGTTCTTTCTTTCTTTCGTTTCTTTCTTTTTTTCTTTCTTTCTTTTCTTTTCTTTCTTTCTTTCTCAGTCTTCCTTTTTTGCCAGCATCTACCGCTACCATCCTTTCTTTCCCGGACACAGATACCTGACTCCGCTCTCTTTTCATCATCATTTAAAGACGGTGCTACTGCGAAGGCCTTTCTTGTCTATCGAATGTGGACAAGAACCGATAAGTGGGTGGCCATAATAGGCAGTGCAAGGGCATCTAGTGTGACATGGGTGTCGGGAGAAAAGAGAAGCTGATGTCGCCGGAAGGAGAATGAGGGCGGCTAGGTTCTGAAGCGCGGGGAAGGTTCGGCCTTTGCGCTGAAAAACGTTAAGGAGAAATCGAGTTGCGCATGTGCAGAGAAAATGGCCGTTAGACACAGATTACTGAGAAAGAAGGAAAAAGATAATTGAGAAACGTAATGGGTGTGAGATAAAGGTCTGTAAAAATGCACGGGAAGGAGAAGGAAAAAGAAAGGGCAGATAAGGGGGGGGTAAAAATGGCGAAAAACTGAAAGTGATTACCATTGAGAAAAGATAAAAAAATAAAAAAATAAAAGAAGCAGAAAAAATACGTTTGAAAGAAATACTGCGTGAATGAAAGAGAAATGAATGAAGAAGATTGAATGAAAACTGGTGAAAGAAAAAAATCAAAGCAAATAACCAAAAAAAAATGAATCATTTAGTAAATTAGAGGAAAAAAAATCTGAATAAGAGAACAAAGGAATTTAAAGAAAGAAAAAGTGAAGAAAACGTCAAAAGAAGAAAGAGTAAAAAGAAGAAGAGAGAGAGAGAGAGAGAGAGAGAGAGAGAGAGAGAGAGAGAGAGAGAGAGAGAGAGAAGGGGGGAATAGATGAATAAAAAATTTTAAAAAGTTGAAGAAAATTTTAGGGAAAAAAGAGAAAAGAGAATGTAGAAAAAAGTATGAATGAAATCAAATGAGAAAGAAAGAAAAAAGAAAAAGAAAAGAAAAAAGAAAGAGAAAGATAAAAAAAAAAGAGAGAGAGGGGGTTGAAAGAGAAAGAGAGGGAGAAAAATAGATTGCTAAAAATAAAATAATGAGAAAATTGATAGGAAATTTTTAGGGACAAGAGAATGTAGAAAAATAAGCGGGAATAAAATTCAATAGGGAATGAGTAAAAGAGAGAGAAAAATGAAGTGATAGAGAGAGAGAGAGAGAGAGAGAGAGAGAGAGAGAGAGAGAGAGAGAGAGAGAGAGAGAATAATACATTTTTAAGAGAGAAGGAAGGAAAGAAAGTGATAGAAAGAGAAGGGCGAGTGTGAGAGAGAAAGAGAGTGAAAAAATAGATAGCTACAAAGGTCCGAGTTAGCTCAGTCGGTAGAGCGTTCGGCTAGAAGCCACAAGGTTGCTAGCTCGATACCGGCCCTCGCCGACTCGGCGTATCAGTAGCACATGGATCTGTGCGGTAAAGTAAGGAGCTGATAGTAGGTGTGGTGCTCCATCTCAAACGCTAAAACAATCTCCTTGGTCTAGCGGTAGTGAAAAGGGGATAGACTCCCTCGCTGATTGGCTGATAACGACTTTAGGCCGCCCCGACGATTTTACTTACAAATATACAATGAGAAAAAGAGAAAGAGAAAAGTGAATGGAGAAAAGTGGAAAAAGTATCGAGATTGAAGCTGTATTTTATCTGGAACGTTATCAGAATAACAAGTCAAAAAGTACTAAGTTTAAAACTGTATTTACGAGATAGAAATGAACAATGAAACGGAACGAATACAAGGTGTGTCAAAAAGTACAAAAATATCGATACCTTTTGTGACGTGTGTCAGTCCCTGAGTTTGAGCTGTAATTACAAATATATGAACAAGGAATGGAACGTTAATTTTTTCATATCTCGATACTTTATTGTATTATATATATATATATATATATATATATATATATTATATATATATATATATGGGGGGGGGAAGGTAAAAAGTGAATGTTGAAGAATGAGTGGAAATGAAATTAAACAGAAGTAAAAGAAAGAGGAAAAAATAAATGATAGACAGATAGAGAAAGTGAGAAAATAGTTTTAAAGAAATGACAGGTAAAACTAAAAACGAAGTGGAATGGGGATTGAGAATAAAAGAGAAGAAGAAGAAGAAGAAGAAGAAGAAGAAGAAAAGAAGAAGAAGAAGAAAACAACAAGAAGAACAAAAACAAAAAGAAGAAGAAGAACAACAACAACAACAAGAAGAAGAAAGAAGAAGAGAAGAGAAGAAGCAAGAAGAAAGAAGAAAAGAAGAAGAAGAAGAGAAGAAGAAGAGAAAGACTGAATAAAAGGAGAAGAGCAGAAGAAACACAGAAGAAGAAGAAAGAGAAGAAAGAAGAGAAGAAGAAGAAGAAATACATGAGAAAAAGAAGAAGAAAACATGGAGAAAAACTTGAATAAAAGAAGAAAGAAGCAGAAGAAAAACACGAAAGAGAAGAAAAACCACGAAGAAAGAAGAGAAGAGAAAAGAAGAAAGAAGAAGAAAGAAGTCTTTTCTCTCAAAAGACGAGAGTTAAGAAAGATTGAAGGGTTAAGAAAATAAAAAAAATATGTTGTGATATGTCGGACGAAAACTGAAATGATATTCAGTGATATTGAAAAATGAAAGAGAATATCGAAAAAGTTAGAAGAAAAGAAGAAAAGAGAAAAATAAATGAAAGAATGAATAGAAAAAGGATTCAGCAAATAATGAGAAAGAAAGAAAAGGAAAAAAAGAAAAAAAAGAAAATTGAATAAACAATAAGGAGATAGATAGATAGATAGATAGATAGATAGATAAATAGTGAGAGTGTGTGAGTGAGTGTGTGTGTGTGTGTGTGGTGTGTTGTGAGAGAGAGAGAGAGAGAGAGAGAGAGAGTGGGTGAGAGAGAGAGAGAGAGAGAGAGAGAGAGAGATCAAAAGTAAATAAATAAATAAATGAAAGAATGAATAGAAAACGAATCAGCAATTTATGAAAAAGAAAGAAAAGAAGAAAAAGAAAATAACTGAATAAACAGTAAGGAGATAGATAGATAGATAGATAGATAGAGTGAGAGAGAGAGAGAGAGAGAGAGAGAGAGAGAGAGTATGTGTGTGTGTTGTGTGTATGTGTGTGTGGATGTGTGGGTTTATGGGTGTGTGTATGAGATATAGATAGATAGATAGAGATAGATAGATAGATAGATAGATAGACAGAGAGAAAGAGAGAGACAGATATAGAGAGAAAGATAGTGTATGTGTGTGTGGATGTGTGGGTTTGTGTGTGTGTGTGATAGATAGATAGATAGATAGATAGATATAGAGAGAGAGGGAGAGAGAGAGAAATAAAAAAGTAACGAATGAAAAAAGCATAAATAAGCGAAAAAGTGGTTTATTGAATTTAGAGGCCACCATTGAAGAAGAAGAAGAAGAAGAAGAAGAAGAAGAAGAAGAAGAAGAAGAAGAAGAAGAAGAATGGTAAGAGAAAAGTGTTGAAGAAATTAAGGTACAGACAAGAAGATAAAGAGGGACAAGAAAAATGTTGGGTTGATCTGGAAGAGAAGAAAATTACGCATTTTTACGAGAGAAGGAAGGAAGGGGAACAAAAGAAAGAAAGAAAGAAAGAGAATGAAAGAAAAAGAAAGAAAGGAAAGAGAATTGGGGCGGGATGGAAGAAAGCAGAAATGACGTGAGTGTGTGTGTGTGTGTGTGTGTGTGTGTGTGTGTGTGAGTGTGATAGATAGATAGATAGATAGATAGATAGAGAGAGAGAGAGAGAGAGAGAGAGAGAGAGAGAGAGAGAGAGAGAGAGAGAGAGAGAGAGAAAAGTGAATAAATAAATAAGTGAAAGATTGAATTAAAAAAAAAACGTAAATCAGTAAATTAATAAAGAAAGAATGAAAGAGAAAGAAAACGAAGAAAAATAATTAAAATAATTAAGTAAGAGTAAGAAAAGCTGGATAGATAGATAGATAGATAGATAGAGAGAGAGGGAGAGAGAGAGAGAGAGAGAGAGAGAGAGAGAGAGAGAGAGAGAGAGAGAGAGAGAGAGAATAAGGTAACGAATAATGAAAAATTGTAAATACGAATTAATAAAAGAAGTTACAGAAAGAAAAAAAGAAGAAAGTAGAAAAGGAAAAAAAAAGAATTAAAAAAATGAAAGAAAAAAAATGAAAAAAAATGAACGAAAATGTGGTTTATTGAATTTAGAAACAATTAAGAACAAATTAAAAGGACAGAAAGAGAGAAAAAAAGAAAATTTATCAATAAATAAAGAATGAAAAGTGAAACGAAAGACAAATAAAAAAGATCGTAAAGAAAATTTAAAAAAAACAAAAACAGAAAGGATATTTAGAAAAAAATTGAAAGGAAATTTTAGGGTAAAGAGAATGTAGAAAAAATAGTGGGAATAAAATTAAATAAAGAATGAATAAAGAGAGAGAGAGAGAGAGAGAGAGAGAGAGAGAGAGAGAGAGAGAGAGAGAGAGAGAGAGATAATAATACATTTTTAAGGGAGAAGGAATGAAAAGGAAGGAAATTGAAAGAATAGAGGTAAGAAGAGAAAGAAACAACGGAAAGGATATTCAGAAAGAAATTGAAGAAGCCACGAAATAATAAGAGAAAGAAAAGAAAGAATAATAGAGAAAAGAATAAAGGAAAAAGATAAAGAAAAGAAAGAATAATAAGAGAAGGAAAAGAAAGAATAATAAGAGATAGAAAAGAAAGAAAAAAGGAAAAAAGAAGAAAGAAAGAATAATAAGAGAAGGAAAAGAAAGAAAAAAGGAAAAAGATAAAGAAAAGAAAGAATAATAAGAGAAGGAAAAGAAAGGAAAAAGATAAAGAAAAGAAAGAATAATAAGAGAAGGAAAAGAAAGGAAAAAGGAAAAAAAAGAAAGAAAAGAAAGATTAATAAGAGAAGGAAAAGAAAGGAAAAAAAGAAAGAAAAAAAGATTAATAAGAGAAAGAAATGAAAGAAAAAATGGGGAAAAAGAAAGAAAAGAAAGAATAGTAAGAGAAAGTAAAGAAAAAAAGGAAAAAAAGAAAAAAGAAAGAAAAAACTAAGATACGTTAAAGGAAATTTAAAAAAAAATTAAAAAAGAAAGAAAGAAAGAAAGAAAAAAGTAGAGCGAAAAATTAAGAGCAAACAATAGAAAAATAATGAAATATAAAATTAAAAAAATAATAAAATATTGAAAGAAGAAAAAGCTAAAGATGCAGTAAAAAGTAAAAAATTGGAAAAAAAAGAGTAAAAAAAAAAAGCGGGAACGGGGGTGGAACGGGGGGTGGATAAATGAATAAGCGTAAACCGATTGGAAAATAAAAAAAAGTAAAATAAAGAGAATGTCCCCCCCCCCAAAAAAAAGAAACAAAAAAAAAGTAATAAAAGAAACAAAAAAAACGAGAAATGAAGGAGGCTGTTGAGGATCGTCGGCGCCGAATCTTGATTCTCGAGTTGCGCGCTGTGCATAATGGCGTTGGAGATGTTGCCGCAGGCGTCTAAGGAAATGGTCGAAGGACGGATTGGTTATGAAGTACGGCCGTGACGGTGGGGTGGGTGATTGAGTGGGGGTGGGGGTAGAAACGTAGGAATTGAGCGGGAAGGTTGGTGGGTGGTGGGGTTGAGGGGGAAACCGAGAACAAAACAAGGGAGACGGTGTTGGCGAATGGTAAGTAGAGGTTTTAAAAGGGTTAGGGAGCTGCGCTGTTGGGGGATGAGGCTTTTGTGGCCGGTGGGGGGTTAGTAAATGTGGGATGCTGTGCTCAGCTGGAGAAAAATGGCGGAGCAAAATAAAGAATTCTGGGTAAGAAGAACAAGAAGAACAAGAAGAAGAATGTGTTGTGAAGAAGAAGAAGAAGAAGAAGAAGAAGAAGAAGAAGAAGAAGAAGAAGAAGAAGAAGAAGAAGAAGAAAGAAGATTTTGACGCGGAACTAGAGAGTAAAAGATATACGTTGGAGAGTAAGAGACAATAAGAAGAAGAAGAAGAAGAAGAAGAAGAAGAAGAAGAAGAAGAAGAAGAAGAAGAAGAGATACGGAACTAGAGAGTAAAAGAGATACGTTGGAGATTAAGAGACAAGAAGAAGAAGAAGAAGAAGAAGAAGAAGAAGAAGAAGAAGAAGAAGAAGAAGAAGGGAGAGCAGGAAGATTTAAAAAAAAAGAAGAAAGAAAGAAAGAAGAAGAAGAAGAAGAAGAAGAAGAAGAAGAAGAAGAAGGGAGATTAAAAGAAAGAAAGAAGAAGAAGAAGAAGAAGAAGAAGAAGAAGAAGAAAGAAGAAAGAAGAAGAAGAAGAAGAAGAAAAGAAGAAAGAAAGAAAGAAGATTAAAGAAAGAAAGAAAGAAGAAGAAGAAGAAGAAGAAGAATTTTTAAAAAGAGGAGAAAGAGGTAAATAAGAAGAGAGGGAGAGAAGGCTTAGAAGAAGAAAAGGAAGGAGAAGAAAAATAATAAGGATAAAAATAAAAAGAGGAAATGAAACGGGAAGAATGAGAATTTCGCGGGTAATTAAAAATGGTAGCGAAGAAAAAAAAAAATTCGAGAAGCAATTCAAATGCCAATGAGTAAATTTTCAAAATGGTGACGACGGATGATGGTAGTGAAAACGTTAAATAAATCGGGGGTTTCGCTCGATGCAATGGGCCCCTATCTCTTGTTTATTTCAAACGGTCGCCTATTATCCTCAAAGGGACGACGCGAACGCTGCACGCACACTCGTTCGCACGCATCCTTACTTATATAGTTACTTGATCAGGGCCATAGAGTGACTGTCATTTGAATGTACGGTCGCCGTTTCTGCGACGCATGCGCATTTGATCATTCGAGTTTGAAACCATTTTTTTCTCTTCTTCCTGTGGAGAGTGGGTTTGAGAGACCAATTGTTCTTGAAGAGCCAACGAGAAAAAACTCGTGGGCTTTAGCAAAGTGTGATAGAAAACGAAATTTGGCTAGAGGGAAAAAAGGTATATTTAGCGAGGAACGAAAGACTGAAGAGAACACACACACACACACACGCACACATATACACATATACACACATATACACACACACATACAGGAAGCGCGTGGTGTAATGGTTAAAGTAATGGGAAATGGACTCGTCGACCCGAGTTCAAATCCTGGATGAGGTAATTGCATTTCACTTAGCGCTAATACCTTTGAGAAAGGTATGAATCCTACTCTCCCTCTAGCTATGGGTAAATAGCAGGGCAGACTGGGTTCTCTAACCATGGCTAGGTAATCTGCCTAGTAGAAGGAAAACTCCGAATTCAACTCTGTTGAACTCTGCTTAAGAAATTGACCTTGTGTCACATCCTGCTCGTTGGTAAATATATATACACACACATACACATACATACACACACAGCACACACATCCGTACTCAATGCTAAACAGTTCACGTACCTAGGTAGTAACATCTCATCAACAGAAAGTGGCGTCAATGCACGCACAGGAAAGGCATGGGCTGCTGCTTTAAACAAATGGAAATCCGATCTTGCTGACAAATTAAAACGAAAATTCTTCCAAGCCGTAGTTGTATCAGTGCTACTGTACGGCTGCACTACCTGGACTCTAACGAAGCGCCTGGAGAATAAGCTAGACGGGACTTGAACGAAAATGCTGCGTGCAATATTAAACAAGACGTGAAAACAACACCCCACGAGAAAACAGCTGTATGGCCACCTGCCCCATATCACACAAATCATCTGTGTGATGCGAACAAGACACGTAGGGCACTGCTGGAGAAGCAAGGGTGAACTCATAAGTGACGTTCTTCTGTGGAAGCCAACACACGGGCACGCCAGAGTAGGTCGCCCAGCAAAGACGTACATAGATCAGCCCTGTGCGGATACTGAATGTTGCGCAGAGGACCTCCCAGGGGCAATAAATAATAGGGAAGGATGGCGGCAGATTATCATGGATATCCGTGCTGCCAGCGTAACAAGATTATATATATATATATATATATATATATATATGTGTGTGTGTGTGTGTGTGTGTGTGTGTGTGTGTGTATGTGTGTGTAAAATAGAATTGGAAATGAATTCGACAATATGAGGAAGAATGAATAAAGAAAAGAAAGAACAGAAAGGATAATAAAAGATGAATTTGATCAATATCACTTACACATGTGTTTCGGTCAGTTCATCTATGTGTACACGATTCAAACTATTATTATCATTAAATAAACAAATAAAATGAAATAATAATAATAGAAAAATGTGAAAATATTCCGTACACAGAGAAAATTCGACATTCATCAGAGTGAAATTTTATTTTGAATGAATATATATATATATATATATATATATATATATATATATATATATATATATATATATATATATATAACCCGTCTGATGAGGCTAGATTCATTGTTTTAGTTTCTGGTCGAAAATAAAAATATAACGGGATGGCAGTTTTTTAAGTTTTTCTTTCTTTGAAAGTTAAATATTGCTCTGTATATAATTCAATTTATTGATTATTATACATTGAACTCTTTTTAGGGTTTTATAAAAATCCTTGTATGAGTATATATGTTTTCACCTACAAGAGTTTACAGTATGGTTGTACAGAGAGATTTCGATGATCCCAAATAGAATCATCCCTTACTTACCAATAATTTGGATTACCGTATGTAGTATAGTGAGAAATTTGAAAAAACACAGGTTTAAATAAAATGAGTGATACGTTTATTGGCCGACGCTGCAGTGTTTCGATCTGTTAAGTAGATCTTCTTTAGGGTTTTTGTTGATATAAGGAAGCCCTGAAGAAGATCTGCGTAACAGATCGAAACACTGCAGCGTCGGCTAATAAACTTACCACTCATTTTATTTAAACCTGTGTTTTTTTCAAATTTCTCACTATACTACATACCTTCGGATTCACTTCCATTTCTCTTCACACACACACACACACACACACACACATATATATATATATATATCATAATATATTAATAATTTGAAGGCAATTACAATGCGTATAAAAATAAAAACAAAAAGATGTTATTTTTGTCTTATCGATTTTTCTTTTTTCTTTGAAATTGATAAGACAAAAAAACAACATCTTTTTGTTTTTATTTTTTATACGCATTGTAATTGCCTTCAAATTATTAATATATTATAACATACTTAACAATGCTTCAAGCAAATTACCAATTACTTTTATATATATATATATATGTATATATATATATGAGAATCATTCAATAAATACAATGTTTTTTTAAACGAAATAATTTTTTTCAGATTTCTTCCATAATGTGAATATTTGGAATTGGTTTAGAGACAAAATATTTCAATTTCACAAAAATATCTGCTTTAAGACTATGATTTTATGTTTATGGTTTTTAAATGCCGTCGTCGGGGTGACCTAAAAATCGGTATCAGCCAAACTGCGAGGGAGTCTATCCCCTTTTCACTAGCGCTAGACCAAGGAGATTGTTTTTGTGTCTGATAGGCCATCTTCAATCCATCGGCTGATCACATCTATCTATAGCACTTATATGATTGTCACAACCATATTGCTCTTATAGCACCCCCCCCCAAACCCTCTTTATCATATATGTGCTAAAAGACGGCGGTTGAGGGTCTTAGTATCCTGTGTATGAGCTAAAGTGCATATACTGGTAAGGTTGCAATTCTTGAGTACTGGGGAGTGGGTAAGTGAAGTAAAGTCGTCGGGGTAGCCTAGATTCAGTATCAGCCAGACAGCAAGGGAGTCTATCCCCTTTTCACTAGCGCTAGACCAAGGAGATTGTTTCTAGTGTCTGAAGCTGAACGCCACACCTACCATCAGCTCCTCACTTTACCGCACATATCGCTGTGCTTCTCATATGCTGAGTTGACGAGGGCCGGTATCGAACCAGGAACCTTGAGGTTCCTAGTCGGACACTCTACCAACTGAGGAGACCCTAACAAGCTCACTCTGACACGGAATGCTAGCACCTTTTCGGTTTCAATCAATGGGTTGAATAGGTCTGATCAACAAACCAACAAAGCTTGGAACTATAGTAATGTTACATAAGGAATAGGGTAGCCTATTCCTTTTTTAATGTAGTGTAATATCTAAATTCAGAAGTTAAAGTTTATAAAGTTAGAGAGTTGAACTTAATCGCTCCTCGGTGCCTGATGTTAAAGACGGCATATCAACCCTTTTCGGGTCATGTAATGCCGAATCAAATCATTTCGATATCAGGTTGCTTACAGTATCAGCTATTGCTTGAATGGTCGCCCATTTGAGGAATAATCAGGCTCATGGCTGCTTAACATACGGTGACTTAGGGAGAACTGGTGCTGTCAATGTTACTTTACCGTAAGACATATACACACACTCGCACGTATATATATATATATATATATATATATATATATATATATATATATATATATATATATTTGGAGTTTTGAAATTTTTGTAATAAAAACTCCAAATCTTGTCACATGCAACAACTCCTCCCCCAAAACTACTCGTCTTAATGAGACCAATGTTGTGTATGAATTCAAATGTGCCGTAGAAGATTGTCTCTTCAAAATTAACAACACATATATTGGCCACACGACGACCACATTATCCCGCAGACTAACATTACACTTATCCGATTCCAGCTCCATTAATCAACACCTTAAAACACATTCATGCACCCCCTCTACCTACCGCAAAATTCTAACCGAAAATACACGCACACTACATAAAGAAAAAAACAAACAAAACAAATAATCGAAGTCTTATATATTAAACGAAACAAAAAACTACCTTAAACAAAATAAACTTTGAAATAAGTCAACATATTCTCAAATGTTTATAATTTTCTGCCTATCCTCCTTCCTCTATAACCCTCCCCTTCTCACAACTTGTGCCCCCCTCCCACATAAAATTACTGCAAAGGTCGCTCGAACCACTACCATTCCTACAACCTCCTACTACCAATGGTTATTATCTCCCACTTCTAATTCCTTGATACTACTCGTTCTCGTTAAAAACGAGACACGAAATCCTACCATCGTTTCACACCTGAGGACGTCAAATTGTATTGCCGAAAGCGCTCGTTTGGAAACATTTGGGGGACTGTTATACCAGTTACACCCCGACACCAGAAAGATGGCCCGAAAATTGGAACGGATCAATGAAATGCTGCCAGAATACACTTATATATACTAGAAAATATATGCACCCTCCGGGTGCAAGTATTTAAATTTTGATATAATAAAATATCATATTAAATTAGAAAGGCTAAAGAAATTGAATAAGAATGAAGATAAAAATATTTGGAACAGAGGGGGTATGATTGAAAAATAGTACAACTTTGAAACTAACTCTTCCATCATTTTCCATTACTGCCGTCTGTCTTTGGTAAATTTTCTTAATTTAACTATTTAGTTAAAATAGGAAGTAAAGAATAATATTACAGTTATTTCTTCTTGTTAATGGATTTCTTTTAAGATTTATCCCTGAGATTTTTGCTCATATTCATTAACAATTAGAAATCAATAATACTGAGCACATATTTATCAAAATCAAATTTTTAATATCAATATGCAAATTAGCCTTCCTATTCACACTGTAATCCGCTATTTTGTTGTATATATAAATACAATTGCATGTTATTAGTATGTAGATATGGTCAACAGTCTTAATGATGTAAAATAATTTTATTAATAATTGAGGTTTAAATAAAAATAGAATCATAGAGAATGTGATGTAAATAACAAAGGGAATTGTGACTTGTATAGCAATATAGTTTCGGTTACAGACAGACAAACCCACAATCTCCATTATAATAACTAGCAAATATATCCACCGTCCGAGTGCAAGTATTTAAGTTTTGATATAATAAAATATCATATTAAATTAGAAAGGTTAATGAAACTGAATAAGAATGCAGATAAATAGATTTGGAACAGACGGGGTATAATCGAAAAATAGAACAACTTTGAAACTAACTATTCCATCATTTTCAATTACTCCCCTGTTTCATTGGTAAATTTTCCTAATTTAACTATTTAGTTAAAATAGGAAGTAAAGGATAATATTACAGTTATTTCTTCTTGTAAATAAATTTCTTTTAAGATTTATCCACGAGATTTTTGTTTATATTTCTTAAGATAAAACCAAACAATTAGAAATCAATAATACCAAGCACATATTTATTAAAATAAAATTTTAAATATCAATATGCAAATTAGCCTTCTCGTTCAAACTGTAAACCGCTATTTTGTTGTATATATAAATACAATTGCATGTTATTAGTACGTAGATATAATCAACAGTATTAAGAATGTAAAACAATTTTTATTAATAACTGAAGGTTTAAAAGAATGAAATCACGGAGAATTTGACGTAAATAATTAAGGGAATTATGACGAGTAGTAATATAGTTTCGGTTACAGACAGAAAAACACACAATCTCCATTATAATAAGATATATATATATATCTTATTATAATGGATATTGTGTGTTTTTCTGTCTGTAACCGAAACTAAATCACTACTCAAGTCACAATTCCCTTAGTAATTGACGCCACATTGACCATGAATGTATCCTTATTTTAATCTCAATTATTATTAAAATAGTTTTATATTATTTATACTGTTAACCATATCTACATACTAATAACATGCAATTGTATTTATATATACAACAAAATAGCGGTTTACAGTGTGAACGGGAAGCCTAATTTGCATATTGATATTAAAAATGTGATTTTAATAAATATATGCTTAGTATTATTGATTTCTAACTGTTTGTTTTTATTTTAATGAATATAAGCAAAAATCTCTTCAATGAATCTTAAATGAAATCCATTAACAAGAAAAGATAACTGTCATTTTATTCTTTACTTCCTCTTTTAAATAAATACTTAAATTAGAATAAATAACAATGAAAGACGAGAGTGATGGAAGAGTAAGTTTCAGTTGTTCTATTTTTCGATTATACTCCCTCTGTTTCAAAACTTTTTATCTGCATTCTTATTTAGTTTCATTAGCCTTTCTAATTTAATACGATATTTCATTACATTAAAACTTAAATACTTGCACCCGGAGGGTGCATATATTTGCTAGTATATATAATGTTTATATGCATATAAAATACACACACGTCCAGATATTTTACCCAACAAGTACTTGCTTTCAACATAATCTCCTCCCGTGTTCATGCACCTAATACTTCTCCATATATCCCACATATCATATATATAAAGAAAGTAAAGTCGGCGAGGCGGCCCAATGTCGGTATCAGCCATACAGCGAGGGAGTCTATCCTCTTTTCACTAGCGTTGGACCAAGGAGATTGGGGGTTTTTTTTGCATCTGTGGTGGAGCACTACACCTATTATCAGCTTCCCCTTTTACCGCACATATCTCTGTGCTAATCATATGCTGAGTTGACGAGGGCCAGTATCGAACGAGGAAAATTGCGATTCCTAGGCAAGTGCTCTACCGACTGAAAGAGTGATATATATGCAGGTATTCATGGCCAGCTTCTTTTTCTATTCCGATCAATACTCTATTATATACACTCACGAATGTATATATATATATATATATATATATATATATATATATATATATATATATATATATATATATTGGCGTTGGTGTAATAAAGAGGTCGATTTCGAATAGGAACTGTAAAAGTAGTATACAGAAAAAAAAATAATGAAAAGAGAAAAAATAAACAAAAAAAAGGCAAAAACTGATTTGTCCTTCCCTCCATCTTCGTCGTCGACCATAGACCAATATATATATATATATATATATATATATATGTGTGTGTGTGTGTGTGTGTGTGTGTGTGCGTGTGTGTGTGTGTGTGTCGTCGGCCATAGACGAACAGGTCGCTAGATAACACGTAATATCTAATTACTTGGTCCGCCTCCTCCGCTCCACTGACCAGTGACGATCAACGAATTCGTCGCCATGGCAACGCCAACTCTCGCGTGAAATTCGCCCTCACGCCAAACACGGCACTTCGATTTTTGCCGCCTTTCGCATCAGCGTCCCTCTGTGCGTGTACGCCGCAATTTGCCGTTATATATATATTTGTTTTTTGTTTTTTTTATTTTATTTCTTTTCATCTGTTGTTGCTGTTTTTGTTTGTTGTTACTGTTGTTTTTTTTTTGTTTTTTTTGTTTTTTTTCATTATGGCTTTCATTTTGATTTTCGTTTCATTTTCATTTATTTTTTATTTTTTATTTTATTTATTTTTTTTTTTTATTTTTTTTTAATTTTTTTTTTTTGTGAAGTCTCTCTTTGCTCGCTTTGCCGACTTAAATGTTTTGTTTTGCTGTGTGCTGCCTCGTTATTTAAGGCGTTGCCAAAGACGAAGAGTTGGCGACCAAATGGAAGAGAGTTTAACAAAAAAAAAAAAAAAAGAAAAAAAAAAAGTGGTTTTTCTCTTTAGCGTTATTTCTTTGTTGGTTTTCGTTTAAGCGATAAGCGCCCGGTTGAGCACCTACACTCTCATATACTCATACACATTCTTACATATGTACTCTATCCCGCCCCTCTCTCTCTCTCTCTCTCTCTCTCTATAATATATATATATATAATATATATATATATATATATATAAAGGAAAAGGTGACTTACCGGTGGATGTGGTCACGATGGTTAGTAAGGGTGGAATTCAAGGGGGTAACTCAGTGATATAACAAATACAAAGTGCTCAATACTAAGTAGAGAAAATTTATTATAAAATGGGTACAAGAGATTACCTACTCGAGTTTCACTATAAGGATCTTCAGGGTTAAATCCACTGAATTAATCGTGACACCGATTAATAGCAGTCGATTTCACGTATGTGGTCAATGCAATGACCACACACGTGAAATCGACTGCTATTAATCGGTGTCTTCGATTAATTCAGTGAATTTCCTTTATATATATATATATATAAAGGTAAAAGAATCCAACTGACCGGTATATAGGGGATGAATCTATTTGGGATCATCAATATCATCCTGTGCATCCACAATGTATGCTCATATTGATGCAAACTTATAGATTTATACAAGGATTTTTACAAATCCCTAAGAGAGCTCAATGCATAATAAATAATGGAATGAGCCAGAGAATACCTACCTAGGTTTCTCCTAACAGATCATCAGGATAATTCTGACTTATCCTGATGATCCGTTAATTCAGAATTATCCTGAGGATCCGTTGGGTAGATATTCTCTGACTTATTAGACTTACTCTATTATTTATTTGCTCTACTTTTTGTATTGAGCACTTTAGTATATTTAAGTTAGGTAACTCTTACAGTATTTTTCCTTTTGGGCATTTTTATAGCACCCTCTGATTTTTTTCAGGGGGTGCAGATGATTTGGTCTTTTCTTTTTTTATATTTTTCTCCATGCAAAAGTTTGTATTGTGTAATTACAAACTATAAAGCTGGCAATTTACTTTATACTGTCGGAGTTAAGAAAATAATAATAATAATAATAATAATAATAATAATAATAATAATAATATATATATATATTATAATATATATATATATATATATATATATATATAGAGAGAGAGAGAGAGAGAGAGAGAGAGAGAGAGCGTTCGGCTAGAAACCACAAGGTTCCTAGTTCGATACCGGTCCTCGCCAACTCAGCGTATGAGTAGCACAGGATATGTGCGGTAAAGTAAGGAGCTGATGGTAGGTGTAGCGCTCCACCTCAGATGCTAAAACAATCTCCTTGGTCTAGCGCTATTGAAAAGGAGATAGACTCCCTCGCTGAATGGCTGATACCGACTTTAGGCCGCCCCGACGACTTTACTTTTACTTTATATATATATCATGTCACGCAATTAGCACGGATATCCATGACAATCTCTCTCCAACCTTCTCTATCATTCATTGCTCCATGGAGGTTCTCCTCGCAGCATCCAGTATATTTGCATAGTTGGTCAATGTAGTTCCTTGGTGGGCGGCCCACACTAGCATGTCCGTGTGTTGGCTTCCACAGGAGAACGTCGCTTAAGGGCTCGTCCTTGCTTCTCCAGCAGTGTCCAGCATGCCTTGTCCGTCTCACTCGAATGGTTTGAGAGATGGGGGGGGGCAGGTGGTCATATAGCTGTTTCCTCGTGGGGTGCTGTTTCTACGATTTGTTCAAGACTGCACGCATATATATATATATATATATATATATATATATATATATATATATATATATATATATATAATTAATATACCAAGCGTGTTGGTAGATCCTTGCGGAGAGAAAAAAACCAGCAGAGAGTTTGATTGTAAAAATATACTACCAAACATCAACTAGGAAGGAAAAATTTTGGAAAAAAAGAATGGACCAAGATATTCGTACCAACAAAAAATAATCTATTGGTACAGTATTTGGCCAAAAGAAAAAACAATTTATATGTATATATATGTATATAAGATATATATATATTCATATAACCGCTAGGAGAAAGCTAATAAGTAAAAAGTGCTCGATACCTAAGTAGAGCCAATAATAAAGATAATCTAATGAGTCAGACGAACCTACTATTAGTTTCGCATAAAGCTCTTCAGGGCTAAAATCCGACTATATATATATATATATATATATATATATATATATATATATATGAGATAGTGAATTTATATTCATATGCTATGAATAAAGTATATATGTATATATGTACACGTGTTTCTTTTGACTATATGTATATATAAATGTACGTATGTATGTGTGTATGTGATTAATTAGACTTTATTTGTCTATCGTGTTTATATCTCGGTTTTTCTCTCATATAGTTCATTACAGTTTTTATGCCCTGTTAAATATTGCGTATATCAGTGCGTGTCGATAATCACACATATTTACTAACACGTTTCGTTTGGTACTAATTAGTTTCTTGTATGTTTGTTTGTTTGTCTGTTTGTTTTGTTTGTTTTTGTTTTTATTTATTTATTTATTTTTTTTTTTTTTTTTTGTTTTTGTCTACACATGCGAACTGATGTCTGTATATCCACGATCACAGATCTTTTTTGCTAATAAAATAAAACCAGAATCGTCACGATTGTTTGTGTGACACTGTGGCTGGCTGGGTTTCACCTACTTACTTGACCCCTTATTGTTTTACTAGAAGCGGCTACTCGGCGTTGCCTGGGTAGTAGGGAGGTAAAAAAAATGTGTCTCATAAATTCATTATCATTGAATTACGAGTTGGATCCTTGTAGTATGCCGCATTAAAATCCCTATGTAAAAACAAAAGACGTTGCGTTGATCCAGCCACTCTGGAAATAAAAATTATTGTCTACTATTTAGCTCAGTCGGTAGAACGTTCGGCTAGAAATCACAAGGTTCCTAGTTCGATACCGGTCCTCGCCAGCTCAGCGTTATGAGTATCACAGGGATCTGTGCGGTAAAGTAAGGAGCTGATGGTAGGTGTGGCGCTCCCACTCAGAATGCAAAAACAATCTCCTTGATCTAGCGCTAGTGAAAATGGGATAGACTCCCTCGCTGATTGGCTGATACCGACATTAGGCCGCCCCGACGACTTTACTTACTTTTTTTTTAATTTAAAATATTAAATGCAAAAAAAAAATTAATATGCTATTATCATTTAAATTTTATTTTTTTAAGTATCATCACTAATATAAATCAAACCTACATTATTGTTGCTCAAAAACCAAGAACTAGCGATATTTAATGTGTATATATATTTACTTTTGCATTTGCGCAGTTAGGCTAGAATTTGAAGTGAAATTTGAGAGTGTTATGATTTTTCTGGCCATTTTTAGGCTTCAAGTGAGAGCACTTTACAGCGGAGATCCCGTGTGTTAGGCAAAGGTTGATCTTTAGTGAAGAATCCTTTGGTTGTTCCTCGGTGTCACTTGGTGTTTGGTAACAATCCTTTTATTCTTCCTTGGTGTCCCTTAGTGTTGGGTACAATTCTTTGGTTGATCAAAGCCCTTGGTTGTAGGTCCGTTCGTCAATGCCCAATACATGCAAATGTACGGCTTTCAAGATCGGAGATTAAATAGTTAACTAACCACGTATTCGAGCTGTCGATTGGCTGGCTTTAATCTACGCACACACGCAGAGTCTATAAGTATAAGTGGTGGACTTCAGCACACCTTATATACCCAAAATATAGGAAGCGCATGGTGTAATGGTTAAGGTCATGGGAGTTGAACTCGTCGCCTCGAGTTCAAGTCCTGGACGTGATAATTGCATTTCACTTAGCACTAATACCCTTGGGAAAGGTATGAATTCTACTTTCCCTCCAGCTATGGACAAATAGTAGGGCAGACTGGGCTCTTTAACCTTGGTTCGGCAACCGGTCTAGGAGAAGGAAAACTCAGAATTCAAACCTGTTGAACCCCGCTTAAGAAATTGACCAGAGTAGGATTCATACCTTTCCCAAGGATATTAGCGCTAAGTGAAATGCAATTACCACGTCCAGGATTTGAACACGGGGCGACAGGTCCATTTCCCATGACTTTAACCATTACACCGCGTGCTTCCAAATAAATGTATTATATGTGAAAATATGTACATACATTGATATTTATATGTATATACGCAACATCTTTATATGTACGTTTGAGTTCTCAAATTTGGTTGAATCCTATCGCGGAAATACTTGATGCCATTCATCTAAATACATATATATATAATATATATATATATATATATATATGTGTGTGTGTTTTGTGTGTGTGTGTGTGTGTGTGTGTGTGTGAGTTCCTTGCATAAGAGTGTGAAAGCATCTGTGTATGTTTTATGCATGCGTTTATGCTATATTTAGCTATGTGCGCATGCGTGTACGTGATTAAGTGTGCGACGCCATAACTGCACGTGGATGAACGCTTGCCATCTATTTCCCGCCTTTTATTTATTTCGCAACCTCCCCCCTTTCTTTTTTTTCTCACTTATTTTTACCCTCCCCCTTTCTTTTATTCCCTTATCAGATTCTTATTTATTTTATTCGCCCGTCTTACCAAACTCGGCAACATCAAAGGTAGCAAGAAAAAAGTTGAACATCAAGTGTGTAGAGACGTGTGAAAATGAGATAGTTTGATTAAAAAGATGGGGGCGACCGGCGCTGAGAAAAAAAAAAAATGGTTGAAATCCCGAACGATGCAAACCGAATAACAAGATATGATTTCTGGCGTGTCCGGCTCTGAAAGGCACGTGCAGCTAATTGTGTGTGTGTTGTGTGTGTGTGTGTGTGTGTGTGTGTGTGTGTGTGTGAGACTATATATGTATGTGAATATGGATATGTATGTATGCGTGTCTGAGTGTATTTGTGGATGTGTGTGTGTGAGAGAGAATATTGATGTATGTGTGTGGATGTGTTTCTGTATGTGTGTGTGTGAGAGTATTTATGTATATGTGTATATATATATGTATATGTGCGTGCTTATATTTGTTTATGTGTGTATGTGTGTGTGAGAATGTATGTATGTGTGTCTAAAAGTGTATGTGTATGTGTGTGAGAGAGTATGTACGTATGTGTGAGTATGTATGTATGTGGGGTTAGATGTGTTAGTGGATAGTTGTGTGAGAGAATATTTATGTATGTGAGACTATGTATATATGTGTATGTGAATATGGATGTGTATGTATGCGTGTCTGAGTGTATTTGTGGATGTGTGTGTGAGAGAGAGAGAGAGTATTTATGTATGTGTGTGGATGTGGGTGTGGATGTGTTTCTGTATATGTGTGTGAGAGAGTGTTTAGGTGTATATGAGAATGTGTGTGAGAGTATTTATATGAGTATTTATGTATATGTGTGTGCTTATGTGTGTCTAAGTGTGTATGTATGTGTATGTGAATGTGTATGTGTATGTATGCGTGTCTGAGTGTATTTGTGGATGTGTGTGAGAAAATATTTATGTATGTGTGTGGATGTGTTTCTGTATGTGTGTGTGAGAGAGTGTTTAGGTGTGTGTGAGAATGTGTGTGAGAGTATTTATGTATATGTGTATTTATGTATTTATGTATATGTGTGTGCTTATGTGTGTTTAGGTGTTTGTGTGTGTACGTACGAATGTATATATGTGTGTCTAAGTGTGCATGTGTATGTGTGTGAGAGACTATGTATGTATGTGTATGGGAATGTGTATGTGTATGTATGCGTGTCTGGATGTATTTGTGTATGAGTGTGAGAGAGAATATTTATGTATGTGTGAGTGGATGTGTGTGTATATGTGTGTGTGGATGTGTTTCTGTATGTGTGTGTGAAAGAGAGTGTTTAGGTGTGTGTGAGAGTATTTATGTATATGAGTATTTATGTATATGTGTGTGCTTATGTGTGTCTACGTGTGCATATGTGTATGTGAGACTCTGTATGTATGTGCATGTGAATGTGGATGTGTATGTATGCGTGTCTGAGTGTATTTGTGAATGTGTGTGTGAGAGTATTTATGTATGTGTGTGGACGTGTGTGTGTGTTTCTGTATGTGTGTGTGTGAGAGAGTATTTATGTATATGTGTATATGTGTGTGTATGTGTATATGAGAATGTATGTATGTGTGTCTAAGTGTGTATACGTTTGTGAGAGAGTATATATGTATGTGTGAGTATGTATGTATGTATGCTTGGTTTGGTGTGTTTGTGTATGTGTGTGTCAGAGAGAATATATATGTATGTGTGTGGATGTGTGGATGAGTATGTATGTGTGTGTGTTTGTGTTTGTGTTTGTGTATGTGTGTGTGAGAGAGTGTATATGTATGTGTGTATGGAGGCGCGTGGACTGATGGTTAGAGTCGCAGGAAATGGACTCGTCAACCTGAGTTCAATTCCTGGACGAAACTTTTTGGCATTTCACATGGCGCTAATACGCCTGGGAAAGGTATGAATCCAATTCTCCCTTCAGCTATGGGTAAATAGCAGGGAGGACTGGACTCTTTAACCATGGGCAAGTAACCAGTCTAGGAGAAGGAAAACTGAATTTAAACCAGTTAAACCCCGCTTAAGAAATTGACCTTGTGTCGCATCCTGCTCGTGCAGAGGGGGTTGGTAAATATATATATGTATGTGTATGGATGTGTGCGTAAGTATGTATGTATGGGTGTGTGTGTTTGTGTATGTACGTGCGAGAGTGTATGTATGTATGTGTGTGTATGCGTGTGTATAAGTATGTGTGTGTGAATGTGCATGACGATTTTTTTACATTCACGTCTACCTATATCACAGCTTTGTTATATATATATATATATATATATATATATATATATATATATATATACTTATAGATGTACTATTTAATAATATCTAATATTCTTGGTCACCCAATTAAGAATAGAACAGGCTCATCACTGTTTTAAGTATTAGCTGACCATAATGTGTAATATATAGTACAAAGTTAACTGTGTCTCAGTAAAACTATTCTTACACACGGGGACCTTTAAGGAGATGAAGTTAAAAAAGGACCCAGAAGTCAAACCGCCCTGTCGGCTGGGGCGTTAGAATGCACCGACTGCACCTCTGAAGAGGGGTAAGACTCCCCCAATGTGGCCACCTGTTGGCCGTGGGTGGCGACCCGTGATGCTTAAGGATAGAACCTAGGTGGCTGAACAGTTCATGACTTGCAATACTCCACTTTGGAGCATAGGGTTAGGGTTTAGGGTTAGGGTTGGGGTTTAGGGTTAAATTAATGGGAAAATAAATAAATAATTTGGATTCTGTTTTTCTGGGTCACCCTGTAATATCATGTTACTCAACTATGGGGGGTTATGGTTAGGGTTTAGGGTTAGGGTTGGGATTGGGGTTTAGGGTTAGTTTAATGGGAAAATAAATAAATAATTTGGATTCTGTTTTTTCTGGGTCACCCTGTAATATCATGTTACTCAACTAGGAAATAACCAAAATATCTACGCAATATAAGATATGATGTCTTGTCTATCCGGCTCTAAAGGCACGTGAAGTTAGTTGTGTGTGTATGTGTCCTTTTCGCTTGCTTTCAGCATGTGAGGTGTGCGCACACTGATATGATTTTTATTCTGTTCTTTGAGCCACTTGCTCAAACCGTCTTTCCTTGGACCGAACTGATGGTAGTCTGAAGCAAGTGAAATCTCTAGTGAAGAACAGTCAACAGAATTTTACGGGGCGTGGATACTTGCTCTCATTCGAAAGTAGAAACAGTGACAATGTGGAGAAGTACGGATGTGATCCTCAGAGGACCAGCTTCATTTTGATGCATGATACATGTTCCTGTGTTGGCAAGTATACCTATCCTAAACAAAATGGCATTACTTTTTGACTAAACTACGTTGAGAAGTACGGATGTGATCCACAGAGGACCAGCTTCATTTTGATGTATGATACATGTTCCTGTGTTGGCAAGTATACCTGTCCTAAACAAAATGGCATTACTTTTTTACTCATCTACGCTGAGAAGTTACAGATGTGATCCTCAGAGGACCAGCTTCATTTTGATGTATGATACATGTTCCTGTGTTAGCAATTATACCTGTCCTAAACAAAATGGCATCACTTTTTGACTCACCTATGTGGAGAAGTAGATATGTGATTCACAGAGGATCAGCTTTATTTTGATGTTTGATACATGTTCCTGTGTTAGTAATTATACCTGTCCTAAACAAAATGGCATTACTTTTTGATGCACCCTCGTACTAAAGTGGTTTTAGCGAAAAAGATTTATATTTAATATGCTAAAAAATGATTGTATTGTTCATACATGGATTGATATTTCTGCCTTTTATTATATTATCTCTAGCCGACACTTAACATTCTGTTAAATGAGTAGGTAGCCTCCTAATTGTCGTAATCATAAACCCAAAGAGTGCGCAGGATCGCCTCATCAATGATGTTATAGGGACCATAACAAGTTTCGAGTCTTTCAACATCATACCCCTTCTCCTAAGTGACCCTACTGAAACAACGACTCCGGCAGCGATCCTGTACCAAAAGACCACAAAACACATAATAACGTTTAGTACACACAAAAAAAAACTGCAGCTGCCAGTTTGAACTCAATTCGAACCCCAACCCAAAAGTGACATGGCGGAAACCCCACTTCCGGGTTCCCAACAGTCCCCTACTGATAAAGAGGAGCAACTCTATTTTCGTTAGGTCTTCCTAGCAGTGACCAATGAGAAACGTCGTAAGTCACTTGTGTCTCAATTGTGACGAGATGAATTGTGGAAGGTAAGTGTAGAATTCAAAAGTTAAGTCATAGAAAATAAACAGTAATATGATAGACAAGACGCAACCTTTCGCTGACCTTTTAGCAGTTTTCTGATTGTTTGCTTCGATCAACTGAATTGTCGAGAGGATCACTTGGGTCAGATACAAATGTCGTCTGTCCATAGAATTATTCTCAGCGCGTGATCGTTAATTTTGGAAAATTAGGCGAATAAAGACTTCTAAGATACACCATGTCGTTATGTGCATTTATAAGATCAAGAACAGACATAGAGACGGTTATTTCCTATAAGTCTAACATGATCAAAGGGGAACCACTCTTGACTGATAAATTATTTATTCATTTTCCCATTAAACTAACCCTAAACCTTAACCCTAAACTCTAACCCTAACCCTAAAGTCTAAGCCTAACTCTAACCCCGTCTTCTTTTTTCCTAGTAGATCAATGAATAAATAAATGATTTATCAGTCAAGAGTGGTTCCCCTTTGATCCTGTTAGACTTATAGGAAATAGCCTATAGAGACTCTACAACCTAAGACCAATTCAAACTATGTGTATGTGTGTGTTAAATAGTTTAACAATTAATACTTCTCTCGTTTTTATACATTGATATTTATATGGATTACGTCACACCTTTCCAACATCTACCCGTGGGCCAATCACGTTTGGCTTTTCGATTTCACGTGTTCCTATCATTAATTTTCGCTTTCGCATGCAGTAATCATGTCATCAACATTCAACTATAAACGCCACTCAACTAACGGTAACGACCCTTTTTTCCGCACATTTTTCAAATTCAACACCTACAAAACATCCATCATCTTTTATCCACATAAATCCTTGTTTTGTTCTCAATTTCAAAATGCCAAAGAAGGTTTCCATTGTAAACCGAAATGTTCGAAGATTTTTGGATGTTTTTTTTTAGAAGCATTGTTGAATAAAGTATATATTATTATTAATATTTTTGCTTGAAGGTAATTACAATGCGTATATCGCATAAAATTCGATAATTATAGAAGATAATAATGACAATTGAATTTTGCTAAAGAATTATTCGATGTGTAGAACATCGTACAGACTGTTTCAACTTTATTAAGTCTCATCAGCGATGTTTACTAACGATTTCCCTCCGACAGAAATCGAAACCGGGACTTCAGCAGGATAGTCAGAAACCATACTGCTGCGGCCACGATGAATTTATCAAAACGATTATTCCCCCTAAATGTTATATCTTATCTCTCTGATGGAGGGCAGGTGGCCATTCAGCTATTTCCTTGTGGGGTACTGTTTCCACGACTTGTTCAAGACCACACGCAGCATTCTTGAGCAGGTTCCATCTAGCTTATTCTCAAGGTGCTTCGTTAGGGTCCAGGTGGTGCAGCCATACAGCAGTATTGATATAACCACAGCCTGGAGAGAATTGTCGCTTTAACTTGTCAGTGAAATCGGATTTCCATATGACTGATAATTTGTTTGTGGCCGACCATGCCTTTCCTATTCGTTTATTAACATCGCTTTCTGTGGATGAGATATTACTACTTAGGTATATGAATTGTTCCACTGGCTTAAGAGACTTACCGTCGAGTGTGGAGATGTCTCCTTTCTTTTTTAAATTGATAAACTCAGTTTTATCAGAGTTCACGTAAAGGCCGATATTCTTTGCTGCCTTCTCCAGTCTATGCAGTAATGACTCGGCCTGTGCCGGTGTATCTGCAAGAAGTGCAAGGTCATCAGCGTAGTCTGTATCTGTGATAGTCTGTGCCGGATATCGCCTGCTTCTTGCCTTAAACCATCCGAGTGAGACGGACAATGTATGCTGGACACTACTGGAGAAGCAAGAACGAGCTCATAAGTGATTTTTCCTGTGGAAACCAACACATGGACATGCTAGTCTGGGACGGCCCCAAGGACCTACATTGACCAGCTCTGCGCTGACACTGGATGACCTCTCTGGGACAATGAATGATAGAAAAGGTTGGCGAGAGATTGTCATGGATATCCCTGCTAATTGCGCGACATGATGATGATGATGATCTCACTGATAAGATGTGATGTGAATTATCCCTGTGTCAGTGCTACTGTATGGCTTCACCACCCCAACTTTAAGGAACCGTTTGGAGAAAAAGCTAGATAAGAACTATACAAGGATGCTACAGACAGGCTTGAACGAATCCTGAAAGCAGCATCTCACAAGAAAGCAGCTGTACGGCCACCTGCCTCCTATCATACAAGCTATCCAAGTAAGATGTGATCATTTGATCTTTTTCTTCTAAAAATACATGTGTTGGACACTGCTGGGGAAGTAAGGACGATCTCATAAGTGACGTTTTCTTCTGGACATCTACACATGGACACACGAGTGTATGCTGACCAGTAAAAACCTACATCAACCAGCTTTGCAGGATTCTGGATGCCGATTACTGGTTGATGCGATAAATGTTTAGTTTCAGATGCAACCTAAACTACCTTTTAGTCTGTCTGTCTGTCTGTCTCTCTCTCTCTTTCTCTCTCTTTCTCTCTCTCTCTCTCTCTCTCTCACACACACACACACACACACACACACACACACTGTCTTCCTCTGTTTCTCCCTGTATCTGTCTCCGTCTCTGTCTGGCTCTAGCCCTTCACCGGTCTCGGTCTATCTATCTCTCTCTTCTCTCTCTCTCTCTATATATATATCTCTCTCCGAGTCTGTTTCTCTACCTCTCCCCCCTCTCTCTCTCTCTCCTGTTTCTCCCTGTATCTGTCTCTGTCACTTTCTGTCTGCCTGGCTCTGGTTCTTCCTCTGTCTCTGTTCCTGTTTCTGTCTCTGTCTGTCTGTCTGTCTGTCTGTCTGTCCCTTTCTCTCTCTCTCTCTCTCTCTCTCTCACACACACACACACACACCCACACACACACACACACACCCACACACTGCCTGTCTCTGTCTCTGGCTTTCCTCTGTCTCTGCTCTTCCTCTGTCTCTGTATATCTCTTTTTCTCTCTTTCTGTCTGTCTGTCTTTCCCTCTCCCTTCCCCCCTCTCTCTCTTTCTCTCTCTCTCTTACTGCCCTTCCCTGTTTCTCCCTGTATCTGTCTCTCTCTGTCTATATGGCTCTGGCTCTTCTGTCTGTCTGTCTGTCTGTCTCTCTCTCTCTCTCTCTGTCTTTGTCTCTCTCGTTATGTTTTTCTGTCTGTCTGTCTCCCATTAGTATATATCTTGATATAGACACTTGTCTCCTGTTACATGAAGGGTGAGGAGTTGGACGTCACCCCCCCATTTTCCCTAGGTATTATAATACTAGTTCTAAACTGACACTAAATGATAAATTAAGCGTATAGATTACCCTCCTGATTGATGAAATCGATGAATGAAAAATAGTTTGAATAATGATATCTGACAATGTGACACGAAAAATGAAAGCTAAGTAGTTGAAATTAATGATTTATTTGTATGTTGACATGTTTCGCCTGACAGCTTTTCCAGATACAGTGGTACCTTTACTTACGAGTGTCCCAATTTACAAGTTTTCTGAGTCATAAGCTTTCACTCGCTCGATTTTTTGTTGTATGATGCGTGGAAAAATTGATGGTACGAGCTGTTAGAATTTTTTTGTCATATATATATTTACCAACCCCTCTGCACGAGCAGGATGTGACACAAGGTCAATTTCTTAAGCGGAGGTCAACAGGTTTGAATTCTGAGTTTTCCTATTCCTAGACTGGTTGCCTCACCAAGGTTAAAGAGCTCAGTCTGCCCTACTATTTACCCATAGCTGGAGGGAGAGTAGGATCCATACTTTTCCCAATGGTATTAGCGCTAAGTGAAATGCAATTACCACATCCAGGATTTGAACTCGAGGCGACGAGTCCATTTACCATGACTTTAATCATTACACCAGGCGCTTCTATTTTTTGTCATATAAGGTGTGCTGAAGTCCACCACTTAAACTTATAGACTCATCGTGGGTGTGTGGATTAAAGCCAGCCAATCAACAGCTCAAATACGTGGTTAGTTAACTATTTAATCGCCGATCTTGAAAGCCGTTCATTTGCACGTATTTGCCCCGGACGAACGGATAAGCAACCAAGGAACACAAGGATTCTACCTAACACTAAGGGACACGAGGAACAACCAAGGACTCTACCTAACACTAAGGGACACGAGGAACAACCAAGGACTCTACCTAACACTAAGGGACACCGAGGAACAACCAAGGACTCTACCTAACACTAAGGAACACCGAGGAACAACCACGGACTCTGCGTAACACTAAGGAACACCGAGGAAAAACCAAAGGATTCTACCTAACACTAAGGGACACCGAGGAACAACCAAGGACTCTACCTAACACTAAGGAACACCGAGGAACAACCACGGACTCTGCGTAACACTAAGGAACACCGAGGAAAAACCAAAGGATTCTACCTAACACTAAGGAACACCGAGGAGCAACCAACGACTCTACCTAACACTAAGGAACACCGAGGAACAACCAACGACTCTACCTAACACTAAGGAACACCGAGGAACAACCAAGGACTCTGCCTAACACTAAGAAACACCGAAGAACAACCAAGGACTCTACCTAACACTAAGGAACAACCAAGGATTCTTCACTA